>CM070819.1:6797351-7109851 GCA_036326025.1 Chrosomus eos | reverse complement strand
CATTACATTTATTTGTATGCTATTTCCCTCTGAAAAATTGTTTGCGAAGTTCCTCATTTCTTAGTCACTTAAGATAAAAGTATCTGCAAAATGAATAGATGTAAACATGTTAATACTGAAATAGGATTTTAAAGACTATTGAAAAGTGAAAAGAAAAAAATACTAGAGGTGGAATTATATTTTATTTTGAGTTTAGGAAGGAAATGAGTGTGATGTCTTATTACATTTTATTAGCAGTTTTATTCTGAAAACATGAACAGTATGTCCTCGCTTCTGAGTCCCAGTTCATTAACAGTCATATCTGTCAATTAAATGACTATCAATGGCCCAGTTTCTAAGTCCGACCCCTCTGTCTCTCTCTTTGTCCTGAGGGTAGGGCAGTGTATGGCCAGTTTCATTAGCCGAGTCTCACCACTTCTCTCCCATTTGCAATTCTCCCCATTGTTTCCCTAAACAATGGCAGCAAACAAAGCATTAAAATGGAAATGACTGTAATGTAGCTAATTAGTTATATGTGTTGGGACTGTTAGCGGGGAGAGGGGGATAATTGGAGCTCTCTGTCTGTCTCTCTAAGGGAATTAACAACATTTCAGGTGGACACAAATTCCTAGTTGAGTGTTGTGGTGACTTGCCTAATTTCTGTGTAACATTTTGTTTCTATATTCCTCTGGCCTAATATATATAGCCTATACATATGCATAGATTTCATTTTTTTTCCAGAAATTTTAAAATTATTTTCAGATGAGTCAAATATGTTAATGTCAAAGCTTTTCTCTAAAAGTCAATATTTAATTATCTGAAGGATTTTTTTTTTACTAGAAACTTGAGACTCTTCTGCTGTAACATTGCTGAAACGCATTGAATTTATTTATTTATTTTCACAATTTAAACATGAATCCGTTTAAAAATGTTTCTTAGTATTTTTTTTCTCTCTAGCTAGTGCAAACGCAGCTTTCATCATGTATTTGAATAACACGACATTTAATCTAAACCTATGACACGTCCTCCCGGTTTAGTTAATTTGTATTGGCCCGCAGACAAATGTTTAGTCTTTTTCTTCACTTGCCCATGTCATTTTATTTGTTTATCGTCCTCTTTCACAGGTGCGAATCCACAAGTCTTGTTATCACGTGTTAACCGGCTGATTGTTGATTGGTGATTGTTAACAGCTTGGCTTTAAAAGACACATTTTAATGACCTCATCAAGAGCCCTGAATAACCCTGATTAAGTACTTTTTTTGTCATTATTGTCCCATTAATGATGAGAAGACACTTCTTCAGGACTGGCCGGAGACGTCAGTGCATGTCACATCACTGTGAGGGTTATAGACCTGCCGTTTGTGATGCTTTCATAGTTTTCTGTGTAAAAAAATAATTGGGAAGAAAAATACAGGCAACTGGATGCATTTTTCTTCACAATAACACTATATTCTTCAGCCAATTTGAATTATGTGATCACAAAAAAGTATAATGCTAAAATTCTCATCCAGATTCAAAAAATGATCGGTTAGCACAATAAATATTAATTCAGAATCATTTTATTCTTGCATATTGTTTTATTTGGCTCATATAATATCAAGCAAACTCCGTAATCGTTGCCACTAAATATTTTGCAAGAAATATTATGTGCAATAATTGGTAACACTTTATTTCAAGGTGACGTAGTTACACTTTACTACATGTACTTACTATAGTAATAACAGTAAGTTATGCATAATTACAAGTAACTAGCCCTAACCATGTAACCAAGTACATGTAGTTAATTAATATTACTCAGTACTTATTTGAGTAATACAATGTAACTACATCACCTTAAAATCATGTAATTTTATATAGACACACATAGAACGAAAAAGTAATGCACAAATGCTCAATGCCAATCAACAATCATTTAGTGAAAATATGGAAACTGCTAAATAATATTCTAGAAACAATAACCATGCACTTTATTTATGCTGAAATACATACTGGGAACATGCAAAGCCTTGACAAATCAGCAATGATTGTGCATTTTATATATCAATATTGTGTTTATTATATCACAATATTGCATTTTTAGTATCTGTGTCTCAAAAAGTCAAATGTAAAAGCTTTTTCACATTTGATGAACCCTGGCTGAGGTAAGGTGGATATGATTAAGCGTTTAATGATTGTAAACGTAATTCTCCTTGGTCTCGTCTTCAGGTTGTTGATTCTTCTGGGATTTGGATATGTCAGTGTTAGTAGAAGTAGGTGTGGTGATTGTGTCCCAACAGGACTCTTTTATAAACAACAAAGCTGCTAATTAACCCTGTTCATTAATGACATTAACAGGCGACCATCATCTGGATGAAGGGGATTATTTTCCCTTTGGATTTCCACACTGGAATGACCCAGGTGCCACAAATATTTCCAGACATGGCCTGAAAGGAACGTCGATGAAGGTAACTTGTGTATCTGTCAATGCAGTCATTTGGTACCAAATTTGTCTTCCAAAAATGGAAAACATGTTAACTGTGAAAAAAAATGCAGATAACCGCACAAAATCACAAATCTTTCGCTCCCGTTCACACATGGAATTTTAATTATTCTGATTATTTGCTAAGGATTGTGGTTATTTTTACCGCCTTTATCCACAGATGTCAATTCACAGCACAGATGATGAACTCTGTTTTAGTAGCTGTGTTACTGACCACAGTTTTTTTTCTGTGACGTGCCTAAAATGTCTTAAAGGGCCAGTTCACTTTGAAATAAATTTTTGATATGTTTTAGCTTACCTCAAAGGCATCCAAGATGTAGGTGCGCGACGAAGAGATCACTTCCGGTGCTTTCCGGAAAAGACTGAAGCGCTCGCGACCTCAGATCACTTGGACGTGGCTGTGTTTACAAGAGGTAAAAACGATATAATACTGTCCGTTTTCTCACACAAACCGCTCGTTTCGTGTCTTAGGCCATCAATGTGTACTTACATTTACGAGTCATTAAATCATGTTTAATTTGGACTTCTCTTTGCATGCTCTTTGAGGTCCCCATAGACCTGCATTATATGACTGACAGACAAGAACGGTTTGACCTAAAAATATCAAGATTGAAAATACTGTGGACACAAAGACGCCTACATCTTGGATGCCCTTGAGGTAAGCTAAAACATATCAAACATTAATTTCAAAGTGAACTATCCCTTTAATTTCGATGTTTTCGACCATCAGTAAGTTGATTTATATTTATGTCACTAAATGTTATCAGCGTGAATTCATTTTTTTCATGACCCCAAAACTGATGCCTTCACCATCTGTGCATGACGTCACAAGAACAACTTTGGTCAGAGTGGAATAGATGTGATTAAAGTATTTTCATACCTATTTATGCGATTAATATCAGCTGTATTTATTACTGTGATCAATATGCTTACTTATTATAAGCTTAAGCTATAAGTATTACATGAGATTATAAAGTTTAACAGCGATATTGCCTAAATCTCATTATAGATATGTCAGTGTTTGATTTTAAGAAACTTTGTGTTGGGTTGCCATTTGATGTCCACTGGGTCCTAAAGCAAAACCCATTACAAATAAATATGTGAGAAACGTTCACTTCAAATGGATGCTTGAGAATAAATCATCAGGTATTTGTACATAAATATTGTTGACTTTGGAAAACCTTTCAAAACCCTTTATTTGAATCTGACACTAAAAGCTCTGCTACTTACTATGTGAGTCTTTTCTGAGCGCCCCCGGCCTGCGATGTAAATGATGTCACATTGTTAGTCCGTCTGGTGTTAAGCCCCTCTACGTGAGCGAGGCGGCCAAACACCGCCTTGGCTTTGACACAAACAACTCTGCGTCCTGCCTTAAGTATATTATCAGGCCGGTTCTTTAGGGAGCACACGGCCAAAGAAGCTTACCATTCATTAATGTTACTCTGCCAAGCTTTACACTGGACTTCAGCTTGTAATCAGCGCTGTGGTCTTTTTGACCCGGCCCATGCAAGAATGCCGATCTTAAACAACTCAAATGGGATAACTGCTATAATCTTTCAAGAGCTAGACATGCTAAGAGTTTCAAGTCCAAATCCTCCGACGGAACGGAAGGAGGAGGAGCGTGCTGGGAAAGGGATACTCGTGGGGAATCTGTGCTGTAGTCCCTGTGCACATTTAGTGTAGTCTTAGTTTAGTCTGTGTTTCAGTTTGGATGGGTGTGGAAGGGGAGGTGGGGGTTTTTTTAGCGTAGAAAAGATCTGGTCTTAACTTTGAAACTCTAGACGAACAGGAAGAAAAATGTTTTAAGCAGGAAATATGGAAAAGGGGATTTCTATATTTCTGTAGATTTGAAGATGGAAAAGAGAGAAGGCTTGGGATTCTTTAATGAATCATGTTTTGAATTATTTGGGTTTCTTCCGATTCATTTGAAGGCCCTGCGGTTACGCCTTGGTTTTTATAGTGAAATATCTAGTTAAATGGGATTATCGTGTTTTCGAGTAAGTTAGGATATTTTTTATTGATAATTTTATTCATCAAAAGTGACAGTAAAGACTTCTACGTTGTTACAAAAAAAATCTGTTTCAAATAAATGCTGTTCTTTTGAACTTTCTATTCATCAAAGAATCCTGAATAAATGTATCACGGTTTCCACAAAAATATGAAACAGCAAAACTATTTAAGAAATGTTTCTTGAGCATCAAATCAGATCATATTAGAAGGATTTCTGAAGGATCATGTGACACTGAAAATTCAGCTTTGATTCACAGGAATAAATTACAGTTTAAAATATGTTCAAATCTAAAACAGTTCTTTTAAATTGTAATAACTCTTCACAATATTAATTTGTTTTAACAAATAAATGCAGCCTTGGTGAGCAGAATTTCAAAAATATCGATCAACCCCAAACAACGGTAGTTTATGTATTTAAAAATATTGAACTATTGCAACTTTTTGTTAGAAGCTTTGTGAGTATCTAACCAAGTTTTTAAAAAGGTCGCTTGTCAACATTTTATCCAGGAGGAAAAAAGAGAAAATATGAAAGATGAAAAAGAGACAACAAACTATGTAGAGCTGGAAATCATAAGGAATTTAAATATTTTGATTACAATTATGATTCTTTTCAACAATTCCATGACTGATTATTTTAGTACTTTTGAGGCAGAACCAACTCTCCTACACACATATGGCATATTTGAATGTTTTTTAAATAAAAGTAACAACAAATATTTATATTAAACTGAACATTATCAAATGTACAATCAGTAGTTGTCGATGTAAAGTCGAGAATCATGTTGACAGATTCAGTGAGTCATTAGTCTGACAGTTTTTGAGTCTTTCTGAACAATTCGCTTTACATTAGAAGCACCAATCATCATAAAAATCACTTATTTGCCGTATTTATTTACAAAATGAAGCCGAACACTTCCAATTCCCAAGCCTAATAAACTCTCACTCCAAAGCTGATTACTTTAGATCACACTTCTTCAATGTTACTTCACAGCATCTGCATCCTAATCATTATCACATTTTAAGCTAAGTCCTGGCATCACATGCCCAAACATTGTCTAAAAAATAGAAAAAGAAAAGAGGGGGAGTCTGGGTAAATGGGGGGGGGGGGGGGGTGTTGGGAGAAAAGATGGGGGGATGGAGGTAAAGAGAGAGAGAGAGAGAGAGAGAGAGAGGAGAGAGAGAGAGAGAGAGAGAGAGAGAGAGAGAGAGAGAGAGAGAGAGAGGAGAGAGAGAGAGAGAGAGAGAGAGGGATGGAGAGGATTAGGCATCAGGATCCCTTGGGCATTGTCTGGAAATCTGGAGATAAAGAAGGAAGGGGCAGGTGGTCAGAGCGCAGGGGGAGGGAGGTGTGTTTCGGGGTGCTGATCTGAAAGGCTGGGGGCAAACATGCATTCATTAGAGGAGTGTATGTTCTTACTCAGCACAGTCACCGTCCAGCTCAAGAGACACATGTGACCCGGCTCTCCGGATGCTCACTTGCTCAGATTTGCCGTTCATCTTTGACTGATCCGTCAGATGCGTTGAGAGGAGATGAATGCCACTATAACACATTAAAATATGTGTATTTATTACACGCCTCGATGGAATACTCGATTCTGATTGGTCAGTCGTGGCATATTTTTGTATAGTGACCCTAAACTGTGTACTTGTGCTAGTTTCACGCATTTTATTTAACTTACGCACTTTCTTCACTTTCTTGAAAGTAATTTCAGTTCAAATCAGTATTTTATATCAGTTTATTTAACCATGTATCATAATGTAGAGTCGTTATTGCAAAATAAACCCCTTCATTTAAGCATTATGATTCTGCGTTTCAGTGATCTTGCACAATGAGTATCACATCTGTTTACTGTTTATCCTCTTTATCCTCCACATTTTTTTAACACGTTATTGTGGTAAAGCTGTTTTGTTTTGATAATTTGCCACAGTAAAGTCATGTTTCGATGTAAATCATCTAATTTATTTTTACAATCAGATCAGCAGCCTATTTATCTCGCACAAAAACCAATGAGTAAATCCGCTTTCTAATAACACTAGAAAATATTGTAATTAGTCTAATGTTTTAGTCTAATGACTGCGGTTGAAGTTGTAGAAAATACTACTTCAGTCTTTCTATTTCAGAAGTTACTTGCTGTTTCTTTGTAGTTATTTGGGAAATTATCAAGCAATTTCTGAGTGAAAAATGTAAATCTTACACCAAATTTTCTTTGAAAGAAGTGTATTCTTTAAAATACCATACAAAAGAAAAGTAAGAAAAGAGAAAAATAACCACGCTGAATTTTTCAGTAGCATTGGAAAATCTGATTCATTGCATTGAATCTTTTTGAATCTTATTGAAATTATTAATTTAAATCAATCATTTAAAATTGATTCACTGATTTGAATCACTAAACAAAAGTCTCTGCGTTTACAGTTGATTGTTGGTTTTGACTAATAATTAGAATATTTTTAGTTAGTGTTATATATATATATATTCTACATTGTTGCTATCTGCTTTGTCTACTTTGTTTGTATCTTGAGAATGAATAGCTTGTAGCTTAACAAACTAGCTAACTGGTTCAAAGTAGCTTCCCTAACACTGTGTTTCCCACAGTAACCTTTTTTTTTGCGTGGAATGGTAATACTTCTTTCCTTTTTCTGTTGTGAAAAAGGTGAAAAAAGTGTTGTTTTTTTCTCTTCCTCATTCCCCAGTTCTCTCCTTCTCCCTCCCACCTCAGTATCAGATAAACAAACACTCAGGATATCCCGAAGAAACTGAAGTCTTAGCCAAAGGCTCTGTCCTAAATGGAGCGTCATTAACTCCACAGAGCTCTCCATGTTAGATATGCAGCTAATTAGAGGTCCATTCACATGTGAACCGCCGCAGACGCTCTTACCTGCACCCTGATAAAGACAGACTTCAAACTTCAGCGCTCTTGTTTTCTTTAGTGCCTGTTGTGTTTGTTTTGTGTTTTGAGGGACGTCCACCGAGATGGGTTTGCTGATTGACATGTGAATGTCCTGATGGGACTGGGAAAATGCTGTTTGTTTGGGGGGGGGGGGATTTTTTGCAATTTTTAAATGTATTGGACTTGAATCTAAATGATTTCTAGTCCCAGAGAGATGTTCTCATCTTACTACAAACTGATTTTCCACATGGGTCTCTGGAGATTCCCGACACCCCTGAGTCAAATTTAGTTAATGGTGTTAGCTTAAGATGCCTTAGTATGAGATTAATTCATTAAGTTAAGTGTGTGTTGTGTGTGTGTGTGTGTGTGTGTGTGTGTGTGTGTGTGTGTGTGTGTGTGTGTGTGTGTGTGTGTGTGTGTGTGTGTGTGTGTGTGTGTGTGTGTGTGTGTGTGTGTGTGTGTGTGTGTGTGTGTGTGTGTGTGTGTGTGTGTGTGTGTAATGTGACACTGCACTGATTTGTTTCCCTCACTAATTGGTGAGGTGGAGTCTGAATCTGACACACACACACACACTTTTAACTTAGCTATATAAACAGGGACATTGCATAAGACTGATATTTTTCTAATACTATAACCTACATAATAACCCTAACAGAAAACTGTAATTGTATTTATTTTACCATTTTTATGTTCAAATAATATATTTTTGAATATAAAAATGTTCATTTAGTTTTTGGAGAATTTGTCAGGTTTACCTCACTTTTGGGTACATATTTAAAAATATTAAGTATGTACACACACACACACACACACACACACACACATACATATGTAGACGAATGTAGATGTAAATGTAGAATTATATGTATTTCATGAATTCAGTTATTCTGCTAATTAATTGTATTAATGATTCATTTAGTACTTTAGAAAAGAGCCCTGTATGTATAAATTCCTTCCCTTGTTTTGCTAAATCATGTGCAGGATATAATAATTTGACTAAATTATGACCACGTTTAAGTAAAATGAAAGCGAGGGAATGAATTAGTGCAACATGGCCATGATTTAATAAATCGAGAGAGTGAATTCTTATATGGTGCACACGATTTAGTAAAACTAGGGAGCAAGTTATATGATGCGACATTTTACTTAAAACGATGGAACGAATTAGTAAATCGTGCGCACGATTCAGTAAAACGAGGGAACGAATTATTACTTTGTAGGCACGATTTACAATTTTTTCGGCTGTTTAAAGGCCATTGAAGTGTCTTGAAAGGTGCAGCATTATTCAGTGTGTTGACGTGATTTCCACTGAAACAGAAAGAGAGGCGGGACATATCGATCAGCTCCTCCCCTTTTTTTAAAATAGCCAATAGCCTTTTGTTTATCACAGCGTTTGGTCAGAGCTGTTGAGCTTAGCAAAGCCGCATTTGACAGCCACAGTCTAACTATTAGACTGTATTAGACTAGAAACTGTTACTAAAGCAAAACAGTGAACAGTCATGCGGAGGATGTGTGTCTCCTCCATATCGCTTTAAAATACAGCGTTCTGTGCAGAATTCAAATAGGTCCGATACGTTTTGTGTCTGTGCTATCGTGTCTCTAGACCGAAGCTGCGGCGGTTCGCGTGACACTAACTTGAATCCAGACTTTATTCGCCCCAATGGAAAGCATATTACACTGTCTGAATCATTCCCTATCCCCTATATAGTGCACTATGTGCCATTCGCCATGTAGAAAGTAGTAAGTGTGTGAACAAGTGACCGATTTTACCTGCAGATTCAGCATCTCTTTATAGGGGACGCTTTAGATTCTTGAGAGCATCTGATTGGACAGAAAATCTGAAGTGCAGAGTGATGTCATCAAAATCATTGATCCGTATTAGCGGAAATGAGAGACTGTAAGTTTTGAATGCTTATATCTTTTAAATGTGATTTTTGTCATTGTTTTGGAGCACACTAGCTTATAGATAACAGTAACACTAACGTTTTCATGCTAAAAGCCAAAAAACTTCAATTTTGATTTCATAGGGACTTTAAGAAACCTTAACGGATCTGAATGTCATAGAAATCTTTGGTTCCAGAACCGGTTCTCGATTCCCAATGCTAACAAACACACACACATACACCAAACACCTCCCCCTTCAACTAATCAGTCCAGTGCAACACACATTGTTGCTGTATGTAAATGCAGACACACTAGGAGAGGGGGGGGGATGCAGAGAGGATTTTTTTAGAGGATAATGTGGGGGTAAAGGACAGGGGCCCGCACCCCTACACAACGGAGGGATTACCTCTCTCTCTCTCTCTCTCTTTCTGTCCTTCATCTCCTCTGGGTGGCCTCATGCTTCCCATCAGGAATGGAGACAGAGAGAGAGAGAGAGCGTGGAGGGGGTGCCAGTAAAAAGAGAGAGAGAAAAAAAATGTTAAACGCACGGACATTCACACAGCAAGCAGATCGTTGAGAAGCGAGTGAGCTTAATTCCATCAAAGAGAGAGAAAAGCGAGTGATTAATTTATTCTCTCCCTCCTCCCTCGCTTCTCGGCTGCTTTTGACTGCGCTCAATGTTGGCCGGTCCAGTGACATCTGGTGCCGGTCAGGGTTTGTCTTTTTAGCGGGCGAGAAAAGGCAACGTCTGCGGAGAAGCGGCGATCCTTTTATTGTTGTTTGTATACATTTTCTCTCTCTGGAGATTAAGAACATGTGAAAAAGAAGCTTTGTGTAATTAGATGTGAAATGTTGCTCTTTTTGGAGTCAGCGCGTGAGCACGATAACGAAAGGCCAATTAGAGAAACGTTAGTGAATTTTATCAGGATTTTTAGTGGTTTTATAAATCCTTATGTTGTTCTAAACCATATGAATTCTTTCTTCCATAGAATACAAATGGGCTTGATAGGCAGATTGTCCAGGCCAATCTTTTCAATGAATGTAAAGTGTGACGGGTGCTATCGAACCTCCAAAATTTAAAAAAAAGTACCCCAAAAGTATTATAAAAGTAGTCTAAATGACTCATGCACTAGTGTTCTTAAGTCATATAATAAGTTTGTTTGAGAAACAGACGGAAATTTCATGGAAAGTCTCTTATAGAGCAGCCAAAATACATAACGATTGTGTTTCATGGAAGAAAGAAAGAAAGAATGGCACAAGTGTGAGTAATTGATGACATGTATATATATATATATATATATATATATATATATATATATATATATATATATATATATATATATATATATATATATATATATTAGGGCTGGGAAAAAATTAATCGTGATTAATCGCATCCAAAATAAAAGTTTTGTTTACATGAAATATGTGTGTGTGTAGTGTGTATAATTATTTTGTATATATAAATACACACATATGCATGTATATATTTAAGAAATATTTGCATGTATATACTGTATATATATTTATACATCATTTATATTATATATAAATATACATATTTTTTATATTAATAACACATTTTTCTTAAATATATACATTCATGTGTGTGTATTTATATATATATATATATATATATACAAAATAATTATACACACTACACACACACATATTTTATATTTTATATATATATATGGGCTGGGAAAAAATTAATCGTGATTAATCGCATCCAAAATAAAAGTTTTGTATTTTTTACAAAATTTTACAAAAATAAAAATAAAACTGGTATATATATATATATATATATATATATATATATATATATATATATATATATATATATATATATTATATATATATATATATATATATATATATATATATTGTCCAGTTTTATTTAAATTTTTGTTAAACTAAGATGAGAAATTTTGCCTTGGTAACTAGCTGGAATAAAAATAAAAAATTCAGTATAGCGTTTAATTTATTTTAAGTAATGAATTGTTTGATTTTTAATATGGTTAAAGTTTTAGTTAAATATAATTCAACCATAATCTTTATAATATCATATTATATTACTGTCTATTGTCCCTGTTAAATAAACTTAAATTAATAAAAAAAACATATTATATACTGTCCATTGTCCCAGTTAAATAAACTTTAATTAATAAAGAAATATATTATTTTATATTATAATACTATAAATATACTGTCCATTGTCCCTGTTAAATAAACTTAAATGGATAACGAGTTAAATTATATTATATTACTGTATATATACTGTCCATATTATATTATATTATTTATAAGTTTGCATTATATCATATAACAAAATCAAAACAAATGGCATTTATTTTGCAGAAATATGCATCCATGAAAAATTACTTTGACACCAGTTAAAAATAATTGAAAAGAGGCTCTAGCGTTTGCAGATGCTATACTTGATTGCAATGAAATTCACACATTTTTAAGTGTAACTAAAGTGTCCAAATATTTTTGGGGCCACTGTACGATATGCAAATATATATACTATAGTATAAATAGTACAGAAGTCGACCCGTCACAGTAAGTTATATAGCGTGAGACTGGTACGCCCAGATATGAATTCATCATTTTACCTCAACGTAAAGTACCTCATTCCATCATTTTTACCTCAACGGTCTCCGTCTTAGATTAGTAAAAGAGCGTTTTTTTTCGTCCCCCTGAGAAATGACATACTTCACATGAAAGACAGTGACATTACACACTCACACACAGATCCACAAGTGTGTTTTCTAAGCTTTCCCTCTGAAAAGAAAGCCAGATTGACCCCCTCTGAAACATCAAGCTCTTTGAGGGAGGCGAGGAGGACGGAGATGAGAGCTTTCTGTCGTCCCAGTGTCTCTGAGACACAGACAGCGAGAGCTGCGGGACGCCCCGCGTATCACACACTGAACAGGAGGACACCTTTTAGCTTTTGTCATGAGATTATGAGGATGTGTTATGCCGCTCTGTTCGGTCCGTAACCTACTGGAGGAGAGAGAGGAGGAGAGAGAGAGAGAGAGAGAGAGAGAGAGAGAGAGAGAGAGGAGAGAGAGAGAGAGAGAGAGAGAGAGAGAGAGAGAGAGAGAGAGAGAGAGAGAGAGAGAGAGAGAGAGAGAGAGAGAGAGAGAGAGGAGAGAGGAGAGAGAGAGAGGAGAGAGAGAGAGAGAGCTCAGGTTGAGTTTGTCATTGTGTCTCCTGCCTCACAGAAGATTGAAGTGCTCGTTTATTAAAGCCTTCATTTATTTTGATTTTGGAATGGTTCTAATGAATCTATCTATCTATCAATCTTTTCTGTCTGTCTATCTGTCTGTTCGTCTATCTTTCTATCATTCATTCATTCCATCCATTGTTCATTCCATCATATATCCATCGATCCATCCATCGTTCTGTCTAAGGTTTGTTCGTTCCATCCATCAATTGTTTTGCTATGGTTTATTTATTTCATCCATTCATCCATCCATCGTTCTGTCTATGGTTTATTAGTTTCATCCATTCATCCATCCATCGTTCTGTCTATGGTTTATTAGTTTCATCCATCCATCCATCCAACAATTGTTCTATCTATGGTTTGATCGTTCCATCCATCCATCCATCAATTGTTCTGTCTATGGTTTATTCATTTCATCCATTCATCCATCCATCGTTCTGTCTATGGTTTATTAGTTTCATCCATCCATCCATCCATCCATCCATCCATCAATTGTTCTATCTATGGTTTGATCGTTCCATCCATCCATCCATCCATCAATTGTTCTGTCTATGGTTTATTCGTTTCATCCATCCATCCATCCATCCATCCATCCATCAATTGTTCTATCTATGGTTTGATCGTTCCATCCATCCATCCATCAATTGTTCTGTCTATGGTTTATTCGTTTCATCCATCCATCCATATATCCATCCATCCATCCATCCATCAATTGTTCTGTCTATGGTTTATTAGTTTCATCCATCCATCCATCAATTGTTCTGTCTATGGTTTATTCGTTTCATCCATCCATCCATCCATCCATCCATCCATCCATCATCCATCCATCCATCAATTGTTCTATCTATGGTTTGATCGTTCCATCCATCCATCAATTGTTCTGTCTATGGTTTATTCGTTTCATCCATCCATCCATCAATTGTTCTGTCTATGGTTTATTCATTTCATCCATCCATCCATCAATTGTTCTGTCTATCGTTTATTAGTTTCATCCATCCATCCATCAATTGTTCTGTCTATGGTTTATTCGTTTCATCCATCCATCCATCCATCGTTCTGTCTATGATCCATTCGTTTCATCCATCCATCCATCCATCGGTCTGTCTATGATTCATTCGTTCCATCCATCCATCCATCAATTGTTCTGTCTATGGTTTATTCGTTTCATCCATCTATCATTCCGTCTATGGTTTGTTCATTCCATCCCTCCATCCATCCATCAATTGTTCTGTCTATGGTTTATTTGTTCCATCCATCCATCCATCAATTGTTCTGTCTATGGTTTATTCGTTTCATCCATCCATCCATCCATTGTTCCGTCTATGGTTTGTTCATTCCATCCATCCATCCATCCATCGTTCTGTCTATGATTCATTCGTTCCATCCATCCATCCATCCATCAATTGTTCTGTCTATGGTTTATTAGTTTCATCCATCCATCCATCCATTGTTCCGTCTATGGTTTGTTCATTCCATCCATCCATCCATCAATTGTTCTGTCTATGGTTTATTAGTTTCATCCATCCATTCATCCATCGTTCTGTCTATGGTCCATTCGTTCCATCCATCCATCTATCATTCCGTCTATGGTTTGTTCATTACATCCATCCATCCATTGTTCTGTCTATGGTTTATTTGTTCCATCCATCCATCAATTGTTCTGTCTATGGTTTATTAGTTTCATCCATCCATCCTTCTTTCTATGGTTCATTCATTTCATCCATCCAACTTTCTATCATTTTTTTAATCCATCCATCCATAATTTATCCATCCTTTGTTCCATCCATTCATTCTTCCTATATTATTATTATTATTAATATTGTTACTATTGACTGTTAGATATAGACAGCCAGTTTTTTATATATATATATATCAAATTAAAAAACTGACTGTCAATATTGAAATAATTACAACGTATCTCATGGTTTCTGACCAGAGTTTAGAAAGCGGAGTGAGAATGTCATAATGAAGAGTTCCTCCTCTGCACTCATTGGTCATCAAGCGCAGCTCTAAGTGAGTGTGCTTGAGCACTCATCCTCTAATTAAATCAAGATCTATAATCCTCCCTCAACGACCAGCGTTATGCTGACTCGCACTCCTTCCCATTTTCCTGCAAAAACAGGAACCCTCAAGGAATACCGTTAGCTTTGAATTTTCGTTCTCAAAGATCAACAAAACTAAAAATTCTTTATTTGCGATTTGTTTTTATGGTTGTGTACATACAAATACAAATAAACAGGAAAAAAACGGTGTGCTGGGATCAAACCGGGTCCCTTCATGGAAGCAGGAAGAGGAAATATCATTCTAGAGGGCAGACGCAAGCTTTTAGATGTGGATGGGGCAGGTTGAGGCCCTGACGAAACTCCGATAGACAAATTGGATTACAGAGCGAAGGATTAAATAAAAAAGAGGGAATGACAAACAAGACAAGCCGGCTGTGATCACAGGCTTTAATATATTTCTTTCCCTTCTTCCTTTTCATCTTCCCCACTGACCCACCCTCTCTCTCCCTCTTTTTTTTTTTTTACGGAGGGAAAACTCGGGCTTAGTCTGGACTTATTAAAGCTGGGATTAATTTGTAATGCTCCCTTCACCCTGAGGGTGAGAAGCAGATTTGTTATCTAAAGCAAACAGGGTGAAGCGCAATAAAATAGATGCACAAAAGACTGTGAAGCACTGAAGTTTTAGAGGGAGCTTTTTTAAGGAGCTTTCGAGAGCTTTGCAGATTAAGTGAAAGTCGTATGCATGTAATATCTGCCCTTCACAAAAGGAGGAAAGCCATCGAGACATGTTGCAAAAATCAACCGAAAAGGTTCTGCGTGTTTGCGATTGTTCTTCCCGTTAATACAGGTTTAACAGTTGATGCCCGCCAGGAAAATATGCACCTAGTCAAATCATTTTCTCTATGAATATTCATTTATGACATGGCATTATCGTTTATCTGGCTGCATGTTGGATGTGTGTGAAGTAATTGTGGAGAAGTGCAAGAACATGCATTAATGTGTTATGAAAGTGTTATAAGGAAGTGTGTCCAGTAGTCAAATATAACACAAGTCACACATTTTACACAATAAGTCAAATTCCTTTTACACACATTAACTGAATATTGATAACTGCTAATATTGAGCCAACTAATTTAGAAAACTAGTATTTATATTTTTTTAGCGTGAATGTACATTTTGAAAGCCTAAAAAGCAAAATTCTGACATGTTGATGCTTCACAGATTATTTTAGGTTACATAATTGTATTTGAGTTTATTCTAGTGAGTTTAATATATATATATATATTAATATGTATATATGTGTGTGTGTGAGTTGCAAAATTGCACTATTTTACAGAATTATTGTACACAATGTTGTAGAACAAGCGCCCCCCAAACAAAACAACAACAACATGGTTATCAGCGGATGTTTTTTAATGACGCATTTGTCTGAATATAGATATGTCACCTGGTTTTGCCGGCTAACACTTTGCAGTTTATCAGTGGTTCCTGCCGGATAATTGCCTTGGGACACTAAAGGATTTTTAAAAATGCTGAGAACAAAACACTGATTGCATAAACGAGAGTCTTTGTTATCTGTATTTGTCATATGTTTCAGTGACAATAACCGGCTTAACCCAGGCAGAACACACTGGCCACTGATTATGAACAGCAGTAGCGGGGCAGGGATGGCCTGTATAAAAGCATTATTCCAGTGGGTTCGTCCATATGTCGCTCAGCCTTTTTAAATAGTCCATTTCCATCTGATCGATTCTGACGTTTGTATGGTAACCCGCCAGCGCCGCGCCGGTTGCCATGGCGAATCCACTGAGCTCAAGATAAAGATTCAGATCCATAATCAATAGATTGCAATTAGTTTGATGACCGGACGGCTTAACTTTTTCAATTCACTTTAATGCTGTGTTTTTTTAACATGGTAATTAGGAGATTGGCTCTCATAATCTGTTGGTGTGATATCAAGTAATGAGATTATGAAATAGAGATTAAGTGCTTTGATACGAGGAGGAAGCGACTGCTGTTTGCTCACGTTTATGAACACGGTTACAAACCTGTCGGACGACTACAAACGTGAACTGTTATTAAATATGACTGAATCAATCTGACTACAGTAAGATATATTATTTAAGGATCATGCACTCTAAAAAATGCTGGGTTGGTTTAACCCAATTTCCGGTCAAATATGGACAAACCCCAAAAAATGTAATTTAAAAATTTAACCCAACAGCTGGGTTTGTCCATATTTGACCCAAAGTTGGGTTGAAACAACCCAGCATTTTTTAGAGTGTGTGAGGTAGAAATGGCCTCTTGAATTAAATTCCTAAATTTCACTTATGATTTTTAAGAGTTTTCCTTATGCCTGCAATTTCCATAAGTTCCACAAATTATTCAAATGTGCTTAGTTACTATTTTTTCATATAAACTTTAGAATGTTAAGACCCAGCCCACTTTGCACATCGATATAATATTCAGCTTGTAAAATGTAACTGATAAAGATGAGGTCATCATATCATGTTAGATTCTGATTGGTCTTCTTTTTTGCATAGCTAACTTAAACTAAAATGTGAATTTTTTTAAGTTAATAACTTGACTAATTAATAGCTTAACTAATTAATAAATAAAATAATTGATAAATGGACTAATGAATAACTTAACTAATTACTTGTCAAAACAACTTTGCTCATTTTCATTTAGTTTAGTAATTTTAGTAATTGTATGTGATTTTGAAGTGGTAAAATTGATAAATCACATCTAACATTCCAAGTATTAAATTTACATATATATGTATATATACATATTTTATATTTATATATTTATATTTAATTTTTGTGTTAGATGCAATTAACTGTGATTAATTGACTGATATATATATATATATATATATATATATATATATATATATATTATATACTGTATATATACATATTTATTTATTATATATAGTTTTAGTAAAGCTGTAAAAAGGAAAATGCAAACATTTCAACATTCAAAATGTTTAAAATATTATTTAAAGCTGCCTTTACACCGCAAAGATGCAAGTGTCACGTTGCATTAATTCTCATACTTAGCCAATAGAAAACAAGATGCCTGTTCAGTGTCATGACAACCTGAAAGCAGCTAAAACTTTAACACTTTTATTTTTTTTCTGCTTTTGGAAGCACAAATCTTAATTGCTTTCTGCAATTTACAGGACTGGATCAATATCACGACAGCCAAGATGGCATTTTCCTCTCACTGGAAACTAGTTTTGAGACTGTCTATCAATAGAGTTTCCCCTCTCCTCTCCGTTGGGTCCTGCAGGCAGGTCTTAATCCCTCTCTTTTTTGTTTTCTCTCTCGTTTCGGTGGGGCGGGTCATGAGGATCTGAACCTGCACATTCTTGAGGGGCTGTGTGAGCTTCACATGGTAACCAGTGAACCGCATTGTTAGACCGAGAGAAGGATTATGGCAGCCATGCAAGTTATAACGTGAGTCTTCGCAAGCCTAGAAGGACAGACCTGAAGGAAACCAAACACACTCTTCCATCTGTTGGCAGCTGAATCTTGTGCACTTCCTGTTGAGATGAACCACTTGTGTTTGTTAGCAAGTGTTGAGATGTAGTTGAAATGCTGAGATGCGATAAAGGTGGACGGTTGGAGTTACAGAAATGAACTTGGCTTGAAAAGGAATAGTTGAGGCAAAAATCTTAATTCTGTCATTTACTCACACTGATGTTGGTCCAAACCCATAGGCTGTTTATTTTACAATGGAACACAAAAAGAGAAATTTTGAAGAGCAATTAAGAGTTACTTTATTTTAAAGTGATTTAGTTACTTATTCAAATAAGTACTGAGTAATATTAATTGCATGTACTTATAGAGTTAGTTACTTGTAACAATGCATAATTTACTGCTGTTATATAGTAAGTATAGTAACACCTTAAAAAGAAGTCAGTTTGTTTGAGAGAGTCATTATTCATTGAATAGGAACTGAAATTTCAGTCTTTCCAACCCGATTTCACGGCAATTCATACGAATTTTACGAGGTGGCTAATTCGTAAGAATTCATACGACCTCACTTGTACGAATTAGTAAGATTTTTGCTAAATACATATTTTACGAGTTGCCCAATTCGTATGAATTCTTACGAATGATCTACCCCTGACCCCGCCCCTAAACCTACCCATGACGTGGGTTTAGATAAATCGTACAAATTCGTACGAGTGAGGTCGTGAGATAGCGTTGGTCTGTCACACGCAAATAATTAAAAAAAATAATTTTTGGAGGTTATATAGCAACTAAGATGCTTTTAACCCTTAAACGCATAACTCGGGTCTTTAGTGACCCGGGACGTCATAAACTTTACCCTCCTCCTTATTCATTTTTTAAAGTTAGATATCAACCTAGTATTCCTCAATCAATTCATTATAAACAATATAACAAGAAAAAATAATACAACTATAAAAGAATACCTGCTTTCAATTTCCCATTCTTTTTTTGGTATAAATTGTACAGGGTCGCTGATGACCGAGGTGTGTAACAGTGTTGGTATATATTTTCAGCACAAAAATATTTTAATCTTTGATCACTGAATAAGTGCAATTTACCTTTATTCCACAAGGTGGCAATATCTAATACACAATGATGAAGTGACGTTTCACTCATAGTTACAGCAGGCAGAAAACAAAAGAATAGGAAGAATCATCAGCAAAACATGAAATGGCTCTGCGATTTACTGAGCAAGTATTGAACGCAATCAAATATTACTGTCACTGTTACTTGGATGTGCTGAAGAAGCTGTCAGCGATCAAAATATTGATTTTGAAGATGTTGAAAATGATAGTTTTGAGAATATGTCTGAGATGTTGAATATGAGCCAGATGCTGAATGTACTGGGAAATGAGCTCTGAATGAGACCGTGATGATGATGATGATGATGATATAAAACATCTGCTCAAACTGAACCCTTCACAGCTCCAAAAGGTAATAAAATGCGCTTTATTTTATTCTTCTGTAATTGTTACTCTAATATCAGGAGAGTTTTATATTATCATGACAGGTTGAGATCCATCCGTGGTAGATATAGATCCGGGTGTCTAAAGACCAAGAATATGTAAGAATGATTGGCGAAACATGGAAAATAACCAAACTAAGTGGAGTATGTTGTTGAGGTGTGTGTGTGTGGTGTGTGTGTGTGTGTGTGTGTGTGTGTGTGTGTGTGGTGTGTGTGTGTGTGTGTGTGTGTGTGTGGTGTGTGTGTGTGTGTGTGTGTGTGGTTTAAGCCGTGTATCTGGTTTCTCCACCTGAGTCTTGTTTCTCTCCCTCTTTCTCTCATCACTCCTCCCCTCTGTTTACTCTCCTAATGAGGGGGGCGGGACCCCTGTGCTGTGATTGACAGCTCCACACTCCCCTGCTCTTCCCTCCTCTCCATTATCTTCATGTCCACACTCACAGTGAGTGTTTGGCTTTTACCCTCCATCATTAAGTGACGTCACCAGGGATATTATCATTAAAACTAAAACCATTAAAAGAAGTGTTAACTGAAATAATGTAATATATATAAAAAGTCAACTTATTTAAGTTCAGCTAATTCCCAAGGCAGCATTTCTCATTTTCATTTAGTTTCAGGCTAAAATAATTAAAACTAATAAATAAAAATTATATATATTTTTAAAACACTAATAAAAATCACAATATAATAATGATTGTATATATGTGTGTGTGTGTGTGTGTGTGTGTGTGTGTGTGTTTGTGTGTTTGTGTGTGTGTGTGTGTGTGTGTGTGTGTGTGTGTGTGTGTGTGTGTGTGTGTGTGTGTGTGTGTGTGTGTGTGGTGTTTTGTGTGTGTGTGTGTGTGTGTGTGTGTGTGAAATATATCATATTTTATAAAAACTAATATAATATACTATATATAAATATATATTTAATATAAAAACGAATATATATAGTATATCAGTGATACTAAAATGACACTGGATGTCACGTCACCAATGTAATGAAATATTTTTGCTTAAATATTCATTACATGAAACAGCTTTCTTTCACCATGTTAATTACGTAATGTTAATTAATAACATTCATTACGTAAATTGCATTGGACTAGATTCTATATAAGTATTATCTGAATATAGGCATGATCATATATTCTTTCTTTCTTTTTAAATCACTGTAATTTTTTGTTTTGTTTGTTTTATCTTGAAAAGCTGGGAAAGTCGTGGTATATGCAGGGGAAACTGAAAAACTCTCTTAAAAATAAAGGTTCCTCAAACCTTTCAGTGAACAGATGTTAAAATAACCTTTTTTCTCTTTAGTGTGAAGAACATAAAGTGTGAAGAACACTATATGTAGAACCTTTTGTGGAATGGAAAGATTCGCTGGACGTTAAAGCTTCCTCAGAGAAACAGAGATGCCAATAAAGAAGCGTGTGTGTAATGTTTGTAATGTTACACAACTCCGACAACCTGAAATTAGTCCTCTGAATAATGTATTGAGGTTAAGTGTTGAGGGACTCAGGTTATAGTTCTGATCTGGGTCTCGAAGCCGTCACGTTATCTGGATTTAAAATGCAAACTCTGAACTGAGATCAGCTGAAGGCTGCAGGCGAGAGCGTGTGTTTTCTGCCAGCTATGAGTTGAGTTTTCCCCTGAACAAAAGCTTGGATCAGTCAGTGAGCGCTGTCATTTATCTGCAGCACATTTCTCTTAAACTATAACTTTTGACTGTTTTTAATCAACTGGTGTGGCCAAGGCTTTATGACACCATTGAACTGATATCTATACGCAGCTGTTGAATTCATCTTATTTTTGGCTAACTAGGCCTATCAATCAAAGCATTTTTTTATGTTTAGACTTATCTCTCCAAGCTATTTGATTTAGTTTTAAATCAGTATTATATAACAATGCAAACAAATATCGTTTGAACTGAAGTTTCATGAAATTTTAAGAATGAAGAACACTGTGTTATAACAACATGTGCTTTTATATTTTTTAAGCTCATTAAAATACGTTTTGGTTTTGGTAATATACAAAGATTAAACATTTTTTTTAAATTCAGTTGATTGTATTTTAAAGCAGCAACTTTTTTTTACAGTGAATGTTTTTTCTCATGAAAAAAGAGGGCCTAAATTAATAAATATCAATATTTAAAATCTAAAATTATGTTATAAATTATGTAGACATAAGATAATATTTATCTTACATCTAAAATCGTAAAAGTATGGCAATTCAAAGTAGCTATAACAACAACAAAACAGTTTTATGGAAGAAATTTTAGAACAGGAAACGACACAGGAAAAGTAGGGCTGTAAGTTTTATTTTATTTTCGATTAATATTGTCGACAGAACTTCAACTTCTTACAAGAACAACATTTCGTTACCGATTTATTTCAAATAAAACGTAAATATGCCTTAGGCTGTAAAACATAAGTGGATTAAACCGAGAAAAGAAGTCTAAAACTTTTGGAAATCTCATAGTTTTATGATTTAAAGATGTTCCTGTATATAGGCTATACCTGCTGATCCTCCTCCATGAACGCAATCCAGGTGTAGCCTAAAACTTTCCCGCTTCTTCTTCCTCTTTTCCCTGAAGTCCCGGTGAGTGACAGATCAACGCGTCCTGCGCTCGCGCTTTCTGACAACTCTGGGATTTACAGGGGATTTTATGCACCATCGTTTTAATAAGCGCCGACAATTTACAAGAGACACGACAATCCGCCTGGCAAAGAGACCAATCACACACACACACACACACACACACACACACTGGCTTCAGGCCGGCTGATCCCACGGCTTTACGGGTTTATACTGCTCAGGAAACTCTACTGCATTTTGGGATTACACAAATACCCCTGGACAATAGGTTAGTGCCAGCAGAAGCAGATATCTTGATTTTACGGGATCGATCCTCTTTAACAGCTTTTGGTGCACGCAAAATTGTTTAGGAAGTTATAATGTGTCTCATAGGTGTGCGCAACACAATCTCATGAGATCATCTGAGCTATAATTTGTATCTGGTAATATAGCCTAACCGTTTAAATATATAATACGCTTTTGATCAGTTTTAATGATCCATGTATTTAACTTAGGCCTATTTACATATTCGTAACTTCATGAAGAACTGATTATTAGCTAATTCAAAATTTTGTTTATATTTTAGGTTTATTGGCCGTTTTTTATATGCTACATAGATTAATTTAACACACTAAAATGTCATAAAAGTATAGGAAATACATTTTCTAATTTAAAAAAAAATGAGTGTTTTACTTTTATTCTTATTTATTTATTTAGTTCGCTGTTACATTGAGTCGACATCAAGAAGTTTAGGCTTCCGACTAAAACGTCAGAAAAAGTTATTTTAGCCTATATAGGCTACTTCTAGTTTATGTTTTTTGGCTTCATATGTTGGTTACGCCACACTGACTTTGATTTGGCAGACAAATAATTTTCAGATAGGCCTAGATAGGCTACTAGTCTTTTTTTTCTTTAAAGAATAGTTTCACTACTTAGGCTATGTAGCAGCCCACATGATCATATAAAACTAGGCCTACTTATATCAAGGTTTATTTTTGTAAGAATGTCAGCATTAATCTCGGTTTTTCTTTGCCCGGTTAACCTAACTTTAGTCAAAGCCTCAAAAAGAACAAAAAAACAATTAGGTTATTTAGTTCTGAAACTAAATTCACTCCTTTGGCATGAATTGTAGTCCATTAGGCTAAATATTTAATAAATAGGCCTATTAACAAAACGTGTAATAAATAAATCCATATTTAAATAAATAGGCCTTTGGGCCGCAAGGAAGGAAGGCGCATGTGTCACCATCTCATTTAACATTATGAGCAATTGAAACATGCTTGTAATAATTATTTTAAGTTTATAAAAGCTAACTTTTGTTTAATGCAAATGTGAGGATGAAATTGTTTTATGCATGTTGATAGGCATAATTGGTGCTCAGAAAAAAATCGTCACTAAAAACTACGCATTTTCCTCAACCAAACGGTAAATCGATGTACGAATTGCTGTCATTCGTATTTCCTTTCCCGCAGTGTTACGCTCACTTAAGGCTCAAATTAAAAGTGTATTCAAATAGTTTACTCTCTCGGGACTCGCTCATTCACACGGCAGGTTAATGTGTCGTCACATCGAAAGGAGGAGTTAATGAGCACTTCTTCGTTCTGATTGGCTAGAGCAGTCGTCTGTAAGGACAAGGTAGACTTCTGATTGGCTGTGGTGGGCGGGTCCGCAGGTGTCTTTTGCTCATAGACGGACAGGCCGTCAAGAAGGTGATCAATCTCAATTCGTCAGCATTGGCTATCACCTTCATTTTACGCTTGGATACAACGAGCCACATCTGACTCAGTGCAAACGGACTTTGTGAATATATTGGGAACTTTTGAAGTTTGCGGCTAATTCGTTTTCTTACAATTCCAACCAGCTGGAGTTCAGATTTCTCTTTAAAAAAAGAGGGTTTCTTGGTTTTGTGGATTTTCAGTGGATCTCAAAGAAAAGGGCACAGAAGAAGACCAAGAATAAAAGGTAGGCTACAGTAGAAATGTTTTAAATATATTTTAAATATCTAAATGAAAAGGTAAATGACTGTATTGTTATTGTAGCCTATATTCCTTTTAACAACATAATTTTGTCACAAAAGTTTCAGTCCTTCCGACCAGATTTTATACGTTTTTAAAAGTGATTTAGAAGTGCAATAAATAATAATATAATAATAGTAGTCAGCAATTAATCTAAATTTTTCAATTTTAGTGGATTCATGAAATTGCGTTTAGCAATTGTAAGTAGGCCTACATTTGAATGATCAGAAAAATAAGAAGAAAAATAATTTGGCCAAATACAAATAAATAATTTTGCCTATAGACATATAAATATATTTTCCTATCTAATGTTTATTTCCGAACATATTAGCGCAATTGCCGTCTTAATTTACAAACTTTGAGTTTGAGAGGCCTATTCAGTGTGCACGGAGAATACGAGAATTTGTGTCGTTTATTTAGTTGATAAGGTTTCTTCTGCAAATGGAGTCCCCTCTGGGTCTAATCTAAATGGCTATGGAGAATAATTTGCACACTCAGTGGTCATTTACATATAGTTAAAGCTCGATTGTGAATCTTTAGGCCCATGTTATCTGTCCTCAGCGTGGGATTAATGGGGCCATTCATAGGCATGAGCGACCCAGAAAAAGCGCAACATGTCATTTACAGAACTTTTGTCTTAATACATTTGTACTATTGCCTCATAACAATTGCAGCGAAACACATTTTGGTCCTCCCAAATAATTCCAAATGCGCATAAGTCTCGAGTTTATCCGAGCGCAAAACAAGCGCTTTAGTGCTGCTGTTTCTCGGGATTCGTTTCTAAGAAGTAAAATTTGTTAAAAAATCAGTTAAGCAATTTTATTTTTTATAAGCTATACAAGATTCAACTATTTTTTTAAGTCAGTTTAAAATGTAAGTTGGAATTACTTAAAGAGTTGATTGTAGGCTACTTAAAAATGTAAGGCAGCAACTTTTTTTTACCGTGTGTGTGTAGTATATATATATATATATATATATATATATATATATATATATATATATATATATATATATATATATATATATATATATATATATATATATGTTTAAATATAGATAGATATAGCCTAACAATATAGTGAGGTCAGTAAGACTGGAGCCAAATGATTAAATTATTAATGCAAATAATTTATTTTATAGGCCTATAAATCAAATTTACAAAGCGTTTAAATGTATCTGTTACCAGCTGTTAGATTAAAACGACCATTAAGTAAATTCATAATTGTACCGCCAACAAAAGGAAAGATCAAACGCTTCGCGGCGTTGCGTCCATCAGGAACGCTTAACAGGGCATGACATGCAAATGGCCAATTAGTGTGTTTGAAGCCCTTGATTAGTCGAGTGTGAAAAAAGAGATCATTAAAGCCAAGACATTAGTCATATTCAGACTGATGATCACTCTCGTGACATGCGTTTGATGCGTTTTACATGTTTTTACAATGCCAAATGCTGTTTTTTTATGCTTCACTGTGTGATAGGATGCATGTATGATAAATAATTATAGGCGATTTCCTGCACTTTGTCAGTCCTCTTGTTAAAAACAACACATTTTAATTTTTTAATTATTGTTTTATTAATTTTTTAATAATTGTTTCTCGCTGCAGCTGTCTCTCTGGAGCTCAACAATGATGTCATACCTCAAACAGAACCCGTATGCCATGAACGGGCTGGGGCTCAGCGGGGCAACCATGGACCTCCTTCATCCCTCTGTGGGATATCCAAGTAAGCGTCCCTGAAAGATAAACTTTGAAAGAGCAGAATCTTTATTCAAATAAGCAACATATAATAACTTCTCAGTACTGCAATGATTCAATAACACTTAGGGCAAATGACCTTGACTTTAAAGTACATCTGTATGTAACTCAATACATTTAGACTCGATTTAGTAACTTTGGATGTCTTCCTTATTGCAGCAAATCCTCGTAAACAGAGAAGAGAGAGAACCACGTTCACTCGCACTCAGCTGGACATACTGGAGAACCTGTTCGCTAAGACGCGTTACCCAGACATTTTCATGCGCGAGGAGGTGGCCCTGAAAATCAATTTGCCCGAATCAAGAGTGCAGGTGGGTGGTGTTGTCCTAATTTCCTAATGCTGATAGATTTCAAGTCAAGTCACATTTATTTATATAGCGCTGCATACGATACAGATTGTTTCAAGGTAGCTAATAAACAGGAAAATAAGTGTTAGAATTGTAAAATTTAACAATTATGTTGATTCAATTCAAAAACTGCGTCATTGTTGCAAAGTTCATCCATTATAAAACAAGTTAAGGCAGTTCTACGGAAGACAATATAATGTTATTCTGCTCAGCTTTTTTCAATGTTGTTTCAGTTCAGTGTCAGTGAAGCAATGTTCACCGATTGTGAAATTAGTTAAATTCAGTTAAATTATATTGTCAATGTTTCAAATTGAGTGTCGTTAGCTCAATTCAGTTTCATTTTTCAGCTTAGTTTAGTTCAATGTTTCAGTTCAGCTCAGTTTAGTTCAATGCTGTTTCAGTTCAGCTCAGTTTAGTTCAATGCTGTTTCAGTTCAGCTCAGTTTAGTTCAATGCTGTTTCAGTTCAGCTCAGTTTAGTTCAATGCTGATTCAGTTCAGCTCAGTTTAGTTCAATGCTGATTCAGTTCAGCTCAGTTTAGTTCAATGCTGATTCAGTTCAGCTCAGTTTAGTTCAATGCTGATTCAGTTCAGCTCAGTTTAGTTCAATGCTGATTCAGTTTAGCTCAGTTTAGTTCAATGCTAATTCAGTTCAGCTCAGTTTAGTTCAATGCTGATTCAGGTCAGCTCAGTTTAGTTCCATGTTTTAGTTTAGCTCAGTTTAATTCAATGCTCATTCAGTTCAGCTCAGTTTAGTTCAATGCTGATTCAGTTCAGCTCAGTTTAGTTCAATGCTGATTCAGTTCAGCTCAGTTTAGTTCAATGCTGATTCAGTTCAGCTCAGTTTAGTTCAATGCTGATTCAGTTCAGCTCAGTTTAGTTCAATGCTGATTCAGTTCCAAAAATGTTACACAGTTCATCTTATAAAAAAGTTAAATTCATTTCATTAACTGTGTTGATGTTGCAAAGTTAGTGTCATTTTTCAAAAAACCTTCTCATCTAACAATGTCATTATTCAGCTCGGTTTAGTTCTTCTGTTTAGTTTAGTTGTTCTGCTATAAAATAGTGTCGTTATTCAACTCAATTCAGATCAATATTGATTCAGTTAAGTTCAATAACAGTGCTGATGTTGCAAAGTTAGTGTGATTATACAGCTCAATTCGGTAAAATTTGTGTAATTATCCGAAAGTGTCAATATTCGGCTGTTTAGTTCAATGTTGTTCCAATTAAGTTAAATTACAGTGTCAATGTTGCAGTTCATCAATTATTAAACGAGTTTAATTCTGCTATAATATAGTGTTGTTATTCAACGCAGTTCAGTACAATATTGTTTCAGTTAAGTTCAATAACAGTGTTGATGTTCAAATTTTGTTCTCATCCGAAAGTGTCATTATTCAGCTCACTTTAGTTCAATGTTGTTCCAATTAAGCTCAATTATACTGTCAAATTTGCAAAGTTCTTCAATTATGAAACAAGTTCAATTCAGCTATAAAGCAGCTTGCAGAAGACAATAGTGTCGTCATTCAACTCAATAAGTGTCGATGTTGCAAAGTTAGTTCAAATTTTCAAAGTTTGATCTAATCAGTGTCAGCGCAGTTATTTCCATATCATTTTAGGTCATTGACAATATTTGCAAATTTGTTGACAGGTTTGGTTTAAGAACAGAAGGGCGAAGTGTCGGCAGCAGCAGCAGAGCAGCGGCAATTCAAAGATCCGTCCGGCGAAAAAGAAGCCCTCTCCGTCCCGCGAGAGCCCGGGGTCAGAGAGCAGCGGTCACTTCACTCCTCCCGCCGTCTCCTCGTCGTCCTCGTCTTCGTCCTCGGGCTCCAACCCCTCCGGTCTCCTGATCAACAGCTCGTCCTCAGGAACAACACCTGTCTCGTCCATCTGGAGTCCCGCTCCGGTCTCGCCTCTCCCCGCCCCCCCCTCGCTCCCCGACATCTCCCCCCCGGCCAGTGCGTCCTGCATGCAGAGGGCCATCTCGGGCTCCGGGGGCTCTACGGGAGTGCCGTCGTATCCCATGCCCTACAACCAGGCTCCCAGCTACGCCCAGGGCTACCCGACCTCGAACACCGCCTCTTATTTCGGAGGCATGGACTGCGGATCCTACTTGGCGCCCATGCCAGGTCACGCCCACCATCACCCGCACGCCCATCACACACAGCTGAGCACCGCCCCGCATCACCACATCGGGCAGAGCCACCCTCACCAGGGGTACGGCGGCACCGGGCTGCCTTTCAGCTCCTCAGACTGTCTGGATTACAAAGAGCAGGCTGCCGCGGCATCATCGTGGAAACTGAACTTCAGTTCTGCGGCGGCCGACTGCTTGGACTACAAAGACCAGGCCGCCTGGCGTTTTCAGGTTTTGTAAGGGCTCCTGATGTGTTTTCCTGACGTTTACTCGTTTGTTTTCGTCCCTTCCTCAACATCGGACACCACTGGGAAGGAGTTGAGACTTTTGTGCCAACTTTTTCCAGCCGCAGGAACACGGGTTACCAAAGTTTCTTGTGCATTTTAAAATCGAAACGGGTTCTTCGTCACCCTCAACGGACAGAGTAAGAAGCGAGGGCACTCCCGGCATGACGCACTGAATGAATGAGACACGTGGTGTTTGAAACAATGAAGGCAATAATAATTTTTATATATGATTTTCTTTCCAGAGGAAACGGTGACTTGCAGCCTCATGTGAGATGTTCAAAACTAATTTGCATTCATGTTCAATTAATAAATATAAGCTTAAAACTGAGAAAAATTGTTTTTCATTTCCTTATTTACTTAAGCTTCATTGGCTTTGTGCATAAAGTATCAGGTATTGAGGTTACAGAAATGGTGGTCTTATTTTCTTTGTATGATTTCTTTGCTAAAAATTCTCTCAATAATTCATATTTCAAAACAGACAAAAAAGAAAGTTTTTCAGTAAAGAATGTTATGCTTTAAAATCTGTCATATACGAGGATGATAAGGTCCACAATAAAGGTTATAATTATTTAATTTTTAAAAGCTATAATCCATAAGAGACTATGAATTGCAGTGATTTTTTTTCCAATGGTAAATCTTGGTAAAATCTATGGTAAAAATATTAATTCCATCAAATACTAAAGAAAGTTCATAAACATAACTCTAGGTGACATTGTATGTATATATGTCGAGAGAGAGAGAGAGAGAGGAGAGAGAGAGAGAGAGAGAGAGAGAGAGAGGAGAGAGAGAGAGAGAGAATTCAAATGATGTTCTGTCTACCCGTCATAAATATATATGTATAACTTCAGAAGTGGTTTATCCAGTGTTTTTAATTTTTTTAAAAAAATTTTATTATGCAATAAGCCGCACAAGTCCATGTGTACAACGTGAAGGGCCAAAAAGTCTTTTTATTATGTTGAAATCACTGTAACATATGGCCTCAAATGTAGTTTGTTGCTTTTCAAGATGGTGGTGGCAGCATTATGATAAAAACACCAATTCTTCCACCAAAGTAATATGATTCATTATTAGCCTGTTAACTGTAGGTTGTCATAGGAACTTTTACAGCAATTTAAAAGTGGAAATGTTTCTGTTTTATAAAGCTAAAAGTGTAGTCCTGGCTGGAATAAAAAAGTGGCTTAGATTCAATCCAAGAGAAAAGCTCACAAGTCATATAAACAATAATTAAGTGATATCAACACATTGATGAACACGTATTGGGATACTGACCGGCAATCAGTGGTTTGCAATGATGTGCGGATTTATTTATCCAACAGAAAAACAACAAATCACGATTTTAATTATCAGCAGCTCAAGACTCTCTGCGCTGCAGCTGGGTAAATAGGGCTGGATAAACGGGATGCAGTGTTTGCTTGTTTGGTCAGTGGGATCCTGCTGTGCTGTGGCTGCATGGCATCTTACTGAGGCGCAAACATCACGGGATTTGGTAAATCTGCATCAAACAAGCTCAACTAATCTCTGAGCATGTTTGAGGAATGCTGTTGTCTGGTTAAAACTGGACCCAAGTAATCCAAACACCTGTTCTCAACACATAACACCATCTCCCGTACATTTATCCTGGTATTTAAACACTTCATAATTGTGTTACATAAAACAGGTTTAGGACCCGGATTTTGCATTGCAAATCAAGTGGTAACCCAACAGTACCGAAATTATTTATCAAATCTTAAAATGTAATGAACTTCCTAGGGAAACAATATGCAGTTAAGATGACATGCTGACATAGGGTGTCATGAAAATATTTTGAGGGAGATGAACAAACAGAAATAAAAAAATGGATTTTAACTGTGTGATAGTCAGGTACAAAGAGTGCTATCATTGGTGGAGTGCTGTAACACTTATGGAAACATGATATTAGTTTAAATGTATACGGTATATGTAACTTTCTGTTCAAAATTAACTCAATTTAAATAACGAGTAAATACATCATCAACTCTGTCTTACCTCGAATAACTATGGCAAGTCTATTATATCCTCCTGGCACCCATAGACTTTTGACCACTGTAGTGGACATTATATTTGAGTGAATTTCTCTGACAGCATACATGTCACAGTTTTAATCTGGATGTCCTGTAAAGAGCACATTCAGGGATTTTCAGAGATGCCACATGTTTGGAGGGAAAACAACTTCTCCTTGGTCTTTAAAAATGACTGACATTAATTTATTGATAAAATGTAGCACTCTTATGAACATATGATAATATATTGTAATTATCATTTAAATCAGACTACTTTTCAAATTGTATTTCATAAACCAACATCTTAGGAAAACGTTATTGTAACAATTCAATGTGTTTAAGTTCTGTTTTGTGATCTTGGTTTCCCCTGTCTTTGTGGTTTTTGGTTTAGTCCTGTTAAGTTTTCCCGCTCTGCCTAATTAGTCATTCCCGTCACCTGTGTTCTGTTCATTATCCCATTATTCCTTGTGTATTTAAGCCCTGTGTTTTCTCCCAGTGTTGTTCGATCGTCGTCTATGTATGGTTGTGTGTAAACCCTGAAAGTCCTGGAGTTTTGTTCTTGTTTCATTTTGGAAAGTTTCATTTTTGTTATTAAAATCTATTATCTTTGAAATTCCGTGTCCTCGTCTTCAGCCACCTGCACCCAACCCTGACAGAACGATCGACCATAAACAAAAAAAAAAAGGAAGAGAGGAAGATGGAAGGCTGGAAGCAGGCCTTCATGGGAACCCGGATGGCCGTATTTCGTGGGACCCGTGGAGGTCGTAGAAGGGGATGTGATCGAGTTCTGGTGGTCCCGAGTCCAGTATGGCCTGAGCCCATCGCATGCCCGCCAAAGCCTGAGCCCATGGCATGCCCGTCAGAGCCTGACCCTTTTGACGACCTACCTGAGCTTCTTCCCCCAGAGCCTTCACAGCTGGTCCCGTCCAGCCCAGCCAAGCCTGCACCACTGGTTCCATCCAGCCAACCATTTGATCCATTTGACGACCTTCCTGAGCTTCTTCCGCCAGAGACCGTCCAGCCAGAGACCGTCCAGCCAGAGACCGTCCAGCCAGAGACGTCAGCCAGAGCCGTCCAGCCAGAGACCGTCCAGCCAGAGACCGTCCAGCCAGAGACCGTCCAGCCAGAGACCGTCCAGCCAGAGACCGTCCAGCCAGAGACCGTCCAGCCAGAGCCCGTCCAGCCAGAGACCGTCCAGCCAGAGACCGTCCAGCCAGAGACCGTCCAGCCAGAGCCGTCCAGCCAGAGACCGTCGCCAGCCGTCCGCCAGAGCATGAGCCCAGCCCCAAACTCCTGAAATGCTGGTTCCGTCCAGTTCCGAGTTCCCTTGATGTGCTGGCCCCGTCCAGTTCCGAGTCCCTTGATGTGCTGGCCCCGTCCAGTTCCAAGTCCCTTGATGTGCTGGCCCCGTCCAGTTCCGAGTCCCATGAAGAGCCAGAGCCAGAGCCCGTTGACCCAGAGCCAGAGCCCGTTGACCCAGCGCCAGAGCCAGAGCCCGTTGACCCAGCGCCAGAGCCAGAGCCCGTTGACCCAGCGCCAGAGCCAGAGCCCGTTGACCCAGCGCCAGAGCCAGAGCCCGTTGACCCAGCGCCAGAGCCCGTTGACCCAGCGCCAGAGCCAGAGCCCGTTGACCCAGACCAGAGCCCGTTGACCCAGCGCCCGTTGATGTCAAGTCTGTTCCCGTTCCTGAACCTGTCTTTCTCCCCAAGAAAATTTTGGGTGGGGGCTATACGCCTTCGCCGTGGCCGGCCAAAGATCCACGGAGGCCGGCCAAAGATCCACGGAGGCCCGAAAAAAATAACACCGCCATGGCCACCCGAAGGGTCCTCACCGCCATGGCCACCCGAAGGGTCCTCACCGCCATGGCCACCCGAAGGGTCCTCACCGCCATGGCCACCTGAAGGGTCTTCACCACCACGGCCACCTGAAGGGTCCTCACCGCCATGGCCACCCGAAGGGTCCTCACCGCCGTGGCCACCTGAAGAGCCTGCACCGCCATGGCCACCTGAAGAGCCTGCACCGCCATGGCCACCCGAGGGTCCCACAGCACCGCCCTGGACGCCGAGGGTCCCACAGCACCGCCCTGGACGCCCGAGGGTCCCACAGCTCCACCCTGGACGCCCGAGGGTCCCACAGCTCCGCCCTGGACGCCCGAGGTTCAGCCTGCACCGTCGTGGCCACGCCCACAGCCTGTTCCGCCTTGGTCACGCCCACAGCTGCTCCGCCTGGCCACGCCCACAGCCTGCACCGTCGTGGCCACGCCCACAGCCTGCACGCCGTGGCCACGCCCACAGCCTGCTCCGCCCTGGAGGCTTCCTGGACCTGCACCATGCCCTCGTCAGCCTCCAGGGCGCCCACCCTCCCACCCCTTTGGATGTTATACGGCGCGAGGACGCGCCTTCGGGGAGGGGGGAGGTACTGTAACAATTCAATGTGTTTAAGTTCTGTTTTGTGATCTTGGTTTCCCCTGTCTTTGTGGTTTTTGGTTTAGCCCTGTTAAGTTTTCCCGCTCTGCCTAATTAGTCATTCCCGTCACCTGTGTTCTGTTCATTATCCCATTATTCCTTGTGTATTTAAGCCCTGTGTTTTCTCCCAGTGTTGTTCGATCGTCGTCTATGTATGGTTGTGTGTAAACCCTGAAAGTCCTGGAGTTTTTGTTCTTGTTTCATTTTGGAAAGTTTCATTTTTGTTATTAAAATCTATTATCTTTGAAATTCCGTGTCCTCGTCTTCAGCCACCTGCACCCAACCCTGACAGTTATGGGGTTTCAAATCTAAATATGACTTTCTGTTACAGAACAGGGCATTGATTTCATACCAGGAATTAAATCATGTTTATCAGGCATTTTGGGAGACAGACACAACAAGTGAATAGGGAAATAAATTATATATATATATGAAATATTAGATATTATTATTAAAATGTTGCCAGTTATTACACTTCTTCTTTCATTACATGTTGCCCCAAGAACACATTAATATGCAAATTGAATACAGTGCAGATACATTTTATTGAATGGGAATATTCATTTATTGCCATTTTACACACATTTTGCATTAAGTAAAATCTATCAATTCATTCCGTTATATCTTTCATAGTTGAGAATCATCTTTATAGAAATTTGGTTTAAAAAATAATGAAACCCAAAAATTTATTGGTGAATGAATAAAAAATCCCAATTGTTTTTGCTTATGTAATTTCATGTAATTTTATTTTTCTACAGATGACACAGCATGACATAAATAAAATATTATTTTTCAAAAAAGGTTTTTAATTTAATTACATTTGTTACCATTTGATTCTTATGCTCTAAACAATGTGGTGACATGAAAAAATACCAAATTCAAAAAACTTTTTTTTCTAGGTCTGGGTCTATTTCGAGATTTCTGGGACCTGACGGGATGGTTTTCGCGGGAAATTGCGTACATGAGTCACTTGACAGTGCACAAGTAGACACGTCTCGTCATATGCATAAGATAAAAGTTGCTCGGCTATTTTGACACGTGAATGGTGTGGGAGATGTTAGTTTTCATAACGAACGAGCGAGAAATGTTGACATGGAGCATGTAGACTACATAGAGCAGGTACGTTTACACGACAATGATACAAATGGAGAAGTTTTTGCTTTGATTTGTCCCGCGTACACACGAAAACGAAACGATCCCCATGCACAAGTATTCGCGAAAGCGACTAAAAACGCTGTATTCTGCTGCCAGGCCAGTAGAGAGCGATGAAACACTATAGTTTTTATTTTATTTTATTTTTTTATTACTAAGAACATGCATAATCAATGCCAGGGATAAAATGAAACACTAGGCCTATAGTTTGAACCGTTTGAACACATAATGCGCATGTGCAAGACGTCATCATTTTCAGAGATTTGCCTTTTTATTATTTACACGGAGACGTTTTCAAAAATTTGCACGTTTTCAGGCACCCAGTCCCCTATCTCAAAACTCCGGGAAATTAGCTGTTTGAAGAAAAAACACAGAGGAGAGTCTTTGAAAGGATGTAAAAGCGACGCAGAGATGGAGTTTTTATTACCGGTACTCAACTGGTAAATAAGGTATTTATTGAACATACATTAGCATACATTATGTAGCTCTCTAACAGAGTTCATTGTTAAAGAATTAACTATTGGGTATATACATCTGCACAGTCATGCATAGGCAGAGAAAAACAGTAATGTTGTGAAATATTGTTTTAATTTATTTAATTAATATTATATCAATCTTCCCAAACTTTTCATCCATTTGTGACTGAAAAAAAAAAAGATTTTAAATTAAATGGATGAATAGACCACTGTCTTCAACACAATGTGCTGTTATAAGTTAATGTTTTTAATTGCCGTTAGGTGACATGAAGGCCAAGTATGGCAATCCTGGAATTTGTCCTCTGCATCCAAGTTAGTGCACACACTCACATTAGGAGCAGTGAGTCGGTAACACACACACTACAAACCGTGAGCCCAGATTCAAACTGAGAATCGAACCCGCAACCTTCAGGTTACAAGTCTGCTGACAAACCTATGCATTTATATGTCTGCAAATTCAACTTTTAATGACTTCTGCAGTCTCAAAATTATTCAACCCCCCTGAATAAGATCCCTCACAACAGCATGAATCTGCAAAATAGATGTTGTCTGAAGCACACTGTAGCCCAAGACTGGTTGCCCACTGAAGCTAAGCAGGGTTGAGCTTGGTCAGTACCTGGATCAGTACTTGGTCAGTACCTTTTCCTCCTGGGAAAACTAGGTTGCTGCTGGAAGAGGAGTTAGTGAGACCAGCAGGGGGCGCTCACCCTGTGGCCTGTGTGGGTCCTCCTAACACCCCAGTATAGAGATGGGGACACTATATTGTCAAAGACCACCATCTTTCGTTCAGCTTGCACAGTAAGGCATGTACTAAACCATGCCAGAACTATGAACTAAGAACTAAGACGTACACCACTACTGACCCAAAAGCACAAGAAAAGTCGGCTTCAATTTGCTCAAAGTCATATAAATAAGCCACAGAAGTTTGAGGATTCTGTTCTGTGGAGCGACGAAAAAAACTGGAACTTTTCGGCCCAATGGACCGGGGGAACGTCTGGAGGTAGAAGAAAGAAGCATATGGTGAAAAGAACGATCTAGTTGAGCATCTGTGATGCTCTGGGGCTGCTTTGCATCCTCTGGTACTGGAAACCTGCAGTGTGTGGAAGGCAAGATGGATTCATTGAAGTATCAGGAAATCCTTGGAGAAAATGTCATGCCGTCAGTGAGGAAGCTGAAGCTTGGGCATCATTAGACCTTCCAACAGGATAGTAATCCCAAGCGTACCATATATTACACCAAGGCTTGGTTGCAGAAGTCCTGGAAGATTCTACAGTGGCCATCATAGTCATGTTATTGAACCCAATAAAAAATCTCTGGAGAGATTTGTAGAAGGCGGTTGCAGTATGCAAACCCAAGAATATTATATAAGAAATGGGCTAAGATTCCCCAGAAACGCTGCCAAAAGCTGGTGTCTATACATCTAGTTTGCAGCAGGTCATAACAGCAAAAGGGTGTTCTACTAAATACTAAAGATGCTTGCCATGAAGGGGTTGAAACATTTTTAAACTGCAGAAGTCATTTAAAGTAGAATTTTAAGTTGAATTTGTGGAACCCTTTTGAAATATTTGTTGTGTTGTGCTATTTCAATTACGCAGCTGAAAGTCAGTACATTTTGCCAATAAACCTGATTAGCAATTTCAATTTCAACTGTAGATAAAGATATAATTGCACATCATACAATTCAGTTCAGCCCAAACCCATAAGTGTGAAAGTGAAAGTTAGGGGGCAGACAAACAATGATTATATAATATCTGAATATATATATAGAGTAATACAAGATAAAGGACAATTCTGTGAATAAAATAAGTCACATCTTTGTTATTAGCATGCCTGTTTGTGGCATCAGAAGTCCATGATGACCTGGTAAAAAGCATGACGTGAAGTACACTTATAAGTTCACTTCTCTTCACTTATATTTATACCACCAATTGAGTCGTGTTCTAAGGAACATGTTCTGATTGGCTAGGACATGCTATACAGCCCATCAAGAATTTGCATATCAGCTGCGGTCCACCAATAAATTCCTAAGGCTTTTACATTTTCATTCCGACAGTCACTTTCATTTGAAATCAAATTAAACGTTAGTGTTTTTTGTGTGTGTATTTATTTTAAAAATAAAGATCAAGTCTAGATCGGTAACAAGTGCTTATTTACGAGACTCGCGAGAACCAATTGTGTGCATCTCCGTCATCCTGATTTGAATATTAAATGAGAGCTGCTGGCTTACTCAGCCGGAGTATCGATACTGTTTATTATTATTATACCCTGGCTATTCACGATTGTGTGGTTAGCTACAATCTATTATTACATTGTACATTTAGCATTGGTATTTTCCATGCCAAGTGACTGTCAGTTTTCTCTTTCTTTTATATTCCTTTTCTGTCTTTTTTCTATTGTCTGAGTAAAGTCCTTGATCATGGCGTGACCCTGTCTAAAAATAGCGTTAAAATGGCATGCGTGGTATTATCTCTCTCTCTCTCTCTCTTCTCTCTCTCCTCTCTCTCTCTCTCTCTCTCTCTCTCTCTCTCTCTCTCTCTCTCTCTGTTTGAATAATTCAGATAAAGGAAAGAAAGGACTCAATTAAGTTGGCCTAAAACCTGTGCTCACTGCTCCCACCATGCAAGCATTAACGATTTGCAATTTTGCATATGTAGATGTGTGTTTATCTGTGCTAAAGAAGACTATTAACAATCCGAAAGCTACCAATTTAAGCTCTATATCATCAGCGTCCTTAAATGACTTACTCTCTTTCCTTTCCTCACTTTGGTCAATCGCTGCATTCTGTGGTCGAATGTTTTTTTATAACAACACTATACTGGTATATTTAACCGTCATCCCAAGGTAACAGATTTTTTAGCCGTTTCACAGAAGAAAGAGTCGTAACAACATGAGGGTGAATAAATTATGACAGGGTCACATCTTAGCCAAAACGCCCCAAATGCACTAAAGATGACTCCCTCGACCTCTCCAATCTGTTTGTGTGTTTTCTGAGCACACATGCGTCAATGTTCCGACTTTGAAACTATATCCAGCACGCCACAACCCTGCCTAAAGTGTGTTTACAGCTGAGCTTGTTGTGTGTTTGCTTTGTGTTGCGTGTCTGAGCAAGAGCGTAAAGGGATCTCCCAGCAGCCCTTGGGTACTGTCAGACTTTTTGAGTGACAGCGGAGAGCTGCAGGATTAAGGCTGGCCGAGCATAAACAAACCCCGAGGTTTCATCTGCCAGGACCACTCGCATGCGCTTAATGACTATTTATGGTCCTGAATGAGACTTCGGACAATATTTGAGCAGAACCTTTGAACTTCTAAGAGGCTCTGATGCGGCGAGCATTACGAATGTTGGTGGTCATGCTACATGAAACACACTTTTAGTTAGTTTTTGAAAGTAGTACTCTGACTTATTTAATTAGTTTTATATTATCTGTCTGCTACTGATATAACACAATAAAAAGCTCATAGTTTACTGAACCTGATCTGTTCCTGTCCAGATGTTCACATATTAGCTGGTAATGCAGGTTGCCCAAGGATTTTCCCAAGGATCAATTTTTTGCGAACATCTTTTTCTTGGTTATGCAAACGTTAGAGAAAACACTAAGGGAATGTTCCATTTTATTATTTTACAAACATTAAGGGAACGTTTTATATATATATATATATATATATATATATATATAGGTATTCTATAAGATGTTATAGTCTTATATTCTATAAGATGTTATTCTATTTAAGATGTTATATATATATATATATATATATATATATATATATATATATATATATATATATATATATATATATATATATATATATATATAACATCTTAACCTAAATGGTTGTAAATCTTTAGAATACAGATCTAATCTTGGGCTTTACATTCTACTGATTATTGCAAAAGTGAAATGAGCTTCAAAAATGCAAAGTGTAAAAATGTTATAAAAGTTTAAGTTTACTGTAGATAGATGTACTGAACTAAAAAACCTTTTTTTTTACCTTAAAGGTTACCTTAACCTCTGTTAAAGTTGATATCACAAAAAATAGGCTAAGCCCACTAAAAGGGTTTAAAGAACCGTTTTTATTGTAACTCAGTGTCCAATTTCACAGTATGAATTTTGAGAGTTTGAGCGTTCGAATGATACCTAACTTATGATGATTACTAAAATATATGATGGGGAAAAAAAGCATGTCAAGTGTCTATCTATACCTGGATCCTGACAGTTAACAGGCAATATAAATTCTTAAAATGATTTTACTTGATAATTTCTTTCATATAATAATTTCTGTGTTGTTTTTTCTTTTTTGAGGAATAATGCAGTCATCATGTAAGTATTATATATAGTTGCTATAAACATGCACATACACTGATCTGGTCAGTTTATCCTCTGTGGCTAAATGAAACGGGTGGAAACCCCTGTGGGTGTAACGGTGAAACGTTAGCGTCCCTCCTCTCCTCTGTGTCTTCACCTCACCTCTCTCATTCCCTGCTTTTGTCCTCTTTAAAGTGGTCGGTGGGGTGTTAATAATTTGTTTCTCTCCCTTCTTTTTCATCCTTCTTCTCTCGCACTCTCTCATCTTCCTTAAGAGAGCGGGATGGGGTCCTATAAGGGTGCCGCCCTCCCTGTTCTTCTCTCTCTTTCATGCTTTCTTTCTCTCCCTACCTCGTTTCTATCCTTTTTCATGCTTGGCGGCCCTGGCCCCACCCTTTCAATTTGGGTGCACCGCAGTGACTTTCTCAGAGCTGCTCAACTGGAACTGTTGCTATCTTTGGAATCTCCCTGTGTGTGTGTGTAAGAGATTACAGTGAAAGTTCATATTCCCAGCAAACAAAAAATATTTTCTACGAATGTTTTGTAATGTTGCCATTAAGGTCTCTGAGCATTCAAAATCTCCAGTTTTTTAAATATTTTAAAAACTCTTTTTTCTTGATGTGAACATTAAGGAAAAATTCCATTTTAGAATTCTGCAAACATTTTGGCAGTGTTACTTTTGAATGTTGTCTGAACATTCTGAAACAAGAAGTAACATTTAGAAATGTTAGACAAACGTACAACTAAATAGTTTCAGAAAGAACGTATAAACAATGTATATATATATAACGTTTTTGTGTTAATGTTTTGAGAACATTATTACAGGCTAGATAACTGAGCGAATGTTCTAATAACGTTACTGGAAGAATGTTTGTTCTTAACTTTGAGAGAATGTTTTCTGTTAGCTAGATATTAGTCTCATTCTCCTGAAGTCACTGACACAGACTGTTGACTGAACGTCTGATACAGTACACACACTTAACTGGAAACATTTCAGGACTTTTGAAGCTGTAATCTGATTGGTTGAATTTTACAGGATGTCCAGGAGACATACGTGTGTCTCGTTCTTTAACGGTCCGCCTAAAAACAAAGCCGTTGTGACGCCAAACCCCCTCGCCGTGTGTTTACAAGTGGGACAATGAGCACTTACCTGGATCGACTAAACACTGGATTTTCAAAAGTATGTGATGTTTGTGGCTCCAGTAAACTTGCACAACTTTCTTGAATGAATAATTTATTAGATGCACGCGGCACGCCGGTCTGTTATTGTAGGTTATCATCAGTCTGAAGGTATGGCTACGCTAGACTAGCGGGATGTAGACCATTGGCCCAGACAGAATCTGCTAAGTGTTCTGCGGTGATTTTAATCCAGTAACATTTATGTTGGTCTTAAATACTTCAGGAAATGCATATTTTTTCATATACCTAATTTTGTCCTGGAAGGGCATTTTTTGAAGGCTAACAAGTAGCATGTAGTGTCAACACTGTCCCCTACTAGGGATTACATTTTTTTATGGTTGTAAGAATTGTAAGGTAAAAATGTTCCAGAGGGAAACTGAGTCAATCTTGAGGCTGCATTTAAGTCTACTTTTCTGTGCCCTTCCCTCGCTAACTTCCCTCCGTCTCGTTCACTCTTACGTTGCACGAGTGCCCACTACTGGCAGAACATTTGCAATGTGAATGGTTCACCCTGAGCCCTTGATCACTTGGCGAGCACTGCGAGTTGCTGTTGTGACGTCACAATCGTGTTGCATTGTGGTCTATGGATCTGCCTGAAGGCTACATACAGTATATACGAGTAGACTCGTCAAAATCGAGGGGTCGAGGGTCTGTCCAAATAAGCTTCCCGGCACTTGACAAAGTTTAACATACTTCAAAATGGTGGCGGGGATTCCCCCGATAAAAAGCGCTTAGGAAAATTTGCAAGTGTATGGCTGTGTTCGAAATCGCATACTCTCTTGAGTAGGTACTTATTTTAAAGGTTCCCTAGAATGTGAAATTGAATTTATGTTGGCATAGTTAAATAACAAGAGTTCAGTACATGGACATGACATACAGTTAGTCTCAAACACCATTGTTTTCTCCTTCTTATTTAAATCTCGTTTTTTAAAAACACCCCTGAAAAATAGGTGAATCTCCACATAATACCGACTATGATGCAACAGTCGGGATCATTAATATGTACGCCTCCAAAGATTTGCAGCCCTCAATGCCAGTCGGAGAGCGGAACTGTGCAGCCGAAGCATGGCAGTTGCTCAGTGTTTGGATTTACACATGAACACAAAAGTTTTTTTAGTTCCTTCATCCGAGCCGCTGAAGAAACAATGGGTTAATTTTATTTTCTCTGGAAATTTCCAAACATTTCACCGACGACTGTTTCCTCAACTTGGGCCAATACAGAGCTGGCCTCGGATCGAGCTATCAAGCAACACTTTCTGATATGTAATTGTTCAAGTTCAGACAGGTAATCTTTCTCTCAAAATCGTTCAATACTGTTTATGCATCAGTAAGTCAAACCAAAGACTAAAATATCAACTTCACATCGTTTCTTTTAGTAGGATGAAAAAAAACTTTTTTTATAGTGAATAAATTATATACAGAAAGCGATCAAAGAACAATCTTTCCACACAGCGCGAGTTTATCTGGACAACTCGTTATGAAATCAATGACGTTACACTGCACAACGAAGCTCTTACTGTATTTACATCATCGTGTTTGCATTGGTGAAAGCATTAGAGAGAGTGCAGAAACTGATTTTGCTTTGCAATGATTAGATCTTCAGTCTCGCGATCATCAGACTGTCATCTGCTCAATGCTCATCACAGAAACATTTTATGTGATGGGAATAAATCTAAATACTTTAAAAACATCGCACGATTCGTTAATCTCGATAGCTGTAATAGTAAAAACGTATAATAGCTGTAGTAAAAGTATTCGAGAGAGTTTCACATGTAATACGTAGCTATTTCATATGCACGCATGTCAGCCAATAACAGCAGTGGCCGGTTACACTGAATCCCACAGCAGACACGCCCCTTCAAACAGAGTGTTCAAATCAGAGGCTAAAATCAGGCTAGGAAAAATGCCTTTTATTTCTGAATTATGACTATTTTTGATCTAAAAAACATACTAACGTTATAAGGGCAACCCATAAAACATTATAAAATAATTAAAAAAAACATTCTAGGGCACCTTTAAAGGTGCTCTAAGCGATGTCACGCGTTTTTAAAGCCAAAACATTTTTTGTCACATACAGCAAACATCTCCTCACTGTCCGCTGGCTGCCTGTCCCCTGAACACACTGTAAAAAAAAACGCGGTCTCTGCGGACACCCCAGGCTCCACAAACGGCTACAAAAACAAACTCTAGCGACCTGCTCTTCGAAACATAACAAACTGTTCCAGCCAATAACCGACAAGAAGTGTTTGGGGGTGGGGTTTGAGGGGTTAGTGTGCGGATGAGGAGGAGGGAGGGTCTAGCTAGCCTCCGTTTTGTTTGACAATAGTTCGAACGTCAACAAGAAGTGATGTCACCCAGGATCGCTCAGAGAACCTTTAAATAAGTAATTACTTCACAACCGCAAAAATATTATGTCCTATATATGAATGTGTGTAGTATGAATGTAATCTGGAAGTACTACATTCGTCATGTTGTCATTATAACGTAATCTACCAGCGTCAGTTGCGTTGCTTCACTACCATTCATAAATCATCTCCCGTGGCCTCATGGGATAGTGAAGTGTCAATACACTCTTCAGAATCTCTGCGGAAGTAGTAGGTCATCCGGGTACTCTTGCCTACTCTTATGAGTACTGTGAATTCAGACATACTTCTTTTGTCACATACTGTTTTTCGCCTACTATATAGTAGGGACGTATGCTATTTGGGATGCAGCCTATGTCTAAAAGTAGAGTTAAAGACACAGTATGTAATTTTTGGCACTAGAGGTCGCATATACAAAACAAATGTGTTGGATGATGATGGGGAATGATGGGAGTTGTCATCTTCACCTCCATTGTCAATAGAAATAAATCCGATGGGACTCGCAAATCATGTTCATGGAAGAAGTAATGAAATAAAGTGTGAACATTTGGTATAATGTAAGTACACAAGTGAACAAAATATATAACACTGTTCTAGTGGTTTTTGGAAGTATGAATGGAGTCTAAGCATTACATTACAACTGCAGAAAAAAACAGACATTCATTTCAAAACAGTGCTTTCTTAATATAATAAACATTAATAAACTTTGTATTTATCTAGCGCCTTTAAAGTAGCCTAAGCTTCTCAGGATTCTTTACAGAATACAAGAAAAATACAAATCATTATAAAAAGAACACAGGAAGTAATAAAAACTAGCTTAAAAATCTAGCTGAATATTTAATTATTTTGATTAAAGTATTGTAAAAACATAAGTTGCCATGATTTACTGATTATTATATCATATCTTATTTTTAACAGTGGAGGGTTAAAAATGGACCCATGCAAATATAGGCCAAATTGTAAACTCGAATCAGGCTTGTGTTGCTCTGGTAGTGTTTCTCATGATAGTGGATATAAGTTTTGGTGAGTGCTGTACAAATGTTTGGCTTCAGTAATCAGAGCAGGTGAAGAGCGCAGTGAGAGCGTTCGCAATAACGTTTGTGCAAAAGCTGCCGCTCTAAGTAGAAAACAGGCTTAAACTACAACTAATACAAGCAACAATGAAAACAACCGACCCAGCTGGAGCGGATTGAAGTCCCTGTCTCTTTTCTTTCTGTCGCTCTCTTTTTCTCCCAGCCCTTCTATCCGCTAAGATGATTTCACGCTAAAGATCAGCCATTTGACAACACACACTTTAATTAGATATGTGTGGAAGAGGAAAGACACACACATACACACACACACACACCAGAGGAAGCAACTAAAACTGATCAAGTTAAAATACGGCCCATCTGACACTTCACTCTTAAAAATTAAAAAAAAAAATTGAATTTCAACTTAATTGCATTGCATTATATTTGTAAAACAAAAGTTTATTTAATCAATTTGCATTGTCACTAAGGTTTTGTTGTAGTCCCTGCTGGTAGATTGTACGTACGCCATCTGCCAAAACCGGGTAGGGAACTTCAAAACATGCTTTTTTGACTTTTTCTGCAAAATGAGAATTGTTTTGCTGTTTAATGAAGCACTTTCCACCACCACTTTCCATAAAGCATATTCGTAGGACCATAAAATTGTGACAGTACTTTGCATTTGTTAATCTCTGTGCCCATCTAAAAAACAATATGTTCTAAGAACATTTTGTTAATATTCCTATGAAATAGTTATTTCTGAACGTTCAAAACGTCCAGTTTTTTTAAATGATTGAAAAAAAGCTTTTTTGATCGTTTTCACAAAACTTTCATGCCCAAAATATTTTGTTGTATGAATATCTGAACATACAATATATCAAAAGAAATAGCAACAAAAATATTCTAGCTTCATGAATTCTTTTTTTCCCATCAACACTTCAGAACAAAAAACATTTTGAACAAAAAGCTAAGAAAATATGTCCGGATTATATTCAGAAATATGACCAAAACATAGATTGAGTCCTTCAGTGTTTTTTCCAGCTTCACAGTTCTATACCTCTTTGTGGGTTCGACATTTCTTTCGGTAACATTAGGTTTTGATTTATATGCTAAATCATGTTTGATGATCGGTTATTTTACATGTGCTTAAGCAATGCTTCTATCGCTAGTTTCTGCTTCTTCTTTGCCTGTGTTTTGAGTTAGAGATTCTGTCCTCTTTCAGAAGATGCGTAATAGCGCCCCCTACAGTGAAAACATTAAGCGCCAGACAATTCGGTCAATGGCGGGAAAGAGTTCAGAAAACATTTTTATTTGATCATTTTGCACATATTATGGGAACATTACTTGTCATCTGAAACACATCTAAAAAATTACGAATATTCAACTCAAGCTGCAGTCACACAAGACTTTGAGCTCGCAAAATTTCTACGGACACTGCAACGGTCGTGTTATGACGTTATAGCTACTCTGTAGCATCTTTTTTTATAAACATAAATTTAACATATAACAAACAAATCTACACCGCTTTACTGCAAAAAATATGTGTTCTTTTAATTCAGACAAGAGGTCAGGCCATACGTCATACGAAGGCCCTGTCCCAAATCTTCCTCTGAGGCTATGTTTACACGGAAACGATCTGAAGAGAAAACGCAAAAGTGGCGTTGCATTATCATTTTTTATTCTGCGTTTAGACGAGCTTTATGGTTGGGAAATCCGCATGCATACGGTGACGCAAAAGTGTGTGAAATTCGATGTAGTATGCACTCCAGGCGGCTAGGTGGCGATGTGAAGCACTGCCACACAACAACACCAATATCTGAGAATATTTTGTACAACTGCTGAAAAGACTCTTGTACGTTTATCAGAGCTGCTAGGCAACTTGAAGGTCCGACGTATGGAAATAATCCGACATGTTGGTTGTTATTTCCCTGTACTGGCGCATGCTTGTGACGTAAGCGCGTACGCGACGAGAGCCACCGTGAGCAGATTTGCGTTTTTACCGTTTAGACGGGAACGCGACGGCGGAGCGTTTTCCAGATTTCCACTCTGGAGGGTGGTTTCACTTTTTTGCGCTTTTAAGCCCCCAAAACACCCATCCGATAAAATATTTTTACGTTTTCACCCGCAATCGTTCTCGTGTAAACAGGGCCTAAGTCTGTGTAACTCACAGGTTTGTGATCTCAGCAAAAGTGCGTATTAAGGGCGCATATCGACTGCAAAGGGGGCGCCCTCGAGCACCCTAAAATGACAAATGGGACACAAACACGGCAAAATGCGAAATTTCTTCTCATAAGCTTTCTGCATGCATGTGAATGGAAATCAGTGGAACGAAAAGTGTGTTGTTTCCGACCCTTCAAACATATCCAAATGTATAAACAATGTTTTTGTGAACATTATTAAGACCAGATAAAATGTTTGTTCAAAACTTTGAGAGACCATGTCAGAACATCAGCTAAAGGTCTGAGAACATTCACTGCTAGCTGGATATTGTTGGTCAGTGGAATAATCAAGGCTTTTTTTTAAAGGGATTTGAGTCAAAAACGTTGGGGGTATAAGTCTTATCACTCTCACACTCCTGATCCAGCCTGTATTATAGGATAGATTACTTCTCTATCAGTCTATCTGACCATTAGAAAGAAAGAGCAGAGCCTCAATACCAACCAAAGAAATGAGCATCAGAGGGATTAAAATGCTTTTAAAATACGATCGATCCTGCTGGATGCTCAAACAAAACGATTACACAACGATCTCTTGAGTTAACGATCGTTTGAACAGTAATCTGGATTACGGCCCTCATGAGTCTTGTATTGTGGTGTGTGGATACGCTCTAATCTCATTCAGACCGAGAAGGCAGATGAATCTGATCGGTTGCAGTTGTCCGGAGCAACAATGAAAGATTTGATGGCACAAATCTCGCTATTTGATTAACATCGCCTGATGATATCTCTCCTGAAATGGCAGAGCTGTTATCGCACGTTTGACTTGAGACAAACTGGCTGTGTGTGAAATAAATAACGGAGAAGCTGCACGTACCGTGACATTTCAATGGGTCACATCACAAAGAATACATTTTCGTGTTGGAATAGGGATATTAAATTAGTATTAAATATTAAATAACTAACATTATCTGGCTGATAATGATATGCCGTTAATTGTATATATGTTATGACCGATGCAAAATTTGTCAAAATAAATTTAAAATAAAACACTACAATTGTTTTAATTGTTGCACGTAGCATCAAATTATGATTAAATTAAGATTAATGTTTATTTTTGAAAAAAGTGTCTTCTGCTCACTAATGCTGCATTTGTTTGATCAAAAATACAGGAAAAAACAGTAATATTCGGAAATATTATTATTAAAATAACACTTTTCTATTTGAATAAATTGAAAGCTTAATTTTCAGCATCAATACTGAATCATTACAGTGTCACATGATCCTTCAGAAATCATTCTACAGTTTTTTTACAATCACTTTGTTACTATTTTCAGATTAAGCTTGATGTCATTTTTCACAACTCTAGACACAAAAATCACAACCAATGATCAAAATGCACATTTTTCAAAACTCTAACCCTTTTCTCAATTGCTTGTATACAATACACATAAAACTTAGATCATTTGTTCATTCAACAAAATTCCCCTGTTCAATATGACACAACTTAACATCAAAAAGTGTTACTATTTTAAAAAGTCAATTCGCATATTACATTTGAAATGAGTGTACATTCATTTCCTTACAATGATCTAACTATCCACTTATACAACTGCTCAAAATGATGAAGTAACTGTTGCAGTACTCTTAATGCATAGTTGTATGGAAACAGACACACAATCTTCCATGTTTACAGTAAACCACGTTTCAAGATAGCGAGGTTCATTGTCTCCAATTAGTGTGGAGCATGAACCAATTAGACTACAATATCCATGGATGTAGCCTAATATTGTAAATGTTTGCTTTGATTCCAATAAACCTATGTTGTGATTGTACTGTAGTGTTTTGCATCAATATATTACACACTTTGTTCAATGATTCCACTATGTCTGTATTCTCTCTACGACTGCAGTACTTTTACAGAGATGTATTTACTGTACATGTGGTATCATAATGAAACCTGTATCACCTATTTTGTTCACCAGTATTTAATGATTGTACGAACAATGACACAGTGCAACTATCGGTTGCTTGTGTGTGGGTGATCTATAGTTATGTTTCAATGGTATTTCACGTTTTTTTGAACCAATGATTGTGCAAGTGCAAGATTTCTTTAAAGATGTGAATGCACAATGCAATGTTTTGAACATTAGCCATGCCTGTGTTACAAGTGATAACCGTTTTGAGTTGTGTGTCTATAGAGTTTTGAAAAATGACATCAAGGTTCTGAAAAGGGTTTGTAAAAAACTGTAATATGATGATTTGATGCTGAAGAAACATTTCTGATTATTATCAATATAGAAAACAGTTGTGCTGCTTTATATTTTTGTGGAAACCGTGCACTACCAATCCAAAAGTTTGGGGTAAGATAAGATTATTATTTGAGCACCAATAATAATTGAGCAGAAGATCAGCGTATTAGAATGAATTCTGAAGAATCAGTTGTGTGTGTGTGTGTGTGTGTGTGTGGTGTGTGTGTGTGTGTGTGTGTGTGTGTGTGTGTGTGTGTGTGTGTGTGTGTGTGTGTGTGTGTGTGTGTGTGTGTGTGTGTGTGTGTGTGTGTGTGTGTGTGTGTGCTCTTGTTTTTGTGATATATGAGGACACAAATGTGTATAATGACATGCATATTGCACTGGTATTACAACTTACACGTGATATATGAGGACATAGCATGGTCCCTATATTTCAAATAGCTTAAAAAACAATGTTTTTTAAAAATGTAACAATCCAGCATGTCTCTGTGATGGGTAGGTTTAGGGACAGGGGCAGTGTAGGGGGACAGAATATATAGTTTGTACAGTATAAAAACCATTACGCCTATGGAGAGTCCCCACAAAGATAGCGAACCAGACATGTGTGTGTGTGCGTGTGTGCGTTGGGTGTGTGTGTGCGTGGTGGTGGTGTGTGTGTGTGTGTGGTGTGTGTGTGTGTGTGTGTGTGTGTGTGTGTGTGTGTGTGTGTGTGTGGTGTGCTGTGTGTGTGTGGTGTGTGTGTGTGTGTGTGTGTGTGTGTGTGTGTGTGTGTGTGTGTGTGTGTGTGTGTGTGTGGTGTGTGTGTGTGCGTGTGCGTGTGCTGTGTGTGTGGTGCGTGGTGCGTGTGTGGTGTGTGTGCGTGTGTGCGTGTGCGGTGCGTGTGTGTGCGTGTGTGTGTGTGTGTGTGTGTGTGTGTGTGTGTGTGTGTGCGTGTGTGCGCGTGTGTGCGCGTGTGCGTGCGTGTGTGTCAATCATTATGAATTCAGAAGTGAATTCTGTACTCTGGTTCACATTCAGAACAAGAAATAGGGAGTCACTCCTAAAGCTTTATATTGTGTTTGAGGCCTTTGAGACTTTGGCTGGGTTGTTTTGCTTGTTATACTGAACACTTCAGTGCATTTGCACTGCTAAAAAAAAAAGCCATCCAACCCCAATTTGCGTCACACTAATTTCCGTTCTAGAGTTACAGTTCCTCAGAGTGTGTCTCTCTCTCTCGCTCGCTCTGCGGGCCCTGAGGGAGGGTGAGGAGAAGAAAGGAGACATGAAGGAGATAAAGAAAAGGCTGATGAGGAGGGCAGGAAAACAAGCACACAACCGCACCCGGTGGCACAGGATTCCCATTCAGCCCGGACAGGGACAGAGCGGCGCCTGTGTGTGTGTGTGTGTGTGTGTGTGTGTGTGTGTGTGTGTGTGTGTGTGTGTGTGTGTGTGTGTGTGTGTGTGTGTGTGTGTGTGTGTGTGTGTGTGTGTGTGTGTGTGTGTGTGTGTGTGTGTGTGTGTGTGTGTGTGTGTGTGTGTGTGTGTGTGTGTGTGTGTGTGTGTGTGAGCAAGTGTTTAGAAGCCCAAGCATCCTAGTGGCCGATCAAGTGTCTCTTTCTAAAAAATAATGTCAGACAAGACAGCTCGTAGGTTAAGTGTGTGTGCGTATGCATGTGTGTATCGTCATGTGTGCGCATGCATGCTAGCCCATGTAAAAATCCTTCTTTGGTACCTGAGCACAGATGATGAGATGCACTACAAAATAAAGAAGCACACAAGATATCATCCATATCTATAAACAAAAATGAAAGCACCTGTCATTAAACACAATCAGACACACATAGTGAATGAGCTGTAAAGTTGACTTATAAACTTTATCTATAAAATAACATTAGTAAAACATATACTTTAATATAAATTAATATGCAATTTATTCATGTGATCAAAAGCTGATTTTTCAGCATCATTACTCCAGTCTTCAGTGTCGCATGATCATTCAGAAATCATTCTAATGTGATAATTTGCCTCGAGAAACATTTCTGATTATTATCAATGTTGAAAACAGTTGTGCTGCTTCATATTTTGTGGGTTTTTCAGGAAAGCAATACAGCCATACATTTTATAGGCTAAACATAATTCATGTCAAAAGAATAACTTAACTTGTGGAATTTGTATGGTGAACAAATTATTTAATCTAGTGACATTTTACTGTCACTTTTGATCAATTTAATGTGTCCTTGCTGAATAAATGTATTAATTTCTTACTGACACCCAAAATTTGAAAGGTAGTGTACAGTATATATTACATTACATTATATTTTTTATTAGATATATCACTTCAAACATGACTGCAATTGCATTTGGTGTCACTAGTGGCACAAAAACCCACTGCACCTTCCCAACTAACAAAAATATGTTTTGGTTATGAAAATGTTATTCCTGAGTTTTCTCTGAACATTCAAGCGTCCAGTTTTTGGGTTATGTGAACCGTAAGAAAACATTTTGGAATTATGTAAATGTTGTCTGAATGTTCTGAAACAAGTAACATTGTTTAAAAAAACAGGCCTATGAACGATGTATAAATAATGTTTTTGTGCTAACATTTTGAGAACATTATTAAAGACTATAACTTTGAACAAAATGTTCTAATAACACTTTTGGAAGATTTTTTGCATATATCTTTGACAGAACACTGTTCTGGGTTGGGTTATGCCATGTTGGGTTATTAACAGTAGTATTATGCTTTTCAGAAAAATTTTACGGAAATGTGACTTTCACACATTAAACTTTGTAATTTTTGTGCGCTGGAATATCAACATTGTCGTTGAGACGACCAGATGTCTGCGAGAGCTGTTGTTTCTGATGCAGTATCGAAAACATACAATCCAAAACAAAACCAGGAACGATTGCTTGTGCTCCATGGAAATATCAGTTTATCAGCTGGTCTACAGTAATCCAGATGAAGATAGCAATCCTGCGTCTGTTAGTTAATCCCTGTCGGAATGTGTGTGAGTGTGTTGCCCGTATTAAGATACTGATCGCACATATTACCTTCCAATGAACTCTGAGTAAATGTGATGTAAAAGAGTAAACATGGACATCGGTTTTATACAGTATTAATAAAATTCTACCTATGCTTGAGACTGCAATGTATGCACTATTAAAGTTACCATGAAATCAAAATAACTTCCCCTCCCTCCTGCAGCTCTTCTCTTTCTGATGATGCGTTTACTGGCGTGAGGGCGGAGCAACCTGTCACTCACAGGAGGAGATCCACCAATAGCAAACCACAACCATCCGATCAATTCCCAATGGACAAAATCAAGTCCTGCCCTACATTTTTCTTCTTCAACTTGAATATAAATCACAATAGGCAAGAAAAGTCTATCGCAAGAACCGTTCACATCAATAACGATAATAACTAGCGTCCACACTAATGCACGATATCGTTCTGTTTATTTTAAGCGCCCAGCAGTTTTGCTCAAGCTCAAGATTCTGCTCAACTGTTAAAGTTTTCATCGTTCATCAGCTGGAAAAAAAACGCTCTGAAAGTGATACCAACGATATCATTTCGTAGTGCTGTTATCGTTATAGCTGTGGTGTGAAAACTGCTATTCTTTTATATTTAGAACAGAACTATATCTTTATTGTTATTTTTATAGTTATCATTCTGAACGGGCCTTATGAAAAACCATCCTTTCCACAAAAGCTTCTTTACAAAAGGTTCTTTAGATAATTAAAATGTTGTTCACACACATAAAATGTTCCTTGAGGAACCAAAAACGGTTCTTCTACGGCATCAATGGTGTACTAAATGACTATTTGTGAAGTTCCATTTAGAGTAGAATGCTGCGTTAGAAGGGAGCTGTCTATGTAGACAGTGAGATGTGTTTTTGCAACAAAGCTTGTTGTCGAGCAGCAGGACACAGCGGGGCTGAAGCATGAGTGCTGAAAAGTTGTGCAGTTCTGTGTAAGTTCAAGACACCGAGTGCCATCGGGTCACAGCACAAACAGCTCACGTCGAGCTCGTGGGGCAGCTTTTCACACTCACGCAGAGCTCGTGATAAACCCACCAATCACAGGGCTGATCACAAGCTCAGGGTTCAAGTGTGTGTCAAGGAGAGAATGCCCACAGTTCTCCACTGTCCACATTCTGACCATAATAACACACATGGAGGAGCTTCAGAGGACCAGATCAATGGATTCCATTGGAATGAATCCAAAATTCCATTTTTGTTGCATTTGAATCTCATAAACTGCTTTGCAAATATGTCTTAATCATGAGAATGATCAGCTTTGCAGGATTAGGAATCCAGAAATTGTTTCACCTTTGTGGTGGGTTTTCTTCATAATACACAAAAGAAGGTGCTTTAAAGAAGGTTTATGAATAACTCAAATTTCAGTCTGCTAAAGCATCATGTGGTGTCAGAAGACTTAAATTACAGTAGTGATGTCCGGAGGGGATATTTGTTTTTAATGACCCTACAAGTTTGATTAAACCATCAAAATATGAGGAAAATATTTTATATTTTTTAAAAATGTTAAATATGAGGGAAGAACAAAACCCTTAACTTGGTGAAGGTATTTTGCTGACCAAATTATTAGACATAAAAAAGGCTAAATACTTATTTTACTATGTAAAAAATATCTATTGAAAAAAACATACAGCATAATCACTTATTGATATTTCATTGGTTTTCTCTTGTTTTTTCATGTGTTCATAATTTCTACTTATGACAGCCTGGCAAAAGAATGATGTCTGCATAATTCTGCGTGTTTAATTGCGTTATCACAAATATCAAAAAATTGACTCTAAGAACAGCAATATGATCAAAATCATTAACACATTTTTTATAATATTCGAATAAAGGGTGAAGATGTCAATTTTCCCGGACATCACTTATAGTCACTACACATGATTTTTATGTAAAAAAAAAAAAACAGTATTTTCATGAATTGGAATAAATCTTAATAAAATAAAATATAAATATTAGATGAAAAACTGAAATGAAAATGAGAAATTCTGCCTTGGCAACTAACTGAAATAAAACAGCTGAAGTACTAAAATGACTAAAACTACAACTGAAATAAAAATGAATTAAAGCTGAATAGAAATACTACAAACAATTATAAAGATGACACAAGCACGTAACAAAACTAGTAAAACTTAAAGTAAAGTGACAACTGAAAATATATTATGTATAATTATAAACAATTTTTATATATTATTAATTTTTATATACATATATATACACTGAACAAAATTATAAATGCAACACTTTTGTTTTTGTCCCCATTTTTCATGAGCTGAACTCAAAGATCTAAGACTTTTTCTATGAATACAAAAGGCCTATTACTCTCAAATATTGTTCACAAATCTGTCTAAATCTGTGTTAGTGAGCACTTCTCCTTTGCCGAGATAATCCATCCAACTCACAGGTGTGGCATATCAAGATGCTGATTAGACAGCTCGATTATTGCACAGGTGTGCCTTAGGCTGGCCACAATAAAAGGCCACTATGAAATCTGCAGTTTTACTGTATTGGGGGGTCCGAAAACCAGTCAGTATCCGATGTGACCACCATTAACCTCACGCAGTGCAACACATCTCCTTCGCATAGAGTTGATCAGGTTGTTGATTGTGGCCTGTGGGGTGTTGGTCCACTCCTCTTCAATGGCTGTGCGAAGTTGCTGATATTGGCAGGACCTGGAACACGCAGTCGTATACGCCGATCCAGAGCAATGGGTGACATGTCCGGTGAGTATGCTGGCCATGCAAAAACTGGGATGTTTTCCAGCTTCCAGGAAAACCGTCACGGTATCTCTGTGCATTCAAAATGCCATCAATAAAATGCACCTGTGTTCGTTGTCAATAACATATGCCTGCCCATACCATAATCCTCGATCCGCAACATTGACATCAGCAAACCGCTCACTCACATGACGCCATACACGCTGTCTGCCGTCTGCCCTGTACATTCCCGCAGTCAATATGCCAATTGCACGCTCCCTTAAAACTTGGGATATCTGTGGCATTGTGCTGTGTGATAAAACTGCACATTTTAGAGTGGCCTTTTATTGTGGCCAGCCTAAGGCACACCTGTGGCACACCAATAATAGTGTAGTCTAATCAGCATCTTGATATGCCACAACTGTGAGTTAGATGGATTATCTAGGCAAAGGAGAAGTGCTCCCTAACACAGATTTAGACAGATTTGTGAACAATATTTGAGAGAAAATGGGCGCAAAAACAAAAGTTTATAATTTTGTATCTATATAATTTTTTAAATATAATATTAAAATATGAGGGAGAATAAATTGTATATTTTTTTATTTTTGAAAGAAGTATTGCTTTAAAGAAGAAAATGATGTTGATGTCTATCAGCGCAGTATTTATTTACTTATTTGAATGACAGCCGATTCTTCAAATATACAAATAAGACAACATTCCCAGCATGCCTTGCTGCTCTGATCTTCTCCTGACTGCCCCGGTCACGGCTAGTGTAATTACAGAGGACAGGAACAAGTCACTCACATCCATCAACTATTGAAAATGGCTCTTCCAGTTGTCTTTTGGCCATTTGGCACTGACTGACAGAAGAAGAGAAACCAGAGGAGTGGAGATGTCTTAGGCTCTGGACGAGTGATGTCCTTCTCCATGCCTTGAAACTGTCAGTCATTCCAGACAAAAGATCTATATTGTTCTATACTGTCCAGACAAAATTACATATGGCTCCTGCTAGTTCACACTTCTGACAGGTGATAATAATGCGCTGTGTGAATGAGTAAAGTGGGGTAGTGTGTTGAGGTCAGGTTATGACTTGTGTAAAATGGCTCCTGGCTGTTTAATCAAGCATAAGAAGTTTGTCAATGATGTGCTGAGTGAGGAATGCCGTCTCTCTTCACAGACAGGCTGATTCAGTGATAATTTGACACTGCGTGCTTAACATGCTGAGATCAGTTTGGCTGTGAAATGACACTATTTCAAAAGGCAGGTGTTGAAAAAATCAGGCCTGAGAACTTCTTAGTGTATTTAAACAGAAGTCCCTCAGATGCTTTAATCGCCGCGCTATGCTGCCCTCTTCTGGTGGATGCGAGTAGTGCAGCAGATCTCCTGGCTGTCACGTGACTCCTCCATCGTGTGGTCATACTACCACACTGGCACATTTTTGAAAATTAGTATTTCAGTATTCCATATTCACAGAAAATGACATAGCAGGCCTACAGTAAGCTATATATACTATATCCACCTTTTTTGCAACACCGAAGTAGGCTTCTTTTTTCATGTGCGAGACTTCCGATTCATATTTAATAATAGATAAGAATAGATAGTTGATTGTATTGTTCATTGCTTCATTCAATGGACGTATAGGTGCTAATGTGCGATGGCAAGCAGTGGCAGACTAAGTAGGCCTATATGTCTAAAATTAAGATTAATTCATTTTGCTTTTAAACACTTAAAGTAGGTAAAAGCTAAAAGTATAGGCCTAGGCCTATATGGCTTCTTATTCAATTTTTTCATTATACTTTTTTATCTTAACTCCGATGTGTGACGTTTACTAAACTTGCAAAAGAAAAACTGAGTAAATTTTACTTATAAGGGATATTACAAAAACCCAACATTATGAAAAGTGATATTAAGGACTCTGGGAAAAACCAACACTTCCAATATTCCCAGAAAAACATGCTTTGTATTAAAAAAGATGATATTTTTTACTAAGCCTAACTCGTTGGTTTTCGCTTTAGAAGCAATTTTTAAAATTCACCCATGTTCACTTAATTGTGATCACAGATGACTACGATTTTAAATCATGATATTACCTTTAAATTGATCGTTTTGAGTTTATTGTCTTCTATACATTATATTAAAGGGATAGTTCACCCAAAAATAACAAGCCTATGTCATCATTTCCTCACCCTCATGTCGGACCCTTCTTTTCTGTTTGAAAACCCATAATCTGAACCCATAATCTTTCAATTAAGCAGCCGTTCACCTTGCTCTGGCATCAGCTATTTTGGCATCCCTCCACCTCCCCAACTCCACCAAACATAATTTAGGCATTGCTACCATACTCATTATCCATAGTAGTCCAGCTGGGGGTATATATAAGCTCGAGTTGAAGCTGCTTCCTCGAGCCCCTTCACTGCGGACAGCATGGGCAAAGGAACTCGTGAAACAGAAGATATTTTGAGAAATGTTTTTGTCCTTACCAACATTCTTCAAAATATCTTTGTGCTCTGTAAAAGAAAGTAGCCTAAGTTAGACAGAATTTTGGTGAACTGTCCCTTTAAGACACAATGGTGGGAACATGCAAATGTACTGCAATGTAGAAATTGCCCTGTCTTATGGCATGAAATAAATAAATAACCCACAATGACATGTCTAGCCATTGTTATAATTAAGGTTACATGATCAAAGCCCTTGTCCTGCTGTGACCCTGTGTAAACCCGCAGCATGTCCTGCTGAAGCCCATGAGGGATCTGTTTTTCTTCACTCAGCAACTCAGCGCTGCAGCATCAATACCCTGACTGACGTCACCCCGAAATTTCGCAGCTCCGATCACTACCTTAATTTAGCCTTGTGATCAGAAATGGCGGAAAGATTACTCGATGTAGAGTTATTTTTGTCTCCCAAAGCTCATTAGGTGCGGAAGGGTGACTGAAAACACACCACGCGACTCTTGTGTATCTGTCTCGCGCCTGTGAGCTCGGGTTACCGCGAACACCGCTCTGCGTCTCAGCGCGTCCCACAAAAACACACACTTTTGTATTCTGGGGAGGGAAAAACAGACTCCATCGGACAGACACTTCGAGGGACAAACTGCTTGAAAATGTTGACCCTGTTGTCGGCTATGTACTTGGTGGTGCGCACGGCTTCGGCGCAGGTAAGACGCCTCTCCTTGACAACGGAGGCGTAAGATGCACCATAAACGAACGATTTGTCTTTGAACACAAGCGGTATGCGTTAAAATATCATTGAGGATTTATCCTTACCGTGCATGCTAAAACATAATTCACCATATATCTGATAGTTATATTTAAAGCAGTTGATTTCATGATAGAAATGTCATATTAAAAGGGTTGCAGTGTTTTGGAATGTGGTGGCTGATTTATAGGTGGACCAAATAGTCTTTACCTGGCCCAACATGGTCATTAGCTCGTCTAAGATGGTAATTTTGCCATTTAAGGTGATCATCAGGCTGGTAAACCAGTTAATTACCATGTTAGATCAAGTAAAAACCATTTAGGAGCAGCTAATGACCAGCTTGAACCTGTTAGAAACCAGCTATCATATTTAAAAACACATTTAAGATGGATTTTCCAGTATAGGGATTGGTTGATACTGGCATTAGTCTCATTCATCATGCACGCCTTGAAATCTTATAGTACGGCACTAGGGCATGATGATTAATTTAGGATGCTTTTGGCAAGCAGAGTCCAGCACCATGGATAGCACTCGCTACGTCTGGATCTCCACCTTTCCAACGGTGTGTTATGTAATGTTAACTTGGCTGAAGTGGCTTTGTCCCAAACAGGAGCAAATATCTGCATCAGTGTGTGGCTGATCTGTAGCGGTGTACTGTGTTTTAAACACACACACATGCTGGACTGTGATAGTAAAATGCATCATTTAGCCTGAAGGAGAAGCCAAGCCCATTAGATGCTTTTAAAACTTACATTGGTTAACCTGCAGGGTCTTTATTTAATCCTGAGGTATGGTGTAATCATGTTATCTTGTTAACACACATGACTTTTTGTGACAACATACTGTAAAAGTGGGGATGACATAATCATTTATGACATTCAAGATCACATTGGGAACCGACCATTAAATAGTTAATTATAGGGTTTTTTTATAGCTAAATGAAATTAATTAAAAGTTAAAAAGCAAAAAAAAAAAAAAAAAAAAATAACAATTTGCTGAGATTTAGCTCTTGTGTCATCAAGCCCGGACCTCCACTTTACATTTAGCACCACAATCTGGGATTCACATTGCATCTACAAGGTGTTATACCTTTTAAAGGGTTTAACCCTGTAAGTGTAAAGCCTGAAATATAAAATAAAAGTCCGAAAAATCAATTATTTTAATTGAACAGATCTTGAAACTTTAGACATTTTTTTATTTAACAAATCTTGAGCCTTTAACCCTCTATTGCATGAAATATTAATTAGACATGGTAAAAAAATGTTTTGCATGTTTTTATTAATTAAAATGAGCTAAATAACAGATATATAAAAAAAAAAACCATAATACCATATACCATAAAATCCAATATTTTTTCAAAAAACTCATTTTATTTAAAACAAGACTCAACAAATCCATCTCATAGTTACCGGTAAATGTTTAAACATACATTTATACAGTAAAAACATTATATAATTTCAACAATTATCTGAACTGTCTGGTAATAATAACCAGGAACCTGGAACCTGTCTCACTGAAATACACTGTATTCATTCGTTTAATTTCATTCAGTCAGTCATTTTTTGCTGTTTTATTTCATTTCATTCTCTTCATGCCTTCTGAAAGTCAACAAAGCAGTTCCTCTCTGCAGTGAAGCAGAGGAAAACTGCATACTTGGAGCACTTGCTTCTCACAATGCCCTTGCATCCTGGCATTTTGCATCTGCCCTTCTCAGATGCATGCAAGGGCCAGTCTGTGCGGTCTCTGCGGACAGGATCTGGCGGGACAAAGCTTTGGGGCCCTCTTTTATTTTTCCCCACCACAACAGCTTGTGAAGGTCTCCCCTTCCTCTTGTTTCTCACCTTGCTCTCCATGCACAAGCATGAGGCCACTTGGATTTTGAAGTCCAACAGTGGTTGTTATCTTCTGCTTCCCATAGAAGTAGCTTGGATGCATATTTTATGGAGAAAATGGGATAATATGTTACAGATAACCTACAATATAGCTTAAATCACAAAATATAAAACATTATAATGTTTTTACCTTTAAAATATAAGCAAAAGTTGTAAACAGAGTCTCAGAGTAGTTTCATGCTATTTAAGTCAATGGGACTCCATTAGGTTGAATGCACCAGGACGTTTCCATATTTGCATGTAGTTGCCATATGGCAACAAATGTATTTTAGCATATTACAAAAGATGTATAAAATCAAAACTGAATTTAATGTTAAAAAATTAAAGTTTACTTACCCCAGATAGTGATTTCAATTTTTTATTTGATGAAAACTTTCCAAAATTCGGAATAAAAGGCTATCTTGGGGAGCCCCAGACAGTGATGTTTCCATGTCAATGTCCATGAGCAAAAAGGACTGGCAAACAGGATATCCTGGTTATGTGACCTCATAAATTGTATTTCCTTCAAAGTAAAAAAAAACCCTTTTCACAACTAACTGTAGAAACATAGATTTTATATCACAGCTTTTTAGAAAATTAAGATAAAGTAATTGTTGCCATATGGCAACACTAAGCAATAAAGGATTAATCTTTTTTTTTTTTTTAATATTTAATACATCAGACTTGTATGATATTTATATATATATATATATATATGTGTGTGTGTGTGTGTGTGTACTGGTTAGAATGATTTGCCCCCTTGGTAAATCTGCATTGTTTATCCTTTTGATATTTTATTTAAAAAATTGCAAGTAAAAGAATTGAAAGTGGGGGCAAAATCACATTATGAAATAAATGTTTTTCTCCAAAACACGGTGGGAAAAATCATTTGCCCCCTTTTATTAAATACTTTTTGCTCTGAGTTTTCTCTATAATGCCTGATGAGTTTGGAGAACACCTGACAGGAGATCAGAGATTATTCCTCCATACAGAATCTCTCAGATCCTGCAGATTCCCAGATCCATGTTTGCTCTTCTCCTCTTCAGTTCAGCCACTCATTCTCTATAGGGTTCAGGTCAGGGACTGGGATGGCTATTGCAGATGCTTGGTTTTGTTCTCAGTGACACATTTTTGTTTTGATTTTGATGTTAGTTTTTGGATCACTGTCCTGTTGGAAGATCCAAACATGGCCCGTTATAAGATTTCTAGCAGAAGGCGTCAGGTTTTGATTTTTTTTTTGGTTGGTATTTGATCGAATCCATGATGCCACGTGTCTGAACAAGATGTCCAGGACCTCAGGCAGAATATTAGGCCCACAGCATTAAAGATACAGCAGAGTATTTCATTTTACACATGAGGTATATTTCTATCCCTGTGTGTGCACCATATTAAGTGTTTGCTGCCAAAAAAGCTATTTTTTTGTTTTGTTTCATCTGATTAAAAAAATCAAAACCTGACAACCTCTGCTAGAAATCTTATAAAGGGACATGTTAAACCAGCATAACAAAAAATGTTTCTGGAACAAATCGCCTACCCTGCTTTTAATGTCATCTGACTGAAGGCAACAACATGAAGCTATGTGTCAACATTTGAGCAGGATATGTTGTTATTAAAGAGTTAGAAACACACACACACAAACACACACACACACACACACACACACACACACACACACACACACACACACACACACACACACACACACACACACTCAAACAAACTGTCTTTAATGCGCTCTTAAAGTCTATTGTAAAGGACATAAGGATACACAGGCCTACATAACTATTTTCTGTCTTCAATGTTTACTTTATCACTCGGTAAAAGATTCTGTTTGACTGTTCATTCAAATGACATAACTTTAACTAATCTGTTTTCAGTTGGCTATTATAGACAATTTGTAGTTCAAGGACCCGAACCTAACACCATAATAACTCAAAGGGACTTTCAAAACTCGACCTTTATACGGTTTCCAAGGCTTTTGCTCCATATATGGTATTGCAGGGGCGTGTAGGATGGGAGGGCTTCCGCGCGGGTTATTATGGGTAATTTAGTTTTTTTGTAAGTTGGTTGGTGTGGGAGAGCAGCAATGTAAACTACATATCCCAGTGTACAGTGTTTCTGTGCCTGTGAAAGCACATGACATTTCCATACAAGAATAGAGGTGACCCTCCGTTCAGTCTGAGCCAGAGCAGCAGCACATCTTTCTCGCACAGCTCAACCTGCACAATCAGACCCGAAACATGGTGAGATTCTCATCCCTCCATTTTAGCCCTGCACGATATTTTAGCATAAACAAATCAAGTTCGCAATATTTTTTTTGTATAGCATGGCAGGCTTGTTTAATCTTCCAAACTATTTTGGGTGATATTAATTTATGATATCTTGATTAATGTGAACTCTGTGATCATGTAGCGATTTATTTTGAAGTAGTTTAATAAACGTTTAACGGTCATTTCCGCGTTCTTGGGGTGTGTGTAATTTAGGTGCCATCTTTTGTACCCATTGGCGCTATTTTGTCGCAATTTTGTCAGATTGTATTTGTAAACACTTCGATGTGGACATTTTCGTCGAAGTTACAGTCTCGCGCACACAGTGACGTTTCCATGGTGGTCGCGCGGAGCATCCGTTGCATCACTGTTTCATTCATTCACTGAGGATGATATAAAAATAAATGAATGAATTCCCATTCGCTGAAACAATTATGTGTTAATAAATATTCAAATCTGCCACTATAATTTGTTTACTTTTTCCATATCGTTAGGCCTTTGTTCCAATAAATAGGTCATGCTGTTGTTGACGCCAGTGAGTGACCGTGTGTTGTGTTGTTGCAGGCCGAGCCGATCCGAGTGCTGTTGACTGGCGCAGCGGGACAGATCGCTTATTCTCTGCTGTACAGCATCGCTAAAGGAGATGTGTTCGGCAAGGACCAGGTGAGACTGGGTTATTGCGTAACACGACACTGGGGGGAAACTGCAAGTGGAGCAAACTGGATTTTAAACCATGCTCTTGTGTTATATAATGTGTGAATAAAATATGCGACTCTTTTGATCCCTCAGAGTAAGTCACTGGTTATTTATGCAGTAGTAATGTGCATGAAACACTTGAAAGCCGATGTTTAGAAATTTTGAGATTGTTTTGAACTGATTATTAGAAGCCAACCAATAGATGCATGTTTATGATTCCGTCAATACAATACTTGATGCAATGATTTATAAACTAATCATATGGATAGCGTATAACAATAACATATTCTTACTGACTGATCTTATATCTGTCATATCGTTCCAAAACTACTTCCTGTTTCGCTTGTCAAAATGTGCACTAATTTTAAACCTGAAATTCAAGAAAGACATAAATGTACTGGATAAAAAGTACTACTGAATGTGTATAATTGTATGTCCGCTGTATAAAGTGTATGCTATGCTGCTGTTCATATTCTGTTCCGAACATGTTTTCTGTCTGTGGCTGATGCATTGTAACATGCATGTTGTTTCTCTTTGCTTCCTCTGTCAGCCAATCATCTTGGTGCTCCTGGATATCACTCCCATGCTGCCCGTGCTGGATGGAGTCGTCATGGAGCTGCAGGACTGTGCTCTTCCTCTTCTGAGGGGTGAGGGGTTGCTTCTCTCGTTTTAATCAAACCTCATCACGGTGGCACAGTTTTCATCGGACTCCTAAGGGACTCTTAGAGACTGTACGGCAACTTGGGTTATTTATAGACAACATCTGGAATGTATTAAAATGCAGAAGAGCAAGCGTGACTCTGCAGAATGGATCTGCAGCAGTTGCACAAAAAAAACAGCATGTGGTACACAGTGTTTGAAGAGCAGGGAGGTGTAACCAGCACAGACTGAGCTTATTGGCTCGCGCTGTGGGATAGTCTCTGACCAATGGGAAACGGGATGGTGCCGCAACAATGGGAGGTGGAGAGGAGGCGGCCAAAGAACAACTTGTATCGCAGAAGTTGTGCTTTGGTTGAAGTCCATTCTGATAAATAGATCTTTACTAACTGTCATTCTGAAGATTATCGATGAAATGAGCCAATTTAGGAAATATCAAAAGCCTCATAAACGGTTTATGGTGATATGAAAGTGTCAGGAGATAATGTCAGCACATGCTCCTGTGAAATTATAGTCTTGGTACAAACATAATGAGGCTGCATTTCCCAATACTGATGCTAAAATGCTTGCATGTGCAGTTTACGTGAGTTTATCTTTCAGTCACATGCATTTTTCCCATGCTTGATCAACTCAAATAGTCTATAACTTATTACAATAAACTATAAGAATACTTTTTTTTTCTCCTGGCCCAGTCAGGTAGTTAGTTCAACAAGGTTTTTTTTTTTAATAAAGCTTCTTTTTTTAGCTACGAAAAGAATGTATGCGTGTAATTTGAATTTGCAATAATAGCTGGAAAGATTTCATACAATGAATTTTTTAAATCAGTATTGAATTTGTTGACCTAAATGTTACTCTGACACTCTTTCTGTGTCCTCCTGTTTCTCTGTCTTCCCCCTTCACAGATGTGGTTCCTACTGATAAGGTTGAGGTGGCCTTCAAGGATCTTGACGCTGCCATCTTGGTGGGGTCTATGCCAAGAAAAGAGGGCATGGAGAGGAAGGACCTACTGAAGGCCAACGTGGCCATTTTTAAAACCCAAGGTGAAGCACTGGAGAAGTACGCCAAGAAGACAGTCAAGGTAAACGTCTGCAACAAATAATGCAGCTTGAGGGAGTTTTTGTCCGTTTTATTGGTTTTCTAAACATTTAATTTTAGACAACAATGTGATAATTCGATACAGGCTGAATCAATCACTTGTCAGTATTTGGTGTATGCTGTTATGGCGTTCAATTTTTATTTTCCTTCCATAGGTGCTTGTTGTCGGGAACCCAGCCAACACCAACTGTTTGATCGCCTCCAAATCTGCTCCCTCCATTCCTAAGGAGAACTTCTCCTGCCTGACCCGTCTGGACCATAACAGGGCCCGCTCTCAGGTCCGAACCCCGCTGCCTCATTCACCTTCAGTTCTTATTCTGCTTTATTGAGTCTTTGTGCTTTCCAGAGCTCCAGGTAACTGAGCTTCTTTATTGTCAAAATCAATGGCCGTGTCCCACATATAGCTTAGTTCTAGAGTAGCCATTTTTTGGTATGTATGTACTCTCAAATAGTTCATAGACCATCAGAGTGACCTCGGTGTTGATGTTGTGTGAGCATCATATGCCATTTTTGAGGAACTTTTAGCCCTCCCTGCAGATAAGCACATACAGGCCTCTTGCTCATCTGCAGTTTTCCTCCATGCCTGTAGGTGGCGATGCGTGTTGGTGTGTCCTCTGACAATGTGAAGAATGTGATTATCTGGGGAAATCACTCCTCAACTCAGTACCCAGATGTGCACCATGCTGTTGTGAACCACAATGGGAAGGAGATGGCAGCCTTTGACGCTGTGAATGACGAAAGCTGGCTGAAGGGCGACTTCATCTCCGTAAGTCCAACATCTGAACCACTTTTGCAAGATTATCAGGCCTTTTATTATCTAGGAGGAACATCTGAAAAGCCATAACTTGCTGTCTGTGTAATCTAACATTATATTTATCGTCGTTCGGCGAATTTTCACTGGTGATGTTTTAATAGAAATCCACACAATCCGAAATTGCGTATGAGCAGAAAGCTGCTTGACTTCTATGTGAGCTCTGCTTCATACATCGCTGCACTATTGACAATAGACAGTGCTTTAATGTGCCCGCACCTTTATACATGATCTCTTGTATCTTATTGCTTTAATTTACCCATCTGTAAGTCTTTTAATTTCTATATTGCAGACGGTGCAGCAGAGAGGTGCAGCTGTCATCAAGGCCAGGAAGCTCTCCAGCGCAATGTCTGCCGCCAAAGCCATCTGTGACCACATGAGGGACATCTGGTTCGGCACTCCTGATGTGAGTTTGCTCCTCTGTGAACCCAATTACAGAAGGAAATAGAGTAAAACATTTCAGTTTATTAATGCTAAATCATTCTGTCTCTGAGCAGGGCGAATGGGTGTCTATGGGCGTTTACTCCTCTGGTAATTCCTATGGAGTTGATGGTGACCTCATGTACTCCTTTCCTGTTAAGATCAAGGTTTGTCTTCAACACTGAAAGTTTTAAATTCCTAAACCATTGAAATAAAATAAATTGCTGGATGATTGCAGTCAACAATTGACTGGTCTACTCTACTCTGATCAAATGGTTCAATCACAACAAACCTAACCATCTGACCAATTCAGAGTAGAGTAGACCAATCACAACAGACTGAACCATCTGACCTATTGGAGTAGAGTTGATGAGATGAAAAGAGATGATGCTGCAATGTATATTATGAGACAATTAAAGTGTTTTTTTGCCTTTGGATGCATGTGATCTTATTGTAGGGGACCAAAACAAAATGAGGAACTTAAGAAATAGCATAATAGGGGCACTTTAAATAATGAATTAATGAAATCAAAGCAGTTTAAATTTTTTTTATATAAGTTATATGCAAGTACTGCTCATTTTCATGTGTTTCTGTATGTCGACCACAACAGAACAAGACCTGGAAGGTGGTTGACGGACTCGCCATCAACGATTTCTCCCGCGGTAAGATGGACGCCACCACCGCTGAGCTGGTCGATGAGAGAGACACGGCACTCACCTTCCTTCAAGCGTGACTCAATACAACACAGCAGCCGTTAGACCTTTCCAAGTCCCCAAATCCCCGACTGTAACGCCCTGTAGATGATGTCACAGCTGACCATGTGTGTGTGGATATTCATGTATCTTAACATGTGCGTGTGTGTGTGTGTTGCTTCACCAGAAACGTTTTCAATGTAACTTACCCTGCTTGAAGTGTCCGGGGCAACACCTGATGGAAAACATTTCCAATTAGAACTGTTACGCACATGGTTGTCCTGACCAAAATAATGATCATCTGTCATGCAACAATAAAATGCCATGTGGACAATAAATGTCAGATTTGTTTGGATTATGTTGTTCTCATGCAAGACCATGTCCATCTCATCTCTAGCTATGAACACACAGAAGTTCATAATATATTAATATATATAAATAAAAAGCTACTTGAATATTTAGCTCAAAATTGTGTAAATATGTTTCCATAATTGGTTCCAGGAGAAGCTTGGATCTTCAGTCTTATTCTCCTGTTTCCTTGTAGAAAGAAGGACTGGGAAATCGTTTAAATTCATTGGTTAGAATGAAAGAATGGTTAACCTATTTCCACCACATAAGAAAAACAATAATGATTTGGTAAATCTCAATTGACATAAAAGTTCAAGATTATGGTTTTTGGTCAATTTTTACTCTTAGGCTATATCATAATTATAACTGTCAATTTAAACTTTCATAAATGACTGTCTTGGTCATATTTTCTAATTGTGTGTAATGCATAATTGTGATAAATTATGATTTAGCAAAGCATGTTTTTTTTCCTTATAAAACTTTTATATAAAATAAAAGTGTATTGTGTGGTTGTTTTAGGTTTGTTTACAACCATAACCAAGAGATGACGCTGTTGCACATAGTCAGTCGAACGCCATCGTCAAATAAACCCAAATAGCTGTTATTCGATTGGTCGAGCCGGGTTGCCCCCTGTTCTGATTGGTCCGTGAACAAACATCATTCCCACACACCGATTTCTTGTGACATTTCCGCCCTTGAAGCAGCGTGTTGTGCACAGGACGTGAGTATCCTCGCATGGCTTGTCAAAAAATGAGCAAAGCAAGCCTGTCTGCTGTCTAGATGTGCTTGAGTATTATAGTTCCCCAACCCCTCCAAACCACGATCTGTGTGTGTGGGCAGTGCTTGTGTTTGTTTGCAAGTGGCCATTGAGCTTGGAGTTCTTGAAGGGCAAAGTTCCTGATATATTTAATCCTATCAACTGGAAAAGGAGGTTATTTGTGACTTTTGTTGTGTCTGGACAGACAGAAGCAGTTATTTAGGTCTGTATTAGCAGAAAAAGCTCATGGCATTGCCGTGTGCTATATCAGTAAAACTCAGTAAACTGTATTTGTTCAGTTGACATTTAAAGGGGGCTTTCAAACAGTTATTGCGTTCAAAAACAGCTAGAAGAAGTGCTAAAACAACATTAACGTGGTAAAATTACTAAAGTGCTTATGGGGGTTTCCAATGGAATGCCAAAACCTCCAAAATATGAAATAAATATACAAATAAATGTAAGAAGAGCATAAATAAATATGCAAATAAATGTGCATTTATACTTTTATTTCTGTATCATATTTTTTCCCCACATTTATTTTTTCATTTATACATGTTCCCACATTTATTTATATATCTGTTTATGTTTACATTTATTTATTTCCACATTTATTTATTTATACCTTTGTTTATTTATACATTTCTTTGTCCATATGGTAATGAGGGGATGTGTTTTACCTCAGACATAGCAATCGAGCTCAGAGTGGCAATAGAGAAGCTTTTAGGCCACAGTGACACTTTGTGGTGTGACCAAACAAATTGCAAAAGGTCTGCGGACATGCCTTTGCAAGTCACACAGTGAATAAATGACTTAAAGATGGGCAATATAGCCTCATTCCTATATCACGGCTTAAGTCATTTAATATCACCATAAATGTATGTATATAATGTTGACCATACTCTTATGCAGTTAAATATCGTCCATTTCTAAAATGTCTTGGCACACATGTACAGAAACTTGATCTTCACATGATCTGATAACAGACACGGAAGTGTGTACATTAAGACAGTATAAAAGGCAATATTCAGCAAACTTATTAAAAAAGCATATGTACAATCAAGCAGAAGAGCCCAGAATATGAACGCAACAAGCTCAATTGTATGTTATATTGAAGTACCAAATTTAGTATACAGATTGTTAATAAGATGTAGGCCTACTACAGGAAAGCATATGCATTAAGCCACATTAATCATTTTCTTTATAACGGTTTTGGGAGGAAAATGCTTAAAGTGCAATTAAGCTCATTGCTTTCATATTCTAAGTTCTTTTGCTCATCTGTATGCTTTATTAATAAGGTGTGTGCTTAATTTGGTCATTCAATATCACTGTCTTAGTACATTTAGCCGTTAATTGTTTTAGTAATCAATGAGTAATCAATGCTAGTATCATATTGTGTTGTTATAGATCATATAAAGCCAACGGCAGTTTTATTTGCTGAGAATACAGTTGTCATTGACAAGCAGCAGCGTTATATCTTGCGCTGTAAGATAATTCTTGAAAATGAATTGTGAGTTTGCGGTTGCACTTAACACTCTGAGCTCGATTGCCATGTCTGTGGTAAACCACGCCCCCCTCATTACCATACGAACAAAGAAATATATAAATAAATAAATGTGAAAATAAAATAAAAAAACGCATAAATACATACAGTAGGCCTATATAAATAAATGTGGAAATACATAAATGTATAAATAAATAAATGGAAAATATAAATGTGGGGAAAAAAATACAATTAGCCTATACATAAATAAGGAAATACAAGTTTAAATACACTTTTTTAAAAATATATATATATTTGTATATTTATTTATGTGTTTATTTATTAATTTAGGTGTTTTTTTACAATTCTTTGTTGCTGTATATACATAGGCCTAGGCTATATAGCCTATTATTTATTATTTCGGCAGCTTTCTTTTTTTTTTTACGGAAAATAAAAAACTACAATAGGCTATCTCGATACTAAAATAACAGTTTTCACTGAACAGTTTTGAGTGTGAACGCGATTCACTGAACAAGAATTCTTGTTCACAAACACAATTGTAATTGTTAAAACACAATTAAAATGTCACAAATTTAATAAAGAAGAATAACTTTGTTTGGGTACACTCTGTGTTTTTTTAACGAAACGGATTCACTTTATAACAAATCATTTTACCAACCGAAAAGGAGAGTGAACGAACGTTTTATTGAACGAATTCAGAAGATTCCAGTCACTAGGATCGAATGAATCAAAATCCCCGCACAGTTAAATTCGAGAACGCGTTCTATTCGAACGTCCAGCGCTCAGTCGAAGAACGCATCCAGTGTCTCAGGTGTCAACAGCGTCCAGTTCTTGCTGCACGTGACAAAGCAATGGTGAAGCGATTAATAATTCAACTGACGCATTAAATACTAGACCTGTGAGTTGTTCACTGTTTCTGGACTTATTTACTTTTTCCCGAGTCCGTGACGTGGCGGGTGGGCACTGGCAGTGCTGGAGTTTATTAAAAGAATCGTCCTCTATTTCTCTCTCTCTCTCTCTCTCTCTCTCTCTCTCTCTCTCTCTCTCTCTCTCTCTCTCTCTCTCTTCTTGCGCATCTCCTTCAGCGGTTCGGTCATTGCAGAAGTCCGTTACAAAGCCCTGATCGGGTGTCCTGAGCATGACAGTCGGTGGATGTGACTGAAATCTCATCTGATCAGGCTGTACAGAGGCTTCGCTTCGGGTTCGGATGCTGCACTGTTTTGAACACGTTGTAGCTTTTCTTTTTTAGTATCTAAGGTTCTCAAAGCAAATTGTTATTGAGGCTAATAGAAGGAACCGCACAACAGTTTAGATTTGGACCTTTCTAGACTGGTGAAATTCATTCGGGATTGATTGGTTGTTTTTTTTTTATCTGGGAGTTGTCAGACGTCCTTGAACATGTCTTTTGTTGCTGGTAAGTTTTTTTTCTTCATAGCCTGCTGTGGTGGTACAATGATGTTAGATATTACTAATTCTACTCCGATATGTGCATTATTTACATGATACTCATGGTACTTCAGAAAATCGTGGTAGGACAAAATATTCCTAAGAATGACAATAATCATCGGTTTTTAATGTTGTAAGTAATGTTTTTTGTTCCTTGTGTTTGCATGTCAGATCTGTATAGAAACAGCTCTAATGCAGGGATGGCAGAGTTTCAGGAGAAGCTGAGATTGCAGCATGAGAACTCCATGCACACAGAGCTGGAGAAGCTCCTGACCACCGCCAAGACACCGGAGGCGGAGGTGAGACCCTTGTCCTGCTAACTGTGTGCTCGTTTGAGGTGACAAACACACCATGACTTCATTTGCACTTCTAATTCAACTCACACATGTACCCAGATATATCATCACACATACGTTTTCCTAGCAGAAAGGAAACATGCAATAGGCTTATTGTTTTAAGGGTCAGCAACCAAGCTTGTTTCTGCCACTGAATAAAAAATAAAAAAAATTGCGACTTTTTATCTCACAAGACTTTTTTCTTGCAATTGCGAGAATTATCTCAGAATTGCATCATATAAACTTGCAATTGCGAGTTATAAATTAATTCAGAATTGCGAGATATAAAAATGCAATTGCGAGTTATAAATTCAGGATTGTGCGATATAAACTTGCAGTTACCAGTTAAAAATTCACAATTGCATGATATAAACTTGCAATTGTGAGTTATACATTTAGATTTGTGAGATAAAATGCAATTGTGATTTATATAGTCAGAAGAATTGCTTGATATAAACTTGCAATTGCGAGTTATAAAGTCAGAATTGCAAGATAAAAACTCACAATAACGGGTTATAAATTCGTAATTGCGTGATATAAAATCGCAATTGCGCGTTTTAAATTTCGAATTGCGGTATATAAACTCGGAATTGCGAGTTATAAAAAACTTGCAATTGCGAGTTATAAAGTCCCAATTCTGAAAAAAGTCAGTCGTTTTTCAACTCAGAATTGGACTTTATACTGTCGTAACCCCGGTTCTCTGAAACATCGAGTGGAGGGATCCACCTATGGGAAGGGCATCAGTACCTGACCTCTGCAGAAGCATCCAATTGCACCAGCCAATGGCGAGCAAGGCCAAGCCGAGGCCACACCCCCTTACCGGAGAGCATATAAGGCCTGCATGCGCTGCTGTTCTCCAGTAAGTATATTCCCTTGTCGTGCGGCAAGCGGGGCAAAGCTGGTGGATCACTGTGCTCAATGTTTTAGAGAACCGGGGTTACGACAGTAACCTATTGTTCTCTTTCTTCATCTCATGTTCGAGATCCACCTATGGGGGAGACATGGACAGCTCCCTGTTTACCCAATACACTCACAGTGAGGTTCTGTAAGCCAGAGAAGGACGGTCGTCCCAAGGAGACGGTGTCTGACACGTCATAATCATTCACCTTGCATCCCTGACACACACACATAACTGCTGTGCAGGGCATGAAATATGAATGAGGCACACACATGAAAATAAACCCTGCAACACAATATAACACACACCCAGGCAGGAATGTAAATGCATGCTTGGTGATATGAATGTGCGTAGCCTGACGGCCCATTCACCCTTTGTTCCTTTACTCCAATGTGTAATTGGAAAGGAAAAAGGGTCACTCCCTTAGATTCATATGCCAAACCTATGGCTTCCACAAGCCAATGTGAGAGATGTTGCTTCAAGGGGGTAATCCATCGACCGGAAGTTGAAGCCTCGCGGGAGTCGCCATCTTGTAGCAGAACTTCACTTGCGTTAGCATTTCCATTGACTCCTATTCATTTTGGCGTCCTTGACGGCGAATAACTTTACATCTGAGGCGTTTAAAGACTCCATTTGTCCATTATTTATTTCTAAAGACACACGACAATGTATCAAGGGCTCCATTACCTTCTATGTTACATTATGGCCCCGTAGAAACAGTTTTTGTAAAAATAGGCTAACGATTGCGTCATAACCACTCGACTCTCTGTTGCGCTGTACAGAAATGACCGTACAGACAGGAGGAGAAGCTCAGCAGGCAATCGGGGGGACGTCCCGTCAAGGGAGAAGCCCATAGATAATGAGTCCATAAAAGCAACGGGACAAAATATTTCAACAACGTTTTTGGGGAATTGGAAATAATTCGGTATGAGAACTCTTTGTCAAGTTCCCCGTCTCTGCAAGGTTAACGTTGGCAATTTTCACGCACAGCTACTAGAAGATTTACGTCTGTCAGACAGGTTGCTCACGTCATCAAGCTTAGTTTGAGTCGGTTTGAGTCTGCGCGCCAGGAACGGAAGTGCTCAAAAATCGCTAAAAATGGGCTTCAACTGTCTCAACTGAGTTCCAATGAGACGGCTCTGTCCACTTCTTATACTGTCTATGAGTTGCTTAGATATGGGACTCCCCTTGCATGTGAGGGGGAGAGCTGGCCGCTCTTCCGGAAAGCACTGGTCCTGGTCATATATGACTGAAAGGCACGAACAGGACACAGAAAATTTAGCCTCTGATCCTCCGCAGAGGGTCAAAAAGCAAACCGTTCCAACACCTCCGATGTGAACGCAGGGAAGCATTTAGGCATAAAAGCCAGATTGGGCTTAAGGAAAACCTAAGGGAGAATTTAGTGCACGAGGAATGCACAGAGAGTGCATGCAGCTCACTGACACGTTTAGCTGATGCCAAGAGCAAAGCCACTGGGCAACACGGGGAACAGTGAAGCCTGATCACACTTAAGGTGGACAGATAGCCTCCGTCTTTTGAAGGAGGGAATACGAAGCTAAGCCGGTGGCTTGCTGTGGGATTTAATATCCCTTCCTGCATTATGGAAATGGGTATACGTAGCGGTGGATTATTAGGTGGAAGCACAGCGGGCGTCTGGCGTGGTGCAGGCCTTCTGACAAGGCAAATTTTGAAAGCCTCGTCCTCCTTATTCTTGACATTGCAACGCTGTTGCATTAAAGTGACGGCAGGACCAAAGAAAATGTAGCCAGGCTCAACCGCCACTTCAGCGATGCGCCAATCTTCACTATCGGGAGACCAGGTAGATTAAGCCACAGTTACGTTCTCTTGACGGGCATTACCTAGAACGAGGCCATTGATTGTGACGATCTCCTTCCAGTGAGCGCACGTCCATTTCTCCCGTTGACCCAATGGGGGTGGGGTCACCCATGCAGAGAGTTGCAAAAAAGTTTATATTTCCCAGAATTTGGTACATGCATTTAAAAAAAAATATATATATATATATTTTTTATCAGAAGACATTAATCTGACTAAACTCATTTGGAAGTGATTCATTCGAAGTCTTGTGCACATATTGGAAATCTATTTTATGCAGCCTAGTTTTGAAATGTTTATTCACAATGAAACTGCTGTTAATAATGTGATCAGTAATGGCACACACAGCATGCAAGACTTATTCATGAGTTTTTATGAAACTGTGACCTAACGAAGGCAGTGAACCTTAATTACTGCCTGTCATCCCATGATGAAGCACCAGAAGGATTAGTCTAAAGGTTAAAGGAGACTCTTCAGTGTATTAATTATGCTTTAATGCTGCACAGTTATACAGAGTAATTAGGAATATGATTAATCACTCATCCGTAACTCTATAAGGTATTGATTCAGTGTTATAAAGCATTCAGATTCAATATTCTAAAGCATTTTATTAATTTAATAAACCATTAAATAAATATTCCAGGTTTAATTCAAGTTTATCTCTATGAGTAGTGTTCAGTTTGTAAAAACAAAGGAAAGATTTGTATACTGTATATAGTAATGCACTTGCAATGGCAGTCTGTGGGACAAGAGTAGTTCTAGATGTAGTTTCTATTCATAGGTCTGGTTGACATAGTTTATGCCGACGGCTTCCCAAAACCCTCACAATTGTTAGCCTGTCTAGTGTGACTCTGAGACTTTTTTTCACCATTGGCCCTGAAACAATACAAATTATTGAATAAACTTCAGGATATAGAGCTTAACTTTCTACCAAACTTAAATATACTGAAATTGTAAAAAAAAAGGAAATAAAAAAATAACTGTAATCTGTTTATTTGTGCTCTTGCAGATCTCCAGGAAGGACTTTGATGGCTTCAAGAAGCTCTTTCACCGTTTCCTTCAGGCGAAGGGACCGTCTGTTGACTGGGCCAAGATCCAGAGACCACCCGAAGACTCGGTGAGACACATGAGTGGAATTAAAAATTAGATATTAAGATATACGGTAGTGGCCAAAAGTGATGCCTGGAGGGGATATTTGTTTTTAATGACTCTAAAATCAAAATATGAGGAAAGAATGTCATGTTTTAAACAAATATTTTAAGTATAAAGGAAGAAAAAAACCCAAAACTTGGTTAAGATATTTATATGACAAAATATTTTTTGGCAAAAAATAAAAACTACAGCTACAGGTTATATTTTACTATGCAAAAAGAAAAAAAAAACTCCCCAAAAAACTCAAAAGCATAAATTTACTACAACATTATCAATTATTAATAATGTATTGGTTCTCTCTTGTTTTTGCATGTGCTCATAATTTCTTTGTATGACAGCTTGGCCAAAAAATGATGTCTGCACGATTCTGCATGTTTCATTGCATTATTATCGCAAATAAAACAATTGACTCCAAGCACAACTACACAATATGATTACAAAATCTTTTACACATTTTTAATAATATTTGAATAAAGAGTTAAAATGTAAAATTTCCTAGGCCACTACTGTGTGTGTGTGTGTGTGTGTATATATATATATATATATATATATATATATATATATATATATATATATATATATATATATATATATATATTATATATATATATAATATACAAAATTTAGTTTTTATTTTAGTTTTATTTATATTTTGAATTAGACTTTATTTTTTATATTTTTAGTTTTTAGGTTAATTTTCGTTTCATTTTTAGCAATTTTATTGTGCTTATGTCATTTTATTAGTTTTTTAATATTGCTATTTATTTATATTTCAGTTTTATTTTCAGTTAGTTTTAGATTTTATTTAGTTATTTTGTTTCCAGTTCATTTTTGTTCTTCAAATTAAACTTGAGCGACATTTTATTTTATTTCAGCTTTTTTTCCCAATGAACAGAAATGTTAGTTTTAACTAACAATAATACCTCTTTAAAAAAAAACACAAAAAAAAACACAATGAAATCTTTTTTTAATTTTTTAACTTCAAAAACAGCATAAAATTATTCCCAATCGTTTTTTTTTTCCTTTTTTAATTTTTATTATTATTTTTTAGTATTATAGATTCAAGTTGTCCTAAATAGATGTCCTTTTTATAATACAAAATTATAAAATCTGACATACTTTTTACATATACTTCTGCAACTTTCCTATCACTACATTGACAGGACCCCTGAACAGAAAGGGAGAGCAGCAGCAGCATAACTTGCTTGTGTATGGGTGCTTTATCAAGCCCATGACATTTCCCTGTTGATCCCTCCCCAAATAACCCACGGCCCCTCTACAAACACTGAAGGTTAAGCTAAGAATAGCACAGCACTTCCAGCATCCCACAACTTTGGCTGACATTTCTTTTCACTCAGCCGTTGTGAAACTCATGTTACAGCACATAGTAAAGCTCAGGCTGATCTGAAATCAGCTGCATTAGATCGACACTCATCAGACCCATTACGAAATAAACTTCACGGCTGCTTCTAGATCAGCATCAAGGCGTAAAGCGTAATCCTCAATGGTTCTAGTTTAGTTTAGTTGGCAGACGTTCAGTCAGGAGAGGGGAGGTTTGAAACCTTATATTTGGCCTGTGGTTTTAACAGTCACCTTGAGTATACTTCTTATAAAGGGCTTATATAAGAGAAATTCATTGTTTGATAAATGCAGTGTACAGGAACTCTTTTATAACCATTTCAAAAAGAGCATCTATTGACATTTCAAGGAATATGTAAGTTAAGCTTAATCACGAATCAAGATTTTTGCATTTAAAAAAAAAAGGAAAGGAAAGAAATTAAGTTTTAGGTTAATTTTGTGGTAATCAACATTATGCCACAAATGCTGTCAGTTAAAACTTGTTTATATTGTAATATTTCTAGAGATCTAAATCATTTTTTATTGTTTTTGATGCAAACTGATAGAGGCAAGACTAGACTTGTGAACCACAAGCAATAAAATGGGAACTTGCAGTTTCTGAGTCAATGGACTTTGACATTTTTGCCTTGAGAGCATCAGTGAACTAAATCCAACAGTTTCCACTGTGATGAAACTGCTGGAGGAAGACTTGCTTTACGCAATTTTAATTCATGCTTTGTTCATCTGAGGTGGATGATCTGTTGCAGGCCGGAGCTCGTATCAAAAGCTTCACACCCAAATTCTGAGAGATCTGATCAAATCAGCTCATATTTCATATAGAATAATACTGTATGTTTCAGTCTCTCAAAGCTCTCACAGTGCGCTGCTATTCGTGTCATGGTCTCGGGGTTAATGACTTTTGGTTTTTGAAGTTTAGTTTAAAGGGCCAGCTCTGTTTGACTGGGGTAAATAAACCCTGGACGGAAAAGTAAAATACACAATAAAGTCTTTCTCGCATCATTTTATACATCTCTGAAGTGAGAAGTAGTCTTCAGTCCACTCTACACAAGCTTTCTTTATCCTGAAAAAATTATTAATAATAGTGTGTTTCCTAGATACTGATAAATGTAAAGCTCAGTGGACAAATGATGTGGTTTACACGTATGGTTGATATGGTCTTTCACTCCCTCATTGTTCCTCTCGCTTCAACAGATCCAGCCCTATGAGAAGATCAAGTTGAAGGGTCTTCCTGCCGATGTGGCTTCCAGCCTTAATAAACTGGCTGTGGTGAAGCTCAATGGAGGTTTGGGGACCAGCATGGGCTGCAAAGGACCCAAAAGTCTCATCAGCGTCCGGAATGAAAACACTTTCCTGGATCTGACTGTACAGCAGATTGAGGTATTACATCACTCATGCTTCCTGCCGTTATTCATAACAAGAGCATTACTGATTTACAGCGAAAACTGGTGATGAGATTGTCAAGTTAAACGCTTAACTCGAAAAGTTATTTTAGTTTTTTTTTTAAAGAAAATTCATTAAAACAGTAATATTGGGAAATGTTATTATAATTTAAAATAACTCATTTCTATTTGAATATATTGTAAAATGTAATTCCTGTGATAAAAGCTGAATTTTCAGCATCATCACTCCAGTCTTCAGTGTCACATGGTCCTTCAGAAATCACTCTAATATGCTGATTTAATGTTCAAGAAACATTTCTTATCATTATCAATGTTGAAAACAGTTGTGCTGCTTCATTTTTTGTGGATACATTTTTTTCTGGATTCTTTGATGAATAGAATATTCAAAAGAACATCATTTATTTTAAATAGAAACCTTTTGTAACAGTCTTTACTGCCACTTTTGATCAATTCAGTGCATCCTTGCTGAATAAAAGTATTAATTTATTTAAAGACCTATTATGCGTTTTTACATTTTCAGCTTTCTTTAGTGTGTAATGTTGCTGTTTGAGCATGAAAAATGTCTGTGAAGTTACAAAGCACAGTCACTAGAGCTGGAGTTATTCTCTATATCGGTGCGCACTGTGTCTGAACTCCCTGAAACGCCTCCATTGTAGTCTTGAGTTTTCTTTAGAGAACAAGCACGTCACAATATTCCTAATTCCCGCCTGGGGCATATGCAAAAAAAAAAACACACACAAAAAAACGAGTCGAGACCTGTTTAAGTTGCGATAGTACAGTGGGTTGAAACTCGCAGTTTTACTAAGGGGTGCTACATTTCACAAACATGCTCAAAGTGGTTGGCCAATCACAACACACTCGTCCAGCCGACCAATCAGAGCACATTGTACTTTTCAGAAGGAGGAGCTTCATAGAGACAGGGACTAAACAGAGCGTTACTGACAGACTGAGAAGAGAGGTGCTGCAACAATGGAGAATATGTGAAAAATATGTGGGGGTTTTTACATTCAAGCATGAAAACCTTTTCTAGTGGACACCAAACTCTAAATCACTACTTTTAAAAGGGCATAATAGCTCCTCATTACTCCCTACTACTCCACTACTTTTAAGTTTTTATAATTGAACAGAACTGAATTGTGTGTAACTTCAGAACAGTGGATGATGTGTCATCTAGTGGGTTTAGACATTTCTTTGAATTATTTGCAATCTATTAAAGATGATGTAAGACCCTGTTTGCAGTTTCAGACCTTGGTAAAAGGTTTCCCTCTGTGCCAATGACCAATTACCCCAGAGTTGCGTATAAAGAATTTTTTCCCACATGACAAAGTAAAAAAATTTATAGTAATATCTTGAGAAATACTATTTTGTTATGTAATAAAAAAACACCTATGATATACCTACATTGAAAGGGCAACCAGTGCTTGGCTTTTTCTTTTTTGAGATTATTGCTCCCGGTTTTGAGAAGAACGTATTTTAACATCTAGAATAATTTATGCCATCATATGCTCTAATGTAATGGTTTACAGTAATATACATATATGATATTTATATAAAAAAATGTATTTCAAATGAAGAGCAAAAATAAATGTGGAATTAAATATTTTATTTGAATCTCTCTCTTTCAGCATCTAAATAAGTCGTATAATGCAGACGTGCCCCTGGTGCTGATGAATTCCTTCAACACAGATGAGGACACTAAGAAGATCTTGCAGAAGTACACACACCACCGCGTCAAGATACACACCTTCAACCAGAGCAGGTACACACATTATCCTTATCCAGGCCAGTGAGAAATATCAACTTACTGTATTTTCTGCAATCAAAGGCGCAGTTTTTTATCATCAGAAACATGCAGCGACTTATATTCCAGACAGAGCGATTTAAATAATACTATTAAAGTCAAGCACACAAAAAATTTGTCCCTTATAAACGGTACAACTTATTCATGTTTATTTTTTTCTCCGGTGAGACTCAATTTCCAGAAAATACGGTACTCATATTTTGTCAAATTCATTATTTTAGAACGTGTTACTGAAACAAATGTCTTAAAAAATCATTTATTCCAGTGTTTTTATAAATATAAAGTTTGATATTTTAAATACAAAACACTCAATGGCCACATTAAAGAACACCATGGTATTATTCTATGTTTATTTTGCCCAAAAATATTGAATATATTGTAAATATGCAAAAAATATATCAGCCCAGCTTTAGGGAACATTGGTTCTCACAATAAAATATCAATAACTGAGGTAATATTATTTCAAGTTTGTTGTTATTTCAAGTTAAATTATATAATCAAACTATTATTATTATTATTATTTGCTTGACTCAACTGTTTGGCCACAGCTTTGTGGGTTGTCAACTTGTCTATTTTTCGCTCCCGCACAGATATCCCAGGATCAATAAGGAGTCTTTGTTACCAGTGGCCACTAACATGAGCCTGACGGGTGAGAATGAAGAAGCCTGGTACCCGCCCGGGCACGGAGACATCTACGCCAGCTTTTACAACTCCGGCCTGCTGGACAAGCTCATCGCTGAAGGGAAAGAGTACATTTTTGTGTCCAACATTGATAACCTGGGCGCCACGGTGGACCTGCACATCTTGAACCACCTGGTGAGCCAGCCCAGCGGCAAACGCTGCGAATTCGTCATGGAGGTCACCGATAAGACACGCGCTGATGTAAAGGTGAGGCCAACGTGTTCCTCATTTCATTCGTGGAACACAGAAACAGAGCATTATGAATTGCAGCAGCATTCGTCATATTTTCCAGATTGGTTTTGAATGACAGGGTGAATAAATGACAGAATTTTCATTTTCGTTTGAAATGAGGCCCCGATAGACTTCAAGTGAAATTGAAGAACGAACTGGTGTGGTGTCATTTAGAACAGAGTTCAAAACAGCTTGCCAAAGAAAAAAAGGGAAGTGAAAACATGACCACACTGGAGAGCTGCTTTATGGGAGAAATTAAAGCTCTAATTAGGTGTTCAAGCACTTTAGTGCTGAAAACCTATTGTAATTGCTATTTGAAAAAAAAAAAAAACCTAAAACGCATCGTGCAGCCCAAACCGTAAGGCCTAGAGACTTGAAACTCGCCCAGATGGTAGGCCTCAAATATGGGGACAACCTATCAGAGTATGACCCCGTTTGGCCCATAGGTGGCGCTACAGCAACCAAAAGTACTAAATTGCTCATAACTCCTAGACCGTTGGGGCTAGAAGCTAGCTTTTTACACCACTGTGATCCCTGGCTCAAGACGAACAAGATGTATATCTCGGATTTCGATTTGGAGCAAAAAAAAATTTGTTATAGCCAATTTTGTCCAAAACCTACTTTTGCGAACTAGTCCCTGGTTTTTTGACCAATCGGAACCAGACCAGTGCAGGAATGTTCTCTGGAGTCTGAATATCAATAATTATCGAAAAAAAGTTGAAATTCTGCATTTGCTTGGCCATAACATGGTCATTTAGGAAATGGTCCGTGACCAAATACGGTCAAAAGCCTATAAATCCTACAAAAAAAGTCAAAACTTCACCAAAATTGATGAGAATATGTGTCATACCATGCTGAAGGAGCGTGCAGAGTTTCATGGAGATTGGACAAAAGGTGGCGCTATAATCGTCAAAAAGGTCTCATTGTTATTAGGTGTTCAAGCACTTTAGTGCTGAAAACCTATTGTAATTGCTATTTGAAAAAAAAAAAAAACCTAAAACGCATCGTGCAGCCCAAACCGTAAGGCCTAGAGACTTGAAACTCGCCCAGATGGTAGGCCTCAAATATGGGGACAACCTATCAGAGTATGACCCCGTTTGGCCCATAGGTGGCGCTACAGCAACCAAAAGTACTAAATTGCTCATAACTCCTAGACCGTTGGGGCTAGAAGCTAGCTTTTTACACCACTGTGATCCCTGGCTCAAGACGAACAAGATGTATATCTCGGATTTCGATTTGGAGCAAAAAAAAATTTGTTATAGCCAATTTTGTCCAAAACCTACTTTTGCGAACTAGTCCCTGGTTTTTTGACCAATCGGAACCAGACCAGTGCAGGAATGTTCTCTGGAGTCTGAATATCAATAATTATCGAAAAAAAGTTGAAATTCTGCATTTGCTTGGCCATAACATGGTCATTTAGGAAATGGTCCGTGACCAAATACGGTCAAAAGCCTATAAATCCTACAAAAAAAGTCAAAACTTCACCAAAATTGATGAGAATATGTGTCATACCATGCTGAAGGAGCGTGCAGAGTTTCATGGAGATTGGACAAAAGGTGGCGCTATAATCGTCAAAAAGGTCTCATTGTTATTAGGTGTTCAAGCACTTTAGTGCTGAAAACCTATTGTAATTGCTATTTGAAAAAAAAAAAAACCTAAAACGCATCGTGCAGCCCAAACCGTAAGGCCTACCTAGAGACTTGAAACTCGCCCAGATGGTAGGCCTCAAATATGGGGACAACCTATCAGAGTATGACCCCGTTTGGCCCATAGGTGGCGCTACAGCAACCAAAAGTACTAAATTGCTCATAACTCCTAGACCGTTGGGGCTAGAAGCTAGCTTTTTACACCACTGTGATCCCTGGCTCAAGACGAACAAGATGTATATCTCGGATTTCGATTTGGAGCAAAAAAAAATTTGTTATAGCCAATTTTGTCCAAAACCTACTTTTGCGAACTAGTCCCTGGTTTTTTGACCAATCGGAACCAGACCAGTGCAGGAATGTTCTCTGGAGTCTGAATATCAATAATTATCGAAAAAAAGTTGAAATTCTGCATTTGCTTGGCCATAACATGGTCATTTAGGAAATGGTCCGTGACCAAATACGGTCAAAAGCCTATAAATCCTACAAAAAAAGTCAAAACTTCACCAAAATTGATGAGAATATGTGTCATACCATGCTGAAGGAGCGTGCAGAGTTTCATGGAGATTGGACAAAAGGTGGCGCTATAATCGTCAAAAAGGTCTCATTGTTATTAGGTGTTCAAGCACTTTAGTGCTGAAAACCTATTGTAATTGCTATTTGAAAAAAAAAAAAAAACCTAAAACGCATCGTGCAGCCCAAACCGTAAGGCCTAGAGACTTGAAACTCGCCCAGATGGTAGGCCTCAAATATGGGGAACAACCTATCAGAGTATGACCCCGTTTGGCCCATAGGTGGCGCTACAGCAACCAAAAGTACTAAATTGCTCATAACTCCTAGACCGTTGGGGCTAGAAGCTAGCTTTTTACACCACTGTGATCCCTGGCTCAAGACGAACAAGATGTATATCTCGGATTTCGATTTGGAGCAAAAAAAAATTTGTTATAGCCAATTTTGTCCAAAACCTACTTTTGCGAACTAGTCCCTGGTTTTTTGACCAATCGGAACCAGACCAGTGCAGGAATGTTCTCTGGAGTCTGAATATCAATAATTATCGAAAAAAAGTTGAAATTCTGCATTTGCTTGGCCATAACATGGTCATTTAGGAAATGGTCCGTGACCAAATACGGTCAAAAGCCTATAAATCCTACAAAAAAAGTCAAAACTTCACCAAAATTGATGAGAATATGTGTCATACCATGCTGAAGGAGCGTGCAGAGTTTCATGGAGATTGGACAAAAGGTGGCGCTATAATCGTCAAAAAGGTCTCATTGTTATTAGGTGTTCAAGCACTTTAGTGCTGAAAACCTATTGTAATTGCTATTTGAAAAAAAAAAAAAACCTAAAACGCATCGTGCAGCCCAAACCGTAAGGCCTAGAGACTTGAAACTCGCCCAGATGGTAGGCCTCAAATATGGGGACAACCTATCAGAGTATGACCCCGTTTGGCCCATAGGTGGCGCTACAGCAACCAAAAGTACTAAATTGCTCATAACTCCTAGACCGTTGGGGCTAGAAGCTAGCTTTTTACACCACTGTGATCCCTGGCTCAAGACGAACAAGATGTATATCTCGGATTTCGATTTGGAGCAAAAAAAAATTTGTTATAGCCAATTTTGTCCAAAACCTACTTTTGCGAACTAGTCCCTGGTTTTTTGACCAATCGGAACCAGACCAGTGCAGGAATGTTCTCTGGAGTCTGAATATCAATAATTATCGAAAAAAAGTTGAAATTCTGCATTTGCTTGGCCATAACATGGTCATTTAGGAAATGGTCCGTGACCAAATACGGTCAAAAGCCTATAAATCCTACAAAAAAAGTCAAAACTTCACCAAAATTGATGAGAATATGTGTCATACCATGCTGAAGGAGCGTGCAGAGTTTCATGGAGATTGGACAAAAGGTGGCGCTATAATCGTCAAAAAGGTCTCATTGTTATTAGGTGTTCAAGCACTTTAGTGCTGAAAACCTATTGTAATTGCTATTTGAAAAAAAAAAAAAACCTAAAACGCATCGTGCAGCCCAAACCGTAAGGCCTAGAGACTTGAAACTCGCCCAGATGGTAGGCCTCAAATATGGGGACAACCTATCAGAGTATGACCCCGTTTGGCCCATAGGTGGCGCTACAGCAACCAAAAGTACTAAATTGCTCATAACTCCTAGACCGTTGGGGCTAGAAGCTAGCTTTTTACACCACTGTGATCCCTGGCTCAAGACGAACAAGATGTATATCTCGGATTTCGATTTGGAGCAAAAAAAAATTTGTTATAGCCAATTTTGTCCAAAACCTACTTTTGCGAACTAGTCCCTGGTTTTTTGACCAATCGGAACCAGACCAGTGCAGGAATGTTCTCTGGAGTCTGAATATCAATAATTATCGAAAAAAAGTTGAAATTCTGCATTTGCTTGGCCATAACATGGTCATTTAGGAAATGGTCCGTGACCAAATACGGTCAAAAGCCTATAAATCCTACAAAAAAAGTCAAAACTTCACCAAAATTGATGAGAATATGTGTCATACCATGCTGAAGGAGCGTGCAGAGTTTCATGGAGATTGGACAAAAGGTGGCGCTATAATCGTCAAAAAGGTCTCATTGTTATTAGGTGTTCAAGCACTTTAGTGCTGAAAACCTATTGTAATTGCTATTTGAAAAAAAAAAAAAACCTAAAACGCATCGTGCAGCCCAAACCGTAAGGCCTAGAGACTTGAAACTCGCCCAGATGGTAGGCCTCAAATATGGGGACAACCTATCAGAGTATGACCCCGTTTGGCCCATAGGTGGCGCTACAGCAACCAAAAGTACTAAATTGCTCATAACTCCTAGACCGTTGGGGCATCATAAATAATTTTTTGGGACCGTTATTTAAATCATAAATAAAAACTCAGAACTTCACAAAAATTGGTGAGCATATGAGTCATACCATGGTGAAGAAGCATGCAAAGTTTTATGAAGATCGGACAATAGGTGGCACTATAACTGTTAAAAACCTGCAAAACCATGTATTTCCTATGGTAAATTGCCTGTATTGGCTGTAAATGGTATTTTCCATCTATTATCATATAATGTTTAAATCATAATGTTCAAAACCAGTGCAGTACAATTCTCTGGACTCTCTAGATCAATAATTATCAAAAAAAGTTGAAAATTTGCCTCTATAACAGTTAAAAACATGACAATTATATGAGCATAATGACTTATTAAGCCAATAAGTGGTATTATACTGCCCCCTGCTGTTTAAAATAGTCATTTGTCATGTTACTGACTAATATTATACTATAATTCTTATTTAGACTTTATAAAATCACTATTTTAACATTTACACTCACATTTAGTCAAAATACATCTATTGAAGTATTACTACTGACTATTTAGCACATAAAGAAATGTGAATCCTGAAGGAGACTTGCAGTAAACATTTTGTTTTTCCATCACATAGTTCAAATGTCTGTATCTACAACAGAATGTGTGTGTGTAGTCCTAGGTTTCTGAATAAATGCTGAATAATCTGATTAATAGTTTACAAAGACATTATGTGAAATGCTTATGACCATTAAAGTATATTTTCATAATGACACATCCCAATAGCATTGAAAACAACAATAACAACATTTGTCTGTGTGTGTGTGTGTGTGTGTGTGTGTGTGTGTGTGTGTGTGTGTGTGTGTGTGTGTGTGTGTGTGTGTGTGTGTGTGTGTGTGTGTGTGTGTGTGTGTGTGTGTGTGTGTGTGGTGTGTGTGTGTGTGTGTGTGTGTGTGTGTGTGTGCGTGCATGCATAATGGAGTTAACAGGGAAAAACTGGTTTGCTTTAGTCCAGAAAACTGGGGAAACCAAGTAGTTCAAAATGAAAGTGAGCCAATAGGTGGTCTTCTGCTGCCCTCTGCTGGCCATTCTCCTTATTAACAGTCTTTTCACATGTGCATTCATATATTTAGACTCTTAAAAATCCCTTATATAACTATTACTATTATAACACAATCATATTTTGTCAGAGTTTATCACTTCATTTGTTCTGATGCTTCACATAATTGCTGTCCAAGTGGTAAATCATGGTAAATAAAGCTAGAAACATGGTAAATCATAGTAAATAAGGTAAATAATGCTAGAATCCTAGTAAATCATTCTAGAATGTGATATATCATGGTAAACTATGGTAAATCATGCTAGATTCATGGTAAATCATACTGGAACATGGTAAATCATGAAAAATCACACTAAATGTGGTAAATCATGGTAAATCATGCTAAAACATGGTCTATTACATCTATGATGTCAGTGGTTAAATGCTTGCTACATAAAACTTAATGTCTTTTGATGCTTGTGTGCTTAAAAATCTTAAATGCCTTAACTGCTTGAACACCGCTAAATGCTGCTAGCAGCTTTAATTCTATTTGGAAGCGACACTGTTTTTCTTTTTTAATACTGTAAAGCTGCTTGCTTTTAAGAAATATATTGTAGTATATTGTAATATAAGTGCTATACATCTAAACGTAACATGACTTGACTGGAATTGCAGAAAACACCAAATAAAAAAATGAATAAAAAAAAAGGTAGGAAATGTTTATTTAGAAACATTCCAGCTAAAAATCCACCTTCTTTTACATGGAAATCTTTTTCGGTTCATTTCTTCTGTTCAGTCTGTCGAGGTCAGATGCGCGTAAAAACATCACCACATTGTAGAGCTGCATTTTTAGTAGAAGTTGCAATTTCAAATCAAAAGTGACAGTAGCTATGTTTCCATCCACACATTTTTATCCGCATTAAGTGATATCGAATGAACAATGCCTTGTGGAATCAGTAAAATTCGATTGAATTTCATGAATATCGACTCAAATGAAATATGGATTCGGATTTTATCTTGATACGGCTTATGCGATAAACGCGGATGGATCCATTTTGCCTAGTAAAACTTTGTTTACAAATGTTGGCTTGAATGTTGTGCAATTCGGTGAGAAAATGAATGGAAACGCCTTAACATGTCTCAAAATCAATTCGATATACCAATTTGATTGCAAAACAGGTTTTTATTCGCTTTAAAGCCGTTTGATGGAAACACGCTTTCACCAGCTTTATTCGCATGAGGTTTTTTACCAAACTTCAGATAATTCGATTGACAAGTGGATGGAAACATGGCTAGTGACTTTATGCCTTTTTCATGTTTAGTACTGTAAAGCTGCCTGCTTTTAAACAATCTATTGTATAGTGCTATATAAATAAACGTGACGTGCAGAGCTTGTGCAAAGCCACATCGCTATGACCAGATGCTTTCTTAACTGCTGTTTTTTGGGTGTGTAATTTAACACATATCTACATATCCATCTAAACGGCTCTTTCAGCAGCGTGGATGGTTTTAGATGGTTCGCTAACAGCACAATGCTGCAAAAGTATTTCAAACTTACCCCTGACCGAAGAACAAAAAGAACTGCGTGAGTATATCAGGGCCTTGAAGCTCATTGGCCAATGCTGATCAGTCGCTGTTGTTTGTTTCAGGGTGGGACGCTGACGCAGTATGATGGTAAACTCAGACTGCTGGAGATCGCTCAGGTGCCCAAAGCTCACGTGGACGAGTTTAAATCCGTCACCAAGTTCAAGATCTTCAACACCAACAACTTGTGGATCAGCCTGTCGGCCATTAAAAGGCTTCACGAAAAGAACGCAATGGACATGGAGATCATTGTTAACCCTAAGGTGAACACCATACCCTCCACATTAACATTTGTGTAGACGTTTGTGTATGAAATGGCGTTCCTCTTCTGTCTCCAGACTTTAGATGGCGGTCTGAATGTCATTCAGTTGGAGACGGCTGTGGGCTCTGCCATGAAGAGCTTCGACAACGCGCTTGGCATCAACGTGCCCCGCAGCCGCTTTCTGCCCGTCAAAACCACCTCTGACCTCCTGCTGGTCATGTCTAACCTGTACAGCATGGACGCGGGCTCTCTGACCATGAGCCCCAAGAGAGAGTTCCCCTCAACACCTCACGTCAAACTGGGCAGCTCCTTCACCAAGGTAAGCCCTGAGGCAGACTTATACACTGCAAAGCTTATTCTGCCCACTTAGACAGGCAGAGAGCGCTTGACTTTAAGGTAAAGAAGCCAGTCACTCCATATCATTATATTAGGCAATTTATATTATTGTAATATAAATTATATATTTAAAACATTAAAGAAATTTGTGTAAACATTAGGGCTGTCGATTTAACATGTTAATTGAATTAATTAGTTATGAGAAAAAATGTCGCATTCAAATTATTAACGCACCCGCCCCGTATCAAACCTACGTAAAGTTTTATAATTTATAATGCCCCTAAAATTTAAGATATCAGCTCAAAAATGCCCCTGTGTGAGTTTTTGTCTCATATTTATATCATGATATAGTTAGGCAAGAAGTAACATCACTCGCTCGTTATTGTCCCGAATAGCACGAGTACAAATGTGAAGTTGATTTTATACAACAGGTAAATAAATAAGTTAATATTGTGTTATGTTTTAGACGCACTATTGTCTGTTTTTGCTCAATTATGCCAACGAAAATATTACCTATTAAGCCAGAGCAGAAATGTTGCGAGTCCTCGTTTCTGAATGAATCCGCGTTTTGAGCGAATCAATCGGGTGAACCAATGATTCATTGGCTCATTCATTATGAGTAATTTACTTCATGAATGAATGATATGATATCTTTGATTTACTCATTTAGACATTTACCGCCCACCTACTGGCAGTTTTAGTTTTTTATTTAGAGTATCGCTTCATTAAAAAATACATTTTAATGAATTTTCCATATTAATAAATTAATATTTTTTATTTTTTCCATATTAATAAAAAAACATTAAAAGTAGTTCACCAAAAATAAAAATTCTGTCATTTACTCACCCTAATGGCCATTGCAGCCTAAATGTTTATGTGTAATACATTCTATGTTGAATCAAATCAAATAATTTTGTTTCAATACTTTTTATGTTTGATGCTTTTCTCATTTAACATAATTTCTCAGCCAAATATGGTGTGAATAATTAGATGTAACTAATCGCCTCATCATGTAATAAGTTATATAAAAAAATGTAATCGCTTGACAGCCCTAGTAATAACAAAAATGTTGATAGTTATTCAAATGAGCTGTTCAGTATTTAAATACTCTTAAATTATTTTATTAATAAAATATTTTATTAATAAAATGTTTATATATTTTATTTTAAAAGTTATTTTCACAGACATAATTCAGTTATTCAAGGCCCATTGAATTACTTGTTCAGTAATAAGTAACTTTTAAATATGTTTATTTTAAGCCTACTTTGTAAGAATAAGAAATTGAACTTTCTAGGTTCGAGACTTCCTGAAAAGGTTTGAGAGCATCCCAGACATGCTGGAACTGGATCACCTCACCGTATCAGGGGACGTTACCTTCGGAAAACAAGTCACGGTCAAGGTACGGACTGATGCGCATGTAGGCGTTTGAGAGCATTCACAAACATTGTGTGTACGTATCATAACTTGCTGTTTGTGTACAACAGGGAACGGTTATCATTATTGCCAATCATGGAGACAGGATTGACATCCCAGCTGGAGCGATGCTAGAGAACAAGATCGTTTCAGGAAACCTGCGCATCCTGGACCACTGAGGCCTTCACAACCAAACCACAACCACATTTCACCAGGGGCCTGTTTCAGAAAGGAGGTTAAGTCAAAACTCTGAGTATGTTAACCCTGAAATGAGGGAAACTCTGGGTTTTCCGTTTCAGAAAGGGAGGTAAGTCAAACCAGAGAAAGCAGAGTAAGTCAAGCCCGTTTCTGAAAGAGAGGTAACTTATACTCAGAGTCAGTTACCATGGTAACTTACTCTGTGAACCTAACCTGGTCGGAGCAGGTTTTCTTTAGTAAACCTAGAGTTTCTTGCGGTCTCCTCCCCTTTTTTAAAGAGAAAGTGGTGTTTAAACACCAACAATAATACTAAAATGTATTTCCACAATATATATTGTTTGTTCATGGTTTAATTGACTAAATATATTTTGAGCACTTGCCAAAAAATAAAAGGATTAAAACGTTTGCTAAACTTTTATTTGATTACCACCGTTTTTGATAATATATTTGTATTAAATCATTTAAAAAAATCGGAATAAACATTTCATAGAACTAAATTATTTTTAAACATATTAATAAGTTATTAATGATAAAAAATAAGTTGTTAATCTAATTCATAATCAATTATTGAAATTAGTTGATTAGATATGTTTTATTGAACAAATGTCATTTTAACTGATGATAATAATAACCGTAATTTAATAATGCAGTTTAAATATTTTATAATTGTTTAATACCATTAACCGTGATTTTTCTGAGACGGTTATCATACTGTGAATCTCTCATATGTTATAACCCTACATGGGAGAGTCCCCCCACCCCCCACCCCAACCCAACCCAACCCAACCCTACATGGGAGAGTCCCCCCCCACACACACACACACCCCACCCCCGCTGTTAAACAAGTTACTCAGAAACTTTTACTCACAATTTAAACTATACTTTTACTTGAGTAGATTTTTAGACTGGTACTTTTACTTGTACTTAAGTAAAATTTTATCAAGGTAATAGTAGCCTACTTTAGGTTGAATAACATTCTTCCAGTTTCACCTCTGATATTATAACAGTTGGATAAGTTACTCTAAAATAGTTATGAATTACTAACTACAAATGACATCTTCAACAGTGTAATTAGATTATGTAATAATTTATATCTTTAGAAAGTATTGGTCCACATATTACTAATTACTAAATCATATATCAACCTCAACCACTTGAACAATACAAGGAGAGACAAAAACTGCACTTTTAATGCTTTCAAATTAACAATATACAATTGCATGAATTATTCTTGAATTGATCAAAGTGTGTAGAGGGAGAAGGTTACATAAAAAATATACCTTTTAAAAATGTATGTTAAATCCACTATTGTTTTATACTGAATTGGTCTATAGTCTATGAATGCATCATATTTTATTTTAAATTACAGAAGAATTAAGAGTAATCCCTTTAATTAAATTACAATATTTAGATTACTTGGTAATTAATTACACCCAACACCTCTTTTTGTCTGGCGCTGTTGCCATGGTGACTCATAATATCTGCGCTCCATTGATAATGGCTTTTTATAGTTGTGGTGCACGCGCTAAACTCAGAGTCAGTCAACTCAGAGTTGAATGAACCAACTCATTTCAGCTGTTCTGTAACCGAAAACTCAGAGTTTCCCATCTCAGGGTAAGTCAACTCAGAGTTCAAGTATTAACTCAAAAGTTGGTTGAACCTCCTTATTGAAACAGGCCCCTGGACATTTCTATGTGTGTGTGTATATGTGTGTGTCAGATCTGAGTGTGACTATCAAAAGCCATCTGTCTGATTACTATTAAATTCCCTTAAGAAAACAATCATTCTTTTCACAGTGAGTTTCAAAAAAGGCTGTATATTCACAGGTTTTATTAATGTAAATTTAAGACTTTTTAAGACCAAGTAAAGAAATTTAAAGGGAACATAATACGTCAATATGTTCTCGAAAATGTAACTCTCGGGAGAAACACAATGAGTTGCATTAGCAACACTTCAGAGATCCACAGATATCCATTACTTTTTAATTAATTTTTACAAAAACGTAGCTTAAATACCTCTGCTCTCAACCACTAGAATATGGACTGATCAGACTGCAAAAAAGTGCTGTTCTTCCTCAGTATTTTTGTCGTTTTCCAGTGCAATTTTTAAAGATTTTTTAAATCAAGATGGATTTACTGGAGATATAAAATTACAAATTATGAAGTCTTGTTTTCTGTGAAATTTATCAAAAAGTGAGTTGCTTAAAAAATGATATCTGTTCTTGTTTTAAGCATGGACTCAATTTTGTTATTACATGTTTCAAGACTTCATTTTACATTTGCATCTCAGGTATAAACGTATCAAACATATTTTCAAGACTTTCCTCTCTGATTTAAGGCCTTAATTTGTGTAAGTGTGAATTAAGACTTCAAGATCTGCAGAAACCCTGTATTCAGATTTTGAAAAGACTGGTTTGCTGAGATTTAGCTCACTCAGTAAAAGATGAGTATCAGAAGTTGTGAGGATGGAAGCAGGAGATATATCCCTATTAAAAAACACTTTACAGCAGAAATAAAAACTTTTGGAGTGTAGAAAATTACTCAAATGACTATAACTGCATAATTAATAATAGAATAATTATAGCCTAACTAAAAAGTAAATAAAGTATTTCATTTTTATAAATAGAAAGCATTTAACACCAGCTCAGTAAGTACAATCTTTATATAAATCAGTAATGCACTTTACAAATGAATAGTTTGTATATATAGAAATAGTTGCACAATGGCTCACTGCAAACATTTCAAAATTTGACATTAAAGACGCAGCTGAAAACATTTGTACACGTGTATCATGTTTTTAGTTCTTTGGGAAGACATTGACATCCAGTCTCAATTGATGCCCCCTAGTGTCTGTAAATTTAAATCTGAAGATTAATAACAAGATCAAGCAGTGCATTCATCACATCACACTATCATTCAAGGAAAACACATCAATCAACAAGTTTCTTGATTTTGTAGAAACATCTTTTGTCATGCTTTGCTGTCCACATCATCTGAGATAACTCGGGCAGGATTGAGCTCCAGGTCGCCAGGTAAGAGGCAAAAGCAAAGTCATCATAGAAAAGGCAAAAATTTTATTCCAAGTAAAAAGTTCTGAAGTGTGTGTTGTTGGTGTCATACAGCGGTTGTGTCGCCGTACTCTCGGTTCCAGCGCACGTACTGATCCAGCGTTTGAGGACCGACGCTCCGCTTTATCCTCTTCAGGGAATCCACGAAGTCCGAGAAACGGATGTCCCTCATCTGAACGAGAAAAACACCAGAACACGAGGGAGAAACTTAGCATGTTACGAAAATAGCATGGGAATTTAGTTTTTCAAAAGTAGCACATGAAATAACAGCATGTAATCAAGTGTAGAATATTGCATTGTCACAAGTTTAACTCAGCAAGTGGCGTTCAGTTTTCATCTTGCATCTAAAATTATTTTTTAATTATACTAAAGGCCCGTTCACACCAAGAACGATAACACATTCGCACTAGTGTTTTTGCTAAGCGTGTGTTTGTCTGTCCCTTATAATGTTACGGCAGGATGGATTCTGAATTTATAGTGAGAACGGTTTTTATCGTTATCTTTATAGTGATCGTCTTTGGTGTGAACGGGCCTTCATATTTTCAATTGTTGTATACAAACGTCTTGTTATCAGCATGAACAGTCAGCTAGCTGACTTTTGTGTCAAATTGGTTTGTTTTAGTTTTATCATGATTTTAGAAAAAACATCATATGCAGTACATGGTGACAGAATCTGAATTTTTTGGTTAACTATCTCTTTAATAAGATAATTAATATCAGGGTTATTATAGATAGCTAGATCTAAAACCATTCAAATTAATTAAATCAATAATAATAATTGAATTAAAATACCCCCCAAAAATGTATAACAGCTAAAACAAGCTCTCTCATTTTCATTTAGATATAACTTGATTAAAATAACCAATAGTGATAGAAACTAATAACTAAAATAAACTAAAACAAATGAAAATGAATAAAAACCTTCATATACATTTTTTTTAAATAGCAAAAAATAAAATAAAAGCATATATAGATATAATATAATTGTATAGTTATAAATATATTTTTTTATAGTTTTTAATTTTGTTTTTTCTGCTTTAAATTTAGTTTTTGCTCATTTTTTAAAAAAAAAATGTCTATAAAGGTTATATTTATTTTCATTTTAGATTTAGTTATTAGTACATATATATACACACACACACACACACACACACGTACACATTATATATATATGTGTGTGTGTGTGTGTGTGTGTGTACATATATGATTGATATAGATATATAACCTTTTAATATGCAGAAGTGGAAAACTCTTTACCTCATTGGGTGATATGTTCCTCACTTGTTCAGGCCTCAGTTCTGTGTTAAAAATGAACAGGACATTATTATCTGGCGGAAAGTCCCATTTTAAACCAAACTGTCTTGACACATAATAAAATATCTTCATCTCACAATCGTACCTCGTATCGGACCGAGAGCAGCGTCTTTAGCCAATGAGGTCAGATCACTGCCGGAGTATCCCTCAGACATCCTGAAACACATTACAAGATAATAATATAATGCCCTTTTAAACACAGTATGAATAATCATTACTTCTATTTGCATACTCTACATAAACATGATCCCATATTTTACCTGGCTAACTGACTCAGCTCTTTCTGAGATAAAGGGTTCCTGTGTTTACTGAGAAGATTCTTGAGCAGCTCCAAACGAGTCTGAAACACACACACACACACACACACACACACACACACACACACACCGATTACCACCTGTATTTATCATTAATCGAATAGAAACTGTACAGTTAATTCAGCATGAACTACTCATAAATATGCTGTCATACACACACTATTTTAAGATTAATTCATAAAATATTTATTAGCAACGACTGAAACTCCCCCTATATTTTTATTCCCCATTGAATTATTATTGTTCAAAAGTTCGGGATTAGTAAGATTGTTTTTTTTTTTAAAGTGACAAAAATATTACTTAAAATCAAATCAGATTTCTGAAGGATCATGTGACACTGAAGACGAGTAATTTATTTATTTAAAACTGTAACACAATTTCAGCATATTACAGTTTTTACTGTATTTTTGATTAAATAAATGCAGCTTTGGTGAGCAGAAGAGACATCTCTCAAAAACATTCAAATATCTTACCAAACCCAAACTTTTAAATGGTGTGAAAACATTTAATTTCCCAGAATAACTTATTCCAAACTTTGATGTCACTAAAGTTGATTCTGTATGGCCAAATATTGAAATGCTTTGACAGTATTACACTTAGAGAAACTGAATTCAAATTCACACTCGTGAAGTGAAAGAGAAGCAAATGTCTTTAGCCCATTCCTGGTGTGAACACAGTACCTCCTCTGTAGGTAAAGCCACATAAATGCGTTTAGCGAATCGCCTGTGGGAGACACGAGTCCATTAGAGGAAGCAGAAAGATGAAGGCTTTGAAAAAAAGTGTCAGATTACAGTTCAAATGTTACCTAAGAACAGCCTCGTCAAGCTCCTGAGGTCTGTTAGTGGCTCCCATTACTAACACACGCTCATCTCCTCCTGACTGCACCTGCAACACACACACACACACACAGCATGAGCGTCGTCACCTGTGTTCGGAAAAACGCTTTCATATGAAGTACACACACTCACTCCGTCAAACTCAATGAGAAACTCTGTTTTGAGTCTTCTGCTGGCGTCATGCTCGCCCTCTCTCCTCTCGCACAGCAGACTGTCGATCTCATCTGCATCCAAACCACCATTAATGACACGTTACACACATACACGAGTCCTGAAGCACCGATGAGTGACAGTTCTTACCGATGAAGATGATTGACGGCTGCAGTTCCCTAGCAACTGCAAACAAAGCTCGAACCAGCTTCTCGCCCTCTCCCACCTGAACACACACACACAACAACATGAATGAATAAGTGTTTCTTAAGACAGAATAACAAATGCTCACACAGAACGCGTTTTTGCTGTTAGCGGAATGAAAAAAAAAAGTCTTGAACTTGTTTTAACTAGAGCACCGCAATTTAAAGACGTCCGTCTAGCAGGATTTTTTTTTTTTTTTAAAGTCCGTCTAGCAGGTGTTTACATTGAAAAAAAGTAGCGCAGATGCATTATTTACATGCTAATTATTTCACATGCTAAGCTAATTTAATTGTTAACGTAACCTTAGTTTGCCTGATGACCCGCAAGCTATATTCAGAAGAATAGCTTATGATTAGTGTGCATAGGACAACAGGACAACACTGATCCGGTCAACTTTGGAAAGGTGTTTCTCAGTAATGATAGCAAAAATCTAAAAACGTCTGGCCATTTCTGAGCGATTTGATAATCTGAGCCCATTTTGAACAAAAAGATTTGGAGGAGGAGCAACTTAACTAGTTGTTTATTAGCATGCATATTACTAGGATATTGGCTCTTTATTAGTACTTATAAAGCACATATTAATGCCCTATTCTGCATGACCATATTCTACATCCCTTAATCCACCCAATACCTAAACGTAACAACTACCTTACTATTAATAAGCAGTAATTAGGAGTTTATTGAGGCAAAAGTCGTAGTTAATAGTGAGAATTGGACCCTAAAATGTGACCAAAAAACTGTTTTACATATATTTAAAAATGCTGGATAAGCAAAGTTACAAAAAATGACAAATTGGATATCATCAGAATCACAAAGACAGACCCGAATTTTGGACAACATTTTCAGAAGAAGAAGATTCCTTTGGTGTTTGGCCCCAAATTAACAATGACGGTTCATTAGTCTAACTGTAGACAGTCTCTACGAAACTCACATATTTGGAGGTGAGACTGGCAGCGCTGATGTTGAAAAACGTAGCATTAGATTCCATCGCAACAGCTTTCGCCTGTGAGGAAATGGAAAGATCAATGTAGTTCTATTCTCATGATACATAAATATACATTCATCTAAAAAATGAGTCTTTTTTGTGTTTCACCAGCATGGTCTTCCCATTGCCAGGGGGGCCGAAGAGCAGGAGTCCTCTGGCAGGAGCCCTGAGACCAGTAAACAGCTGTGAAGATCAGCACAAATCTCATTATAAGCACGCAACGAAAGTAAACTAAAAATGTAACCAGTTTTTCTATACAGAATACCAGTTTTATCATGCAAGGTGATTTACTAAGGTTTGCGCTAGTCCTGGTATTTCTGGTATTGGTATTTCCAGCGTTATTTAACGCCAAAAAAAGCATGTCTTAAAGGGATACTCCACCCAAAAATGAAAGTTCTGTCATCATTTACTCACCCTCAAAGTTGTTGCAACCCTGTATGAGTTTCTTTCTTCTGCTGAACACAAAGGAAGATATTTTGAAGAACGATTGGAACCAAACAGTTGTTTGGCACCATTGACTTCCATTTTAGAAAAAAATAATACTATGGAAGTCAATGGTGCCAAACAACTGTTTGGTTCCAATCGTTCTTCAAAATATCTTCCTTTGTGTTCAGCAGAAGAAAGAAACTCATACAGGGTTGCAACAACTTTGAGGGTGAGTAAATGATGACAGAACTTTCATTTTTGGGTGGAGTATCCCTTTAAAGCAGACGCTAATTTGCGCTGCTCTTCGAAGATTGTATTGGTCATTATGGAAATTATCTAGCCTGGGGAAAACCCGGACAACTTCCGGCAAATTTAGATTTGCCCTGCAAGTAAGTCTGGCAAAGAGCTCATTTAAGCCCATTTCCAATCCGTCGAAATCGAGGCACCAATCAGAAACGTTGGGACGGGCTTTACACGATGACGACAGCGCTGGGATTTTGAAGCAGATTTTGTAGCCTACATTACAAAGATGGATGCCGCCCGCCATGGAACATCACTCGTTCGAATCAGCTATCGCGTCTGTTTTAAGCGATTTGACTTTTCCTTTTTGTTAAAACCCGAGCAAAGAACAACACTCGGAGATGTACGTCCAGTAGCGGAGATAGCGTGGGTGCTTGGGTGCGGCCGCCCCAGGGCCCCGTGCCAATTAGGGGCCCCTCAAACGCAGCCGATCTTGCGTCACTGGACAGAAAGGGGGCCCAGGCGGTACTCAACCAGAATAATACTTTTACTGCCGCCGTTCCCGCCGGTGTGTATTTGCTACCTTTTACCGCTAAGAGGCGCTACAATCACAGACTTTGAAAAGTGTCAGTTTATTCTCTCTATTGCGCAATCTGCCGCCGCGCCGCAGCTCATTCAGAGCGATTAAAAGCTGGTAGCAGATGAATTCAAGTGACATTGTAGTTAAACGAATTCATAATCATCATAATACTGACATTACTGAAATTAAATTGAATAAATAATGAAAAAAATTCTAAAACATTGCAATATAAACATATTAGGCTACATCAACGAGGCTTTGAAAGAGCATAAAATACATTATCTTCACAGCGTTCAGACGGTAGCTCTATGGTTAATGCATCAACGTGATTACCGTTCTTGATGCTTAAATAGGTAACCGTTTATTAGCGAGTTTATTGACTGTTTATTTAGTTAAAGTCAAGCATTTTGTTTAATTACAACATTACAAAATAGCCTACATTTGCTACATTCCAGTATAGCCGCTGGACAGACAACAAAACTGATGAAGGAAGATTGTCAGCCCATTTTGCGTCAGAAAATTAAAATGAAGAAGCTCGTTTGTAAGCTGCTAAATTATTGTTTTGTGAATCATTCACGAAATTGAGATGACAGTGATACCCGGCCATAGAAACTGAAGATATTTTTCAAAACAGATCCATACATTGAACAAATCAGAAAAAGACTGATTTTGATGACTTGGCTACACAAAATAACAGACTAACTAAATAGTATTGCTTTCAATAAAAAAAAAAAAAAAAAAAATGTAAAAGAACACTAAAATTAATTAGGTTTGAAACCCCATCGCACATTTCAAGGTTTAAATAAATTGTCCGGACAACAGGGTTGCATCGAGTTCAGAGTTTATTTCCTTTGCGATGCAAAAGAAGAAACACAGAATCTTATTTCTTGCGACATTTTAAATTTGCATTGCAAAAGAAATTGCAGCTAAATTAAACAATTAAAACAGTACAAAACAAAAATAGTCCAAAGCAACATAAATTAAGAACATTCGTTTTTCTTTGCCTCTCTCGCGCTGGATCTCTTTTTGGCAAGTTTATTTAGTCTCCCTCGCTGCTCGCGCCGGGTCTCTCTCGAAATTAAACATTTCAGGGTAAAAACACATCATACAGCTGATAATACGGTATATGTCGCTGCGTGTTAGTGTTTTTTTTAACGGTTTTAAATTTTAAATGACTTGGTAGCAGAGGGCCCCATGATGAAGCTCCGCCCCCACTGTACTGAGAGTCTAGCTCCGCCCCTGTGTACGTCCGTTGGTGACACCCCTTTGGAAATGATTTGTCTATGAAGCTTTGCCTGACCATAACTCAGTTACTAATGAGAATGGTCTGGTTTTAACCAGGCTAGAAATGATCCGATTCCATGTTTTTTTATTTGCATGTTGTCAGTAGATCCCGCGAAGAACTGTCCCCTCCCATTAGCACTTTTTTGGAAATGCACTCCCGCTAATTTACCCTGTTTAGTAAATCTGGCCCATTTTGAGAAGTTAAAACTTGGTGGGTGGGGGGTGGGGTATAGATGTGTGCAGGTGTGCAGACAGACCTCTGGACGGAGAGCAGGAAGGATAACGATTTCCTGCAGCGCCTGCTTCGCCAAATCCTGCCCTGCTATGTCATTAAACTGCACCGTTGCCCCGCTGAAACAAACACAACCACACAAACCATCAGCCTCAATGTAAAAATCACCATTTTTGAGATTTGACTTTTTTCTTTTTTTGATATTTGTCACATAATCCATCAGAAATGCTGATTTGGTGTTCAAGACACACTTAATATTATCAATGTTGAAAAAGTTTAGCTGCTTAGTATTTTTGTGGAAACTATATCTAATAAAATATCTTGGATTCATATACTATATAAAATTTTTATTCATGTGCTCTGAAATTGTTTAAATAGATCACTTTTAGATGCAGTATATACTTAATGTATCCTTCCCATTACAAAAAACACATACAGAATCTAATAATTTATATGCATTAATATAATAAGATTGTCATAAACAGCGACATTGCCTATGTGTGTTCATATACAAACAATTTCTGACAAAGATTGATGCATCCATATCCACATGCTTGATCTGAATGGTTCTAATGCTAACGTTACCTGTCTACAATGTCGTTGAGGATGAGGTTGGCCAGTTTGCTGTCCACATTTTTTAAGTTCTGCATGTCTCTTTTCCTCTGAGGTGACGCAGTGGCAGCGTTGCTGGCTTTCACATTATGTCTGACACCACCTTTAGCCGAGGGTCCCTACAAACACCACAACAAAGTTCAGCCACATGTGCTCTGTTCCAAAACCAATGAGCTGACAGAATCTTAAAGGGTTAGTTCACCCAAAAATGAAAATTTGCTGTGCTATTAATATACAAGCGAAACAAAATGAATACCCGTGGCTTCTGACGAGAGCTCTTATGAAGCGAAACGCTATTATGAACACTATTAACTCCATTCTCACCTGTAATCCACAGCCTCGGTAAACAGAGCAGAGTGTGTTCAGAGTGCGCGGGAGCAAACACAGACGTGAGCTGATGCTGTGTTTGTTTACAAGAGAGAGGGAGGACGCGGATGTTGTAATGTTCATCAAAATCATACTTGTGCATATCCTGGATAGAGCAACCTATATATGCTGTTCACAGATTCTCAATGTTTCAGCTCCGGCGCATTACAACATTGTGCGACACGACAGGAAGCTCGCGCTGTAAACTGTCGTGAGGCTGTGGATTACAGGTAATGTTGTAAATAATGTACAGTTTCTTGCACAGACCGATCATTTCACTTCATAATACCTCAATGTATCATCAAGAGCCACGGGTGTTCATTTTGTTTTGCTTATGTATGTTTTTTTTGACTCTCAAAGTGACGGCAGCCATTGACTTGCATTATACAAATCACCAAATACCACTTCTTTACTGTTCAACTGGAGAAAAAAAGTCTAGGCCTAAGGGTAAGTAAATTACCAGCACATTTTTATATTAATTTATATACATTTTATCATTTTTAATCGTTATATTTTTAAATCAATAACATTTTTGGACAAACTATCCCTTTAAGGTGGCGCATGGCCTGAAGAAGTTACAGGAAGACCCCTGTGAGACGAACCTTCTGGTTGCTCTGAGGGCCGGTCCTGCCGCTGGCCGAAGCCGTGCGGTGCAGGGCAGGTTTGGGAGGGTTTTTGGGCCGCAGATGGGATTGATTTGTGATTGTGAGAGTGTCCTTCTTTTTGGAAACTGCTCCACCGCCTGCAACTACAAACACATGCTAGTACATAAACAGAAATGTCACTCTGATCGCCTTCTCAAGCAGCACACAGATCTCCCAGAATCCCCAAAACACACACCTGGACGCAGGTTCCCATTGGAGAAAGAAAGGCCAGTGTGATCAGAGAAGCCCTCTGCTGGAGACTTTGAAACCATTTTGCCTTTGTGATTGCGGAACAGGAAACAGACAGAGAGGAAGACATTTAAAGGGAAACAAAACCTCCAGAGACAAATAATAAAGCAGAACAGAAGTTAGAAGAGGGGGAAAAACATGTCCAAGTCACATTTCACCTCAAAGTACAAAAAAAGATACATTTCTTGACCGATTCACACAAGAACCGAAGCAGAAACAAAGAAAGTGTTCAATTCTGATTATGGAGGAATAAGAACAGTGTGTGCATGCAATAAAAGTGAAGCGTGTCATTTTAAAATGCTTTCTCCTATCCCACTTTAGTGTGCAACAAAGTAAGCCAAAACTTCCGACATTAAACAACCCTTCACCTTTATATGATCAAACATAAAACTTGCGTGGATCATTGAACAATCACACAGGCTTTCACAGAAGAGTGTGAAGTGAACACACCCGTGTGTAGGATATAGAGGACAAGCTCAACACATGACATCATCTCTTATTAGAGTTGATGAATCAACACACACACACATCCTCGTCACATCACTGTATCCACTTACCCAGAAGCTCCAGCCGGTCTTTGGCCATGGTGAGGTTGCTGATCATTTTGTCCTGAAGCTTTCTGGCTCTGTTTGCCTTCTCACCTGAAATAGCCAATGAAGACCTTTTATCGAGTCCTACACAAACTTCTTCATGTACGCTTGATGGGATAGTTCACACAAATCTGTCATCATTTCCTCATCCTCATGTTGTTCCAAAGCGGTTTGACTTTTTTTGTTCTTCCATATTCAAGAAGAATATTCTTATCTATTTTCAATATAATGAAAGTAGAAGATGAGAAACAAAAAAGCACCATAAAAGTGGCCCTAGTTTAGAGTTTTGTGTGACGAAGGGATCAAAATGTAAGCGAAATAAAGAAATGTAAGCGGTTACATCACTGAAACTCTTAAATAAAATGTCACCATTAGAAACGCCGGACAACTCATATGGGTCAATTCTATGATACTCTGACAAAAACTCATTCTAGACTTTGATAGCAAATTATTCACAAAAAAATATTTTTCACACAAAATAAAAAAAATCACGTTTGTGTACAAAGGAAGAAAAGAAAGTGCTGCCAACAGCATGATGGTAAATAAATGATGACAATTTAAAGGTACAATATGTAGGATTTTTCACCACCAGGGGTCGCTAACCTCTTACAATAACAAAGGCGTATATTGATGACGCAAAGCATTAAAGGGTTAGTTCACCCAAAAATGAAAATTCTATCATAGTTTACTTACCCTCAAGTTGTTCCAAACCTCTATGTGTTTATTTGTTCTGCTGAACACAAAGGAAGATATTTGGAAGAAAACAGATCTCATTCCCCATTGACTTCCATAGTAGGAAAAAATACATACTATGGTAGTCAATGGGGAATGAGATCTGTTTTCTTCTAAATATCTTCCTTTGTGTTCAGCAGAACAAATAAAAACATAGAGGTTTGGAACAACTTGAGGGTAAGTAAACTATGATAGAATTTTCATTTTTGGGTGAACTAACCCTTTAAGCGTAATTATGGATCTTGTCGTCAAGCTGATGGATCTTTTATGGATGAGTGAATACGTTGATGTTTGCGCCACACGCAACGCGAGTCCCGCGGATATAAAGGAATAAGGACATTTCATTCTACCGACCTATACACGCAAGTGCTGAATTAATACTCACACAGGTCAGTTTATTAGACGAATGAAACTTGAGATAACGCAGCGCTGTTTCACTCGCTCTAACAGTTACACTATCACACTAAACGGCATTTGAGTGTGTTGAATGTTGTTAGTTGGGTTGTTTGTTGGCTGTATGAGACTAAGTAAGCTAGATCAACATTAGAATAACATACAGGTCATATTCTAACATTTCATCATGTTGAACTAAATAACACTGATTAGTGGTCCATAATGGACAACAACAGCGTGAGCGTCCTTGTAGGCATAACCCAGTTGTCCACGTCTGTCATCATGGTTACTATTGCAGTGCGAGGTCAAACCTGGTGGAAACCGAGGGTAACGCGGATATGACGTCATTGACTGGCGACTCCTCACCCCTGCTCACACGCCCCGGTTCCTTGGTTAAAATCACAATTTTCTCACGATTTACAAATAGTTGGAATCATGTGGAATATTGTAAGAAATCAACTAAACAAAATATATAACATTGGCCTAGTGGTTTTTGGATATTTTACAGCAAAATTCTACATATTGTACTTTTATTTCAATACATTTTGGGTGATTTAAAAAAATATATACTTTTATTCAGTAAGGATGCATTAAATTGATCAAAACTGACAACAAATCATTTATAATATCAAAAGATTTTCAGATAAATGATGTTCTTTCTATTAATCAACGAATCCTGAAAAAATGCTTAATGGTTTCCAAAAAATATGAAGCAGCAAAAACTGCTTTTGTTTTCAATATTGATAATAATCAGAAATGTTTCTTGAGCATCAAATGATTTCTGAAGGATCATGTGACACTGAAGACTGGAGTAATGATGCTGAAAATTCAGCTTTGATCAAATAAATACATAACATTTTAAAATATAAACAAATACAGCATCAAATAGAAAACCATTATTTTAAATTATAATAATATTTCACAATATTACTGTTTTTACTGTATTTTTGATCAAATAAATCCAGCTTTGGTGAGAAGGGACTTCTTACTGACCCCAGACTTTTGACGACAGCGTACATTAAAGAAAATAGGGTTAAACAGTGCCAACACACACACACGCACACACACACAATCGGTCTCGAAATAAATCGTGAAAGCTAATGTAATTAAAACACATGATAATTCACATAGTTTGTTTACACACTAACGGAAATCAATATGACTGAATAATCTCACCAGCTCCAGTGACCTGGATACAGATGCCCTTCTCCAGCTCAGTGATGCCTTTCCTGTACCACTGCACCGCCTTGTCTTTATCACCTACAACAGGTTACACAGATTACAGATCCTTCTCGGTCCTGTAGGGATTATACACACACAATACTAATACTGCAATACTCATCCCTCCAGGATCATTCAGGAGAGATGATATTACCGCGCCGAGTGCTAATCCGCCATACATTATAGTTATCCATTTTACCCGCTTAGAAAAGCGCCACGTTTTATTTTGCGTCACCATACTTGGTCGTGTAACTACTCGTGTAACTGTATTTAAATAGGGAAAATGTGGAGGTGTTTGGTCGCTTCTAACTTCATCTCTGTTTGGATCCTAATGAATGAGAGAGGTATGCATCGTCTTAGTTACGAGACGAGAGAGGTATGTATCAGCTCGTCTTAGTTAAGGGAATAACATCGTTTAATATGAAAAAACAGTGGAGTGTTGCTTTAAACCAACACGCCTGGGTTTCAGCGCAACACTGTCAAACTTTCAGATACAATTTACATCACAGATTTTTTGTTGTCAATGGTTTAGTTGGAAATATGCTCTCTAAATAAAACAGTACGTGCTAACAGTCATGCATGACGGCCCAAGCATTATGACCCAGGGCATGATGGGATTGAGAAACAGCTGATGAATCTATTGAACAGAGTTCTTTGTTTTCACTGATGCCGCTGGCACATGATGAGACTACAGAGTGACAAACAACATAATGTCCTGAGATATGACGAATGGAACAAATCCAGGTCACAATAAATCACATGAAAATATATTTATACATAAAATAATACATTTTTTAAATCATTGATTGAATAATATGTATATAAACTACTTTTCAAAAGTTTGGGGTTAGTAGAAGTCTCTAATTTGACCAAAAATACAGTGCAAACAGTAATATTGTGAAATATTATTACAATTAAATTAAGTTTTTTCTATTTGAATATATTTTAAAATGTAGGCTAATTTATTCCTGTGATCAAAGTGATTTCCAGTTTTCGGTGTCACATGATCCTTCAGAAATCATTCTAATATAATGATTTGTGCTGCTTAATGTGGAATTTTTTATGATGAATAGAAAGTAAAAAAAAAGCATTTATTGATAAAATAAATGCTTTCATAACATTATAAGTATTTTAACTGTCTTCTTTGATCAATTTAATGCATCCTTGTTGAATAAAAGCATAACAATCTAAGTGACCCCAAACTTTTTGAATGGTAGTAGTGTATCAATTTCTGACCATAAATAATTATTTTTGTATAAAGACATTAATAGACAAATGTTTTTAAGACTATTGCAATATTTTACTTAAGCAGTTTATGATTGGTTGACTGTTGCTAAACAACATTGCATGGATCAAATCCACTTTAAAAATGACATGCGTAAAAACCCTGGTTAAAAGTAGGTTTAAACTATTGTTTAAGAACATTTTAACTCTGGGTTAAATCCCGTCTGGCTAGCGCGTTTCCCATAATGTTTACACATCCGGTCAGTAGGCGAAGAGAAGGCGGCGTCCACTTGTGATCCTATCGACCAAACGCATCTTAATACCAGGTGTAAACAGGGCCGAAGAAAAGACATGATAAGCAGATGCACTGATATAAAAATATAAGGACAGCCTGAGCCAGTGATGGGTTCTTCCCAGAGTGTCAGGACATGGGGCCTCGTTTTCCACTCGACTGCTGATGATGAGGACAATCTGTGTCACCCTGAATCAGGACCTCTCAACTCTACTGACCTCAGGGATCAAGCAGATCTGGGCTTGACAACACATGTGTTCTCAACCGCTCTACTGACCGCAAACACAACTCTGGGACCGGGTTATCATGGCTGGCGTCCAACATCTGATCTATGTCAATCTAGGTCACCTCAGTCAAGAGTCTAAACACTTCAAACCAACGGGTCACATGAAGTGCAGTATCCTTCTGAACTGACGAAGTGAAAGTAAAACCAGTAAAACCAACACCTGAACCACTTTACAGTGCCGGGAACTACTTTCCTGTGGTAAGACCATGGTAAAGTGATGGTAATACCATGATTACTGTACACATTTTCTACTTATGATTTTCATTTCATATATCAGGTCTATCAGATAAATAGTGACTTTTGATGGGTCTCTATAGAACATCACCCCCAAAAAATCCCATACAATAAAGCATTGCACAGTGCTATAAAAAATCAATGTTTATAGGTTACATAACTTACTACAATAGCAAATGTAGCAAAATAATAACCTATTCATCATCATTACTCATAATATAATAATAATAACTGTAAAGTATTCATAATTCTATATATCCGATGGTACACATACAAACTACTTAGGTAAGCTAATGTGTAAGGGGACAGTTAACTTCAACACATATGTGTTATATACACAGCATATTTACAGAACATAAATAAAACACAGATACCTCTGTCATCCTCGTCGATCTGCAGAGCCAAGGAAATGAACTCAAACGCTTGTTTGTGATAGTTTCGTATCAGCTCTCCGGTCTCGTCGCATCCGTCGGAGGAGCCGCGCTCTTTGGCCGCCATGGTTCGTCGGGTCTGCCGGAACAGGCACAGGAGAAGCAGGAGCAGAGCCCGGAGCAGGGACAGCGGGAGCCGGGCGAGGGTTCGGATGAAGGAGCGCAGTCGGTCCAGTAGCGGACTCCGGCCGGTTCCGTCAGACACCTGTGCGCAGGTGCGTCCTCCCGCACGCGCTGATCCTCGTTGTCTCGCTCTGTCCCCAGAATTCATTCACCCTATTCGGGCTCTCCATACCATAATGGGCCGGTTGTTTGACAACGACGAGTTTTATTTCCCTGCGATGTCGGTTCTCCGGTTTGTTTTGGCCAGCATCGATCGCGGAAGTCACTGTTGTTGTGTGTGTTTGGTGAATACGGTCTCGCGCTAATGACGTGAACCACATCGCGTCGCTGACATTTGGGCGAGAGTTGTTATAAAAAATATTATAAAATGAAACGGTCTGGCTCCAAACCATTTTTTATACATAACCTTAAGCAGTTACTAAAAAATAATGCTTTTATGAAGCTATGAATGAAATGAAGTAGCATTTCCTCTCTTTGTTTTATATTGTTGTATTATACTCTGACATCTTTTTATGTTTTTATATTTTTCCATAATTTTGGAGACATTTGTACAACGGAAAGTATCTCTATAAGTATCCATATTCATTATGCATATCTCGTAATAACAAACGTCTGACTGGAACAGATGTCACGTGACCACACCGTTAAGGTTTGACTTCAGCAGCTTCTAGGAAATGTTTTACTCCTCAATAATATGAGTGAATATCAATAACTTAGAAACACTGTACACAATTAAATACACAGAAAATAGTTAAAATAATTTAAACCTGATTGTATCTGACCAATCAGAGGCAACGTCTAGCCGATAAGCCCCGCCCGGTTTAGAACCTACTCTAGCGTCATTCAAGCGAGTGTTTTGCGCATGCGCAACGCCAACAGCGTAGAAACCAACAACAAACTATGGCGGACGGTAAGTGCTGTTTCTGAGCTTTGTGGTTTATTTTACACTCAGTAATTGTGCAGTGATTATATATTTAGACGTCGTCAATGTTAGCATACTGTAGGGAGAGTTGTAGTTCTTGGCAAACGGTTGATTGTTTATTATTGGTAGCGTTGTGCTGCAACGGCTCATTGAATCCCGCCATTCACTACAGTATTTGACTTTACATCAACATATGCACTACTCGTATATAATGTAGTACTGTGTATGAGTTCTTAAACTTGTTATTAACAAACTACTGTCATTTAATTTTGATTCTAACAGAACACACTGATGCCGAGCAGAGCATGGAGGGACACACTGCTGTGAGTATCACTGCACAATTTCATTCACACACACTTTTATTTCATCCGAGTGAAGCACTTGTCTTGATCAATCAATCAATCCATGTTTATTTATAGAGCACATTTAAACGCAACCGAGGTTGACAAAAGTGCTGAACAATGATTAAAAGAATCACAAAAAAATGTAAAAGGGAATAAGATAGAGGGATAAAAACAAAATAGACAATAAGCAAAACACAAGATGTTTCTTGTTTATGTTAGGTCCCAGAAAATCCTCATGCAGAATATGGCCTCACTGAAAACATCCAGGTACAACATCAGTACTTAAATTTGAGGAAGTTGAATTAATATTGAGAATCTTATTTGATAAACCGTTCCGAATTGGTTGCAATGTGAATAAAGCATTAGTTCTATGATCGTAGTGTAACGGCTAGACTTCTGTGTGTTCCTCTAGAGAATAGTGGAGAATGAGAAAACAACCTCTGAAAAAGTCACCAAACAGAAGGTGGACCCTCAGACCCTGCAGACGCTTCCTACGCGAGCGTATCTGGATCAGACGGTGGTTCCTATTCTCCTGCAGGGCTTGTCGGTTCTGGCCAAGGAAAGGTCTGTATCAATGCACCATTTTTCAAATTCATGTCATTGTATGAATCACGATTGCCCTAAACCAGTGTATCTCAACCATTTCGATTTCAACTTTCCATGGTTTAAACACTTATTGAGTGATTATATGAGACATGATACAGTTTGGTAAGTTGTACTGTATCTTTCAGCATATCTTCTGATGTTCATACATGTTTTTTTTCTTGCTATAAATTGTGTTAAAGTGGAAGAAAAGACTCTGCCGCTTCATCTGAGGCTCTAAAGATCTGTCACGTCACATTTAAGGGCGTCAAAACGCCATTTATTGTTTAAATTTCGTGAGAAAATGGACAGAATTGACCGACTTTGTTTCTTATCCGAAGTAACAGAGCACAAAGCTATTTGAGATTATTGAATGGGAGAGGCGTTACAAATAATGATTGGTGTAGGAAAAACCACAGACCTGACAATCCTGGCTTTAACTACGTGTGATTCACAGGGTCAAATAGAGCCTGCTTTAACATCACTATTTTCAACTGTAAGTGTGTTACTGTCACTTCGAAAGCCCTAAATTCAACACTAGAGATTTTCTTTACACACAGTATGACTTGCAGTTTGACAAGTTTGTTGACAAGATACAATCGGCCGATAGTGAAAAATAAGTGCTTTTATCATCCGATACCAATTATTGGCATCGATGCAATATATTGGTGCATCCCTAATTTGAAGTCATCTTGAGGTCCCCTGTTGTTTTGAAAGGCACTACAAAAAAAAATATCTCTCTCTATCTCTCATATATATAGGAAAATAGCAAAGGAGTGTGTCTGCCATCAGTGTTTGATATTTTTAAATGTAGCCCTCGCACACTATGACTGAATATATAATGAAATAAAATGAATGCTAGATGAATATATAAATAAGAACATGCATCTAATCTCACTGTCCATCTTCCTTCAGGCCTCCAAATCCCATCGAGTTTTTAGCCGCATTCTTAATGAAGAACAAGTCCCAGTTTGAGGAACGGAATTAAAGGCACAGCGTGCTGCGGAAGACTTAGGATTTCATTTTTTTTTTTTTTTTGTGTTGTGAATTTAAATGTAATGGTGTCACGCTCTTCAGATTGTTTGTTTCCTGATGTTACTGTAGTTTTTTAAACTAATAAAATGTTCAGGCAGTGATGTACGTTCAATGGTGTGGTTTTTCTTTGTTTGAGAATGGACAAGTTGCTGGGCAGCCAAACATTTTTTTTTAAAAAACACTAAATTTTACATTTACACACAAACTGTGGCTTGTCATGTACAAAAATCCAGCTCGGCTTCATTCCCCTTTAATTGGCTTGATATTTTATTACACAACACCAATCACTGTGCATGACAATAACAGACATAAACTAGTGAGGGAAACAATTTCATTTAACTGTGAACATACAAAAACAATTCAAATTTGAATCAGTAGTAACTAGTAAATATAATTTCCTCCTTCTGTATAAAGATTAGACACTCTCAGGCATATGCACAAAAAAAAGCACTCGCAGCATGTTTCTCAGCAGCTGAAATCACCATGGCCATTAAAGCTCTGTTTTCATAAAGCAGTATATGTATTAAACTGAGAGGAGATCATTTTACAGCAAATGACTCTCAGCACAATATACAACAGCCAACATGTTTTCAATTAGTTTCAGAAAATTTAGACTATTAATAGGTGATAATAAATAGTCTTTACATTGAGTATGATGTTAAACTGAAAATGCTGGGAAAAAGTGACCTGAAAATTGATAAACGAGTAAAATAATTTAGTTTCTGCTTTCTGGGTCTCAGTAACGTATTGCAGCTTCAGTGCACTAGTTCGCATGCACTATTTCCATGGCACAGAAATACAATAAATCAAGGCACCAACAACTTCTATGAGCTGGTAAACCGGATATGGGTCACGTTTCCAGTGTACGTCTTTCAATGCCTGTAACATTGTCTGCAAGAGTTTCTAGATTCATGTAAACCAAAGACGTGATCAGATTCGTAAACTAATGCTAACAAATGTGTGTTTCATCTATATAACCAAAAAAAAAAGTTTTGCTATGACCATTATTTTGCTATGTTGTGTCAGGACTAGGGCTGGGTTATACAGCTTATGAAATAATATCATATAAATTATCAATTTTATAATATGAGATTATTGACATCATTCCGTTTATATATTGACATTTATTTATTCCGGTAGAACTTTAGAATAAGGATCCATTTGTCAACATTATTTAACATGAACTAGCAAATAAAAATACTTCTAAAGCATTTATTAATATTAGTGTTAATGTCAATTGCATAATTTACTAATAAATTATTAATATTAAAAGTTGTATCTGTTGATATAATTTAAATGACCTGAACTAATAATGAACAGTTTTTATTCAACGTTAACAAAGATTAATAAATACTGTAACAAATGTATGGCTCATTGTTAATGTTATTTATTGTATAAACTAATGTCAACTAATGGGACCTTATTGTAAAGTGTTACCATTTATAATATATATATATATATATATATATACACACACTGTGTATATATACATACATATGTGTGTGTGTGTGTGTGTATATATATATATATTTAAGAACACAAATATCTTTTACTGCCATTTTTGCTACTATTTTTAGTAAATGTGAGACTATTAAAACATCACTGACTTGTAATTTCACAAAAACTTATCAAAAAAATTCTACAAACGGTGCAGTTTGGTCTGGTTTTGTTTTTAGAGCAAAAAGTCCTATTGATGTTTTTTGGCTTCTTAACGTTTCTTAAACGTTTTATTTTGGTTTATATAAAACATTCGTCTTTGTGAATTCAAATGTACAGTAACTTCTCAAAACTGCAGTTTGCTACTGATAATTTTTAGCAAACCCAAAAATGTTATCGATTATCGTTTAATTTTAGGTGTTTTCTAGAACACTGTACTGCAACGTAGTCAAATGTAATTGTAAATGACAAATAAGTTTATATCACCACCAAAATTATAGTAAATATTATAAATACTTTACTATACTAATACTATATATATATATCACCTAGCCCTATCTACGACCAACTTGCCGAGATCATGATAAATCTTCGTTATGCAACTTTTTACCTGCCATGACGTTAGTGGTTCTAAAAATGAAAGTATGCAGGAAAAACTCTATTTGTGTCATTAGTTTATTATACTGTAACCACTGCAAACACAACATCAGCTGCACGTGGGCCACATATACAGGCTTCTGTCTTAGGGCTGAATCTAGCTGCAATTGTTCCTTCTCTTTATAATATACGATGAAAAAGACACCTCACACTCTAAGTCATTTATCTTGTCAGTAAGTACAAAAAATTAGTAAAACTACTGTAAATTCCAAAGAGCTAATGTGTAGCTGCTCAATAAAAAACTAAATGCCAATGCAAAGATGCACGACAACTCAAAACTGATATCGGTTGGCTTGTTTTGATGCATTTCACACGTTCACTCACTCACCTAGAGCGTCTCAGAAACCAGCTCAGAATTATAAGAACTAAAAACAGTTGAATCTCGTTGAAACAGAATGACCGAAGGGCGCTTATCACGTTCTCATAAAGTCCTTCACGTGTCGGCGGGCTTCTGTCAGATGTAGTACTGGTGGGCTGCCAGGCTGTCCATGAAGGGGCGAACCAGATTGTCCGTGGAGAAGTAGAAGACCAGGCCGAAGGTGATGGAGATGGGAAGAGCCGGCAGAGCCTTCTTGAAAATGGCCAGCAGGAGGAGCGTCAGGCACAGTCCCTACAAAACAACCACAGCAACTTTCTCAGGTTATCTGACTGCTCGAGATTCACCCAAATTAAACTCTTAGGCTCTGTCCCAAAACCTAGAGAGCCGTCTAAATCACTAGATCTAGTGCCCTACTAAGGCAGCATTCACTGGTATGGAGCATTCAACACAGGCAGCAACTCCAAATGTTTGATGGGAACATGTTGTACAGCTAACAATATAGCACACACAAAGAATGTGTATGACAGTCAATATTTAATTAGATTACACTTTTGTATCAATACTTTAAGTAGTGATTCAATTATAATATAATCAGTGCTGTGAAATCGATTAAATGTGAGACTTTAAAAACATTTTAAAAATCGTATCGATCCCAAAGTTCAGAACCGTAGTGAACGTTAGTTGTGAATCTCACAGTCTAGCTGAAATACTCACGATGAGAATGGCCACGAAACAGGCCAGTGTCGTGTTCCAGTCTCCTCCGGTGGCCGCCGCCTTTCCCACCAGGACACTGTAGAAGATGAAGTCTCCGAGACCCAGCTTTATCCCTCCTGTGTCGAAGTCAACCAACAGGCATGAGAAAAGAAGAATTGTTAAACCTGTTTGTAAAGCTTCCCTAGGGCATTTTTGAACTAGTTCACATTAGTAATTCAGTACATATGAGCCCTATTTACATGTTTTGTGACCAAGAATATGATCTGTATGACACTGAGGCTGTCAACGGACACTTACGGTCTTCCTCAAGGTCCTCTTCTGCCGAATACCTCCGGCTCTCTCCCTGAACCACATCGTCCTCTGACTCCACCCCTTCCTGTGCCCTGGCTCCGCCCACGCCACGCTGCCTTTCATCAGCTGGGAAGACAACAACCGCTTATTCACCTTTATCTAGGTTATTATACTTTTAAAACGTTCTCAAATGCTAGTAAAGTGCTTGTAAAGAACTAAAATGCTGCTCACCTGAACCTGGGTTACTAACATCAGCCATTCCAACCATCCAAACCATGGCAGCTGAGAAAGAGAAACTTTTATTAGTGCATGACCCATCTTGACCGGACTTAAATTGAGCACACATATTGAAATAGAAACTGGCTTAAAGACAGTCTCTTCTGCTCCGAGTCTCAAAACTGGGATCTTTTCTATAGGACATACATGAATAGATGAGCGCAGGGAAAATTGGCTCGTTTCTTTCTTGCGCCGTCTCAACCAGCATCCTCAACGGGCCTTTCGGACACAGCACCGCTATCAGATCTGGAAAACAATCACAGATATGAGCATTTCCAGTGATTGCGATTTTTGAGTCACTATTGCAAAAAAAAGACCTGGCTTGGAAAACGGCGTTTTGTTTATTACAGAAATTATGCTCTGTACCTTTAAGAACTGAAATTTTAACATTAAAACAATTAAAGAAATTCTGTCATAATTTATGCACCCTCATGTCATTCCAAACCTGTATGCATTTCTTTCTCTTGCAGACCATAAAAATATATATTTTGTTTGAAGAATGTTGATTGACACACGGTTTCAGTTGACTTTCATTGGATGGACAAGAGACAATGGAAGTCAATGGGAAACAAAAATGTTCCACTGGAGAAAGAAAGTAATACTGGTTAGGAACGAAATGACATGGGTGAACTATCCCTTTAAAGAAATAATATTATATCACAGTATAGAAAGAGACGGAGAAGTTGAAGAACAAATGTAGAAGCAGATGGTTCGAGGACTGTCACTCAATCTTCAGGCAAACGTACCATATATGGAGATGGCTCCCAGAATGACCCATGCTGACCATTCGGGCAGGTATTTGATGAAGATGAGAGCCATGAGGGCGCTGATGACGATGAGGTACGCCTGCTGGAGCCGTAACGGCCCTTTCCAGTGGATGCAGATCATTCCCACAACGCCGAAATTCCAGATGATCATCACTAACGTTGGGTAGTCCATGGCCACATTATATGTTTTGAACACCTCTCTGAAAAGCAAAGGGTTTGGCGAAAGTATTACACATTTAAATCAACTCAAACCAAACTATTGATTTTCTTCTTCTTCCTTATTTTTCTGCCCTAAAAGTGATTGGGCGTCAGAGACCGTAAATCGTAAAGACCCCAAAATTGGCAGGATGGTCTCAATCGTGCACCACTACTCTGTGGCGCTATAATAAGGCAATTTGCATTTTGGATCACAACTTTGGAACCCAAAGGGCTAGAAACAAAATTTCCCCGGGATCATTGAGTCAAGCCCTACAAAATATCCGCCATTTTGAATTTTCCTAAAAACCTCCTTTATTTAACTTCTCCTAAGCTGTTGGTCCGATCTGCTGCAAAAATAGGCATACAGCAGCTAGGGACAGTGCTAGCAAAAAGTTGATTAAAGTTAGCAAAGTTATCAAAATAATTTTGATTCGTCTCTAAGCATTGTAAAGTTGCAAGGTCAGTAAGTAAGTATGAAAATTGGTAATTAATATGTCAGGCAACCTCCATTTTTACAAGTTGACCTATAGCTCCTGGACGCAATGTCCAAACTTAACAAAACTTGACAAACAAAGACAACAGGACTTTCTGAGGATGCACACCAATTTTCGTAAAAATCTGCCAATAGGGGGCGCTACAACTAAAAAAACATTATAAAGCCGCAACCGTATGTCGTAATTACGGTAACGATTCTGAACTGTAAAAAGCCCTCACATGCTTGTAATTACAACGTGTAAACTCATAATTATCTGAGACCTACGACTTGTACCATGTGGCCGCTGTACCACCTGACCACTGAAGATTTAAGGTCAGTTCGACTTGAACACAGACCATCAGCATATGACATCAAAGTACAGCAAGAGCAATTCGAAAGCATACGGAGCTTTATTTACTGTAATTTAAACATGGCGTGAATGACTCGGATACTTAAAAAATCATGGCCAGCAGCAAATCAAATTTCAGCGGTTAAAACGTGACCATGATTATTCGTGCAGCCCTATCGAAAGGCTAAAAATATAGAGATATATTATATCGTTCAGCTATATTGCCAAACATTGACACATCATGCTGTATGAGAAGGGTTACATACAGTAGCAATATGCTAAGAAAGCAAATATCTCAGCAGAATCTCACCCCAGATACATGAAGCTGAACCAGAAGAGCAACATCAGTGAAGACAGAATCAGCCAGCCTTGAATAAACTGCACACACAGAGAAAATAAACACCTCTGAAGATACAACAATGATTTTTGTGCTACAGTCTCACAAAGTCACAATCAAAAGCACAGAACTTCATAGTGTTTTAGTAATAGAGAGGATCTCACTTTATAGCAGCGATACTTGTAAAGCACCACCAGGATGATCGTCATGAAGACAATGACACTGATCATGACGATGGTGTTGAGGAACGAGTTCAGGAGCCTCTGACCAACAGAGTTCGGGTCCTCTTCGAACGGGGTGTAGATGCTGCAAAACATGACTTGCCTTCATAAAAGTCTGCTTCGTTTTAAAGGATTCATTCAAAAATGAAAAATCTGTCCTTTATTCATCCTTATATCTGTTACTTTTTTGTGTGTGACGCATCGCATACTGCTGTAAGACATCAGTTACATGATAATAATATAAGAAGAACATCAATATTATATACTATAGTATACATTTAATAAAAAACAGAAAGCATTAATAAAAAAACTTTTAAAAATTACAGTTTTTTCATTCTTTTCATTTTATAATGAACAAATTATCAGTAAAATATCGGTATACGCCAATAATAGCATTTCTTTCAAATTACTTTTATACGTATCTGCCTAAATCAGTTAATATTGGATGCAGATATTTTTTTTAGGGTCACTAAATCATTAGGTTTTGCGCACCAATATTTATTTTAATATTATGGCATATAACCACTAAATGGCTGATATTATAATATAATTTAAATATATAAAAAATGAAATATTCATGTTGAAATCTATTTTTGAATAAAAATCTTTTTTCTTAAATATATATATATATATATATAAAAAAAAACACTTTCAAAATGTTAAAAAGAGGAAATATTCCTTTGTGGGGTTTTCCATGGTAAAATAACAGCATACAGGTCTAGAACATGAGGGTGAATAGACAGTATTTAAATTTTTTGCTGAACTTTAAAGTAACAAAACCCGTACAGCCGCTGTCCGCTCTTCTCCGTGTAGAAACTGACGGACTTGATTGTTGCCACGACGACCACCATGCAGAGGTGACGGGGATGAAGAGCATGATGACGTGCTTAGCGCCATATTTAAGGGTCAGCTCCTCTTCCTCTCCATCAGGAGTGGCCACTCTCTCTCTCTCCACTGGCACTGGCACTGGCTCGTCCAAGCCTGAGCTGACCGGCCGCCGCTGCGGAAAATTAAAGGTGCGTATGTGAAAAATGGGATTTGTTGATGCAGATATACAAGTCTACTAAATTGCACACGCCATGAGCATAATCGTGCAAATATCTAGTTCAGTCATGAAACTCAAGAGGGCGCAGGCTGATCGTTCCTTTACATGCAACCTGCAAGTAGGGGTGGGCGATATGGCAAAAATATCATAGCACAATTTTTTTCATGTTGGTTTAACAAGTGACTTGAGTATTACAGCCAAACTAATGTCCCTATTTTAAAAACAAAGCCTTAAAAGGTAACAAAATATTAAATAAAAAGAATGGCAGACATTTAGGCCAAAGTGTCATTCATTTCTTTGTTATTAAAAGATAAGAACAAAGATACACATTACATATAGACAATTATACAAATGAAATAAACAGTGCTTTATTTTTGTCAGCTACAGTAGGTGTATTTAACAGAAGCATTCAAGAAAGAAAAAAAAAAAACAAATAAATCTATATATAAAAAAAAAGACTTCACTGTATAAATTATACATTGATACTTATTAAAGCTAATATTAAAGTTCTCAGAGCTGTGAGTGATTTTCTCTTTATATTTTGTTGTTTTATTAACATTAAAGGGATAGTTCCCCCAAAAATGAAAACTGTCATCATTTACAAACACCAACACAGACAAATGTGACAATATTATTACAAATTAAAATAACTTTTCTTTTTTAATATGTTTATATAATGTAAAAATGTAATTTATTCCTGTGATGGCAAAGCGACACGAACACAGACACAGACAACAGTCAGGCTTTAAAGCACAAATATGCAAATAATGAACTTTTGTGAATTGCAGTATCCCGTGAGTGTGACTCGACCTCTGCGTTAACATGTGAAGTGAATGTACGTCGCGTTGTACAGTATGTTGGGACGGAGAAGCCAGAACAGGGACACAGGCACAGGACACACGGACACACCGGCACGGAAACCGGCACGGACACACCAGCATGGACACCGGCACGGACACACGGCACGGACACCAGCACAGGCACCAGCACATACACGGACACACGGCAGGACACCAACACAGGCACATACACGGACACACCAGCACATACACAGACAGAAACTGGCACGGAGACACCGGCACGGACACACCGGTACATACACGACACACCGGACACGGACACCAGCAAGGACACCGGCACAGGCACCTACACGGGCACCGGCACATACACGGACACACCGGCACATACACGGACACACGGCACGGACACCAGCACGGACACCGGCACGGACACCAGCACGGACACCAGCACGGACACCAGCACGGACACCGGCACGGACACCGGCACATACACCGGCACATACACGGACACACGGCACGGACACCAGCACGGACACCGGCACAGGCACCTACACAGGGCACGGACACCAGCACGGACACCGGCATGGACACACCAGTACGGACATACCGAACACCAGCACGTACACACAGGCACGGACCCCGGCATCAGAGTTCCTCTGAACTCCTCCACCTCCCCAGCTCCACCTGCCCAGATCTGCTATGGGATTTAGCCTATGTACAGTATTTCTATTTATGCAGCAGCAGCATATCTTACAGCAGCGCGTCTGTGTATCTATTAGCAGTAGCAAGTCCATACTTGTAGCAGAAGCAGCAGAAGATCTGGTCCGCCAAGTTCAAATACATTAACATTGGCATATTCAATACGTTAAAACTATTCAGAGAGTTATCATGACTGAAATTAGATGCAAATAAAAATCTTTGTCAATTTTGGCACATTTCAAGTTCTTTGAGCTAACATGTCCACTGTAATAAAATGCCTACACTTACTCGTTTAGTGTCTGTTTCCTCATGGCAGAGACATATCATGATCTTGATTGTACGAGGGGGTGGTTGGGCTTTCGGACTGGACCAGAGCGGACCTCTCGTTGTAAGAGTCCTCTTCACTGTCCGAGGAATTCATGAAGAGAATGTGACCGAAGCCAAATGCCCAGAGCTGAAAGATGCATCACGCCAGATTAATACAACGGACAGCCCTCAATAACCATAAAAAACATAGTAATACCAGTTTGTTGTTTTCTTGTGGAACTCAGCATTATGGCAATAATATATAATATATGGTAAATAAATTGGTTATAATAGGAAGCGGATACTATCAGGGCTTATTTAAAATATATATATATATATATATATATATATATAGGCTATATATATAGACACTAAACTGTTTTGAGATGTGATTTTTAGTGATGCACAAATAATTATTTTAATGTAAATGGCGATTACCAATAAATTTATATTTAAAAAAGACGGCATTTTCCTTTAAAAATCGTATATAGAAACAAGTCAATTGTAAGTTAGTAACAGATATGGTGCTGATATATCATGTTTCCCTAGTGGCGTTACTTTATATATGAAATATTAAAGATTGGAGCTTCAGTGTTAACAATTTTATAAAACAGGCAGTGGAATATAGATTTATAATATACATCTGTATCGGCTACATTTCTATATCGTTGCATCTCTAATTATTATTATATATTGTGATATGAAATTCCCATCATGAAAGTACAATACTTTAAAAGACCGAAAACCAGGATCTTTAAAAACAGGAAGTTTATGTCTGGGACAAATATATGCGTTTCCCCCAGTTTTAATTACTTCGACAGTCATACTCTTATTCATTAATATAAGTTACTATATCATGTTTCAATAATGTTCCGCAGATTAAAGCATTCATCATGATCCATGATTTCCCAACGTCTCCTAATGTGTCTGGAAACCCAGTTCCTCCACAAATCTAAAGAAAAATAACATCTGCCGAATCGTACAGATGAGAAGAATGAAATACCTTTAATGTGACGGTATTTATTTACATGGAGGGTGATCCAGCAAAGTTATTTATTTGTAGAAGGATTCCGTCACAACATCGCGAATTCCATTGAGGAAGTGATGCCGATCAGCTGATCCTCACTGCCCCACGTGACGTTACGTCACCTGACCAGGCTCTGGTGTGTCAACAAGAGTGTGCTTTAATTTCATTGAAAAGCCTCTGACACCATCGAACACGGCTTCTTACTTCACTCACTGAAAGCTTTTGGTTTCGACAATAATTTTATTGATATTATAGATTATATAAAACTTCCAAAGCAATTAATAAAACCTTTCTCGACTTTATTTGGAAAAATAAACCTTGCAAGTAAAAAAAGGACATTATATCAGGCAAAAGAGTTGATGGTGGCTTAGAGATGTTAGATTTTTTTTATATTAACAATACCTTTAAACTTAATTGGTTAAGAAACTGTCAGAGAAATGAAAATTCATTATGGTTTTTTATTCCTCATTTCATTTTCATAAAGCTTGGTTATCTTTTCTATTGAGATGTAACTATATCCCTGGGAAATTACCAATTAAACTATCCAAATTTTACCAGCAAATGTTATTAGCTTGGGAAATTGGTTTCCTCACAATTTTTCTCCACACAAAATGCTTCTCTGGAACAATTGTCTCATTACCTCTAGGAAAAATCTTTATTTTTACACAAATGGTTTGAAAAAAATATATACTTTGTCATGGATTTGTTTGATGAAAATGGACATGTTTTGTCTTATGAAGCTTTTATTTTTACCTACAATTTCCTCACTTTTGAAAGTAATGAAAGGAAACTTCCTGAGTTAATAGTTGATGGTATTAAACTATTTTCTCATTCCTGTAATAATAAAAATATCAGATTAATTTTTCAATCCAATCATAAAATCTCTCCTAGAGGGAATTTTTTGGACAAATTGTTGATATTCATTGGAAAGAGGCATGGTTAAATCCATAAAATCTACCCGTGTAAAGCTTTGTTATCCAAATTCATGGACATTGACAACAAATGTTCTCTTTGTAATGTAAATGAGGAAGACTTGGCTCATTTGTTTTATAAATGTGATTTATCTCAAACATTTTGGTCTGATGTTAGCCATTTTCTTTTTGCCCCAAGAAAAGTGAATTATAAATGATCTCTAAAAGATGTTATATGTTCTTACACACACAGAAGCAAATTGTATGAATATGTGGTGAATTTCTACATTTTGCATGGTAAATATTATATCCATAAATATTATTAAATTATAATAATATTAAATCCATAAACAAAAATCTGCAAAATGCATACCTAAATGTAGCCTAATAGAGATGGAATCATTGAGGAAGTCATTCAAATTAATTAAAAATAAAAAGAATGAAATGTTGTTAAACTTTATGGAGGAATTCTTTAAATTGTAATTAATGCCCCCAATATGTTTACCAAATTCTATGAACATTAAACTTGTCGAAAGGAAAAAGGAAGAAATATTTTTTTTCTCTCTGTTGTTGTTGTTCCTTTTTTGTTTTGTTTAACTTGTTTCATGACATGTTATATTTGTCATGTGAAGCATCCTTGGTGTATGCTGAAGTCTGTAATTTTAATTATTTGTCAATAAAAAATAAAAAAAAATAAAAAATAAAAAAAAGATGCCCTGAACAGACGCAATTTTTTTTATTTTTTTTTAATTGAATACAAAATTATACATACAACCAAGGCAAACGTATTTATCTACAGTGTCAAATAATAAGGAATAAAAGGCTCAACACGGTTTAAAAAATAATAATTAAATAATAATAATTTAAAAAAAATGTAAAAAATTCTTTAATTTCATTGATATGAATGTTATCTTTAATGCTCTTCATATCTTATGATGATTTGTAATAATTTAGAACAGTATATGTGAAACATTGTGGGGAAAAAAATCAATGGTTAAAAAAAAAAATCACATTTTATTTTATTTTATGAGTGTGGTCATAATTTCAGTTGTCTCAATATTTGGCCCAACTAATTATTCATAGTCAGTCCATGAAATATATAATATGTGTCAATACTAATAAGAACAAGACAAGAACAGCCAAGATAGGTTACGTCGTAAACCTAATCTAATATTCTGCATGGGAAATTACATAAAGAAACAAACATGCGCTAATTGCCAACATACTAAATGTCATCTGTTTTTAAATGAAATGACACTTATTCAATATATATTCAATAAAGTTTGCTGAAACTCTTACTTTTTTGTGTGTGTGTACAGTGCTTATTATTATTATTAGCAGTATCTAATAGTAGTAGTATTTTGCCATTTATCATACCTTTTTTCTCAGAGTGTACCAATGGAGTTCTTGACAAAAAATCAGGAGTATTTTAGAGCAGCTCACAGCAGTTTCTCAGTGTTGTTGTCGATTCTCAGTATGACTGGAGTCACTCATTGATTTCAGATGTTTATCTGCTCTTGTACATTTCAGGCACATATTTGTACAGAGCCAATAAAATGTGGTGGGAGGAACCCAAGTGTTGTTTATGAGGGTGGTTTCAAAACCGTGAGAAGAGCACACTGTGCACTGAGAAACATATCAGAGGAAGCAATGATTTGCCAGGAGAACACTATTCACTATTTCTGCTGGGGTATTGTAGTCGGTGGATTGCTTTACCTCCTGCGGCAACTGACCACGCACACGCCGTACGGACGTTATGTGGACACAAAATCCCTGGAGATGATGGTCCCAGCCAGGGCGGGCTGGTTTATTCAGGAACTTCCATCATTCCTCGTTCCAGTGCTCTTGTTTTTGACAACAGAAAGCATGCCAGGGATAGGAAGACATTTACTGCTCTGGACCTTTTGCTTGCACTACTTTCAAAGGTAATAACTCACATTTCACATGTAGATTGGCAATACCTTAACAAGACAAGGAACTTGAGTGTTCAAGAGAAGCCCAGTTGAGTTTTGCATAAGACACAGTTTCAGTTAAACAGGACTGCATGACTGCATTGCCGGTATTAGATAATCTATTACGTAGTTTTCATTTTTTTTTTATTGTTTTTAGTTTTGGAATAGGAAAGTGAGCGGTGCATAAAGTATAATCACTATCAGAGTCTTTACGTCCATAACAAGTTGTAAGATGCACTGAAATAATATATTATATTATTCTATACACTGTAAAAAGTGAACAGTTGGATCAACTTAAAAAAATTACTTCAATTGGTAACACTTAATTTTTTTAGGTGTTACCAATTGAAGTAATTTTTTTAGGTTGATCCAACTGTTCACTTTTTACAGGACACCTAAATTGTTAAGAAGTTAATATTATAACAGTCAAGCATGCTGTTCACTGACTGCATTCACACTTGAGTTAAGATTGTCCATTATCAGCAGTGATTATAATTCATATATCTTGCTCTAGTCAGTTAATTTGATCATAATTTGATTTAAACCGGCATAGCAACTCTAAAAAAATGAAGTAATGATAGCCTGCACAAATGCACTTTGTACTTCAAACTCAGTTCAAACTCTCAAACTTACTAGCAAACCCGGTGATGTGCGTTTCTATGTCTTTTTGGTGTACAGGTAGAAGTTGTTTCTGTTAATGTTCAGCTCAGTTCAGAGGAATGAACAGGAAGGAAATATGTTTTGTAACAGCACCTGTCAACAGTCAACGGCTTCTTCTCGTAACAGAGCAACAATGCACATCAACCAAGGCAAATATCACGTTCACATCTTTTTGTTACTCGTGAAGCAATTGAACCACTGCTGCTTTAAAAAAAAATTAAAAAATGAATCATCCTCATATCCTCATTGACTTAACCAGCTGGAAATAAAACGTTTTTCATCCTGATTTGAGCTGAAGAAGCAACATTTAAGAGACTATTGTTGTAATTGTGTCACTGAAACATAATCTCAGTTTAAGTTAAACAGGAATGAACTTGCATTCAGTTAAACAGGAATGAACTTGCATTCAGTTAAACAGGACTGTACTCTCAGGCTTACTGCCCACATGTCTATTTTTAGCACATTGTCTTATTTAACGAAAATGCCACCATCAAACCTCTAAACATATATAATAAACATGTGTATCCTGTAAGTTCGTGTTTATACAGTATATGATACAGTCACATATCCCAGCTGAATTGCAGGATGAAAGAAAATCACTTTTGCGGCGACTGTTTGCTCACACTCTTTGCTGTTTTGCAGGACCTTTGTGTTTTCCTTACTGACCAAAGGCAGACCGTCTCCTCTCCACATTGTGGTGAGTGCGGTCATCTTCTGCTCTGTGAATGGCTTTCTACAGGGTCACTTCATGCTCCACTGCACGCAGTACCACACCGAATGGCACAGAGACACACGCTTCATAACTGGTACAATAATAGACCATTACATCTTTTGGTCCCACTTTATATTAAGTGTTTTTAACTACTATGAACTAATGTTTCAATTAGTCTTTTAATACAAAGTATTTATTGTGTACATGAATGTTTTTACATTGTACTTGTATTTAAAAAAAAAAAAAACGAAAAAAAAAAACGTGCAATGTCTTTTAATTACACTGTTGACCCTTCCTTTAACCTTCACTTAAACCTCCCAACCTGTCACTCACCTCAATAGCAACACCTAATATAAAGTGTGACTGATCAGCTACAAAATTCATTTGAATTGGAATCAATTATTGCTGCTGTTTCATTGGTTATAATAAATCATAAAAACACTCAATTGAAATGAATGTTCCTTCCAGGTGTGTTGATGTTTTTCTCTGGAATGGCCATCAACATCCACAGCGACTATATTTTACGAAACCTGAGGAAACCAGGAGAGCTCAGCTATAAAATCCCTAGAGGTCAGTATTTGATTATGGTTTATGAATAATTATGTGGGGAAAAGTACAAAAAAGGAAAAGAAAAACTATATTAAATATAATTCAAACTTAATTACATGAGTTTATATATATATATTCATATTATAATATTTATATATGTTTATATATATTATATATATATATATATATATATATATATATATATATATATATATATATATATATAGAATTTATAAATGATATTATAAAATAAATATATATATATAAATCATTTTATTTATATATGTACAGTATATAAAATAATAGAATGTAATTATGAAATAATATATTATTTAAATTATATATAAATTAATAAATTATTATATATATAATATATACATACATATATATATATATATATATATATATATATATATATATATATATATATATATATATATATATATATATATATATATATATATATATATATATATATATAGTTATAAATGAATCAGTTAAATTTCCTATAAAATATAGTCATGTATTATATATATTATTTTATATTATATGAATATATATTATATATATATATATATTATATATATATATATAATATATATATATAATAGAAATATAATTATAAAAGAATATCTACTATATCTATTATATAATATAAAATTATATAATTATAATAATAATTAAAAAATAATTAAAAATAATTAAAAGTACATATATAATATAAAATACATTACTATACCATTACTATACATATATTATAATATATATAATTATAATAAATAAAATGGTAAAACTATTTTAATGTGCCTTTTTACACGTTACATGTATTTACTATAGTAATAACTACAAATTATGCATAATTACATGCAACTAACCCTAAACCAAACCCTAACCCTATAGTAAGTGCATGTACTTGTACATTAATATTACTCAGGACTTAAATGTATAATTCCACTGTAACATGGACACCTTAATAAAGTGTAATCAATAATTTATAGCATAAAGACAGTTCATATTTTTTTCTTTATGGTCTAAAAAAATCACACACAAAAAATACTCTTAAAAAGGTTTTGTGAGATTTATCTGAGCGGGACTGAACCTCCTTATTTCTTAATTCAATTGTGCACTGAATATTTGCATTGTGTTATCTTTAGGAGGAATGTTTGAGTGGGTCTCCGGCGCAAACTTCTTGGGGGAGATCATTGAATGGTGTGGATACGCTGTGGCCAGCTGGTCCTTCCCGGCGTTCTCCTTCGCTCTGTTCACCGTCTGCTCCATCGGGCCGCGAGCCTACCATCACCACAGGTGCTCCCACAACCCCTATAGATGTCTGCTTTTCATTACAGTATTTTATTATTATTTATTTATAAACATAATTCATTCAAAACCAAAAAGTGTTGATAAAAAGTTTCATTCAAGTATTTATTGGGAAATATTACAACATTTAAATGGTGACTGACTTCTTAAATCAATCCAGAATCCAGCACATAAAGTTACATTAATGGATTATGTATTTATTTTATGCTAACAACCGGAAAGTAAATGCCTGCTTGTCTTCCTCACAGGTATTACTTGGAGAAATTTAAAGATTACCCCAAATCAAGAAAAGCTGTGATCCCTTTTCTGCTGTAACAGTCAGCGGCCATACAAATTTTATAAAGGGAAAAAACTACAAGGTTCTCATGAAAACAAGTTTAAGCCATGAGCTAAATATGAACTGCGAGTGCTGATGTTGTTACCGCATGTCCTGCTCTCACACACACAAACACCACCCAAGGGGACATTTCAGGTTTGTATTTATTATTTTTAAATACACCATTAAAAACCTATGTTTACAACTGTACATAGTGGAGAATGGTCATTTATATACATATTCCCATTTGAGCATGGACCTGTCATAAATTATTATGACATCGGTCATGCGTCATTGGTGCTCAAACATGAAACGCAAACCGAGCAAAGCTGCCGCTCAAAGTCCAAGCGTTTCACTGAATGCGGTCGATACGCACCACTATTGTTTTCCCCTTAGTAAATGCTTCATGGCGATAGATTAGAATAAAAATGTAATTACTTTCAAATGATTTCCATGTGTGCATCAGAAACAGAGTGTGTAATTTTAATTTGCCACCAGACAGACGACAACGCACTGTGATAAACCACACATAAACCCTATAATCTCTCAAATGCACATAGAAGTTGTGGTCACTCCTCTGAAGCCGTCTTGCTTTTGATCTGCCGTTCTGTGCGCACCGAACTCTTCATCGCCTTCTGCAGGAGCCATGTGCTAAAATGGATGCCAGCAAACGCACCGCCGGCAACCCAAAACCAGTTCTTCCTAAGCCAGCTCTGGTTTCTCATCTTCTCTGTCCTCAAGGGGAGGTGCAGCTCAGGACCTGCGAATGCAAGTGAGAAAGTTATGAAAAGAACAAGCTAATCAATAGAGGTGTTGTTATCTGAGATGTGGTGGATCGTGAGATTGAGAGAGGAATGTTTCCAGCACCTGTGCCACGAAGAATTAAGGCAGTTCTGAAGGCAAAAGTGGGTCCAACTCGGTACTAGCAAGGTGTACCTAATAAAGAGTGAGTGTGTGTGTGTTGTTTAGACATGCGTTTGGGAATTTTGCCCAGTAGTAACAGAGAAGTGCCATCATAAAACTTGCACACTCTACACTTTGACCAAAACTGTCATTATCAAGAAAATCCTGTTATCTTTACAGATAAGCTTAAACACACACATTTCATCAGAGGAAAGATAGGTATGTGGTCTCATATTATATTGTAAACAACTAGAAATAGTGACATGAACCCATTTGCAAACACTTATGAGCCAGTTAATATTAATTCTGTCATTATTTACTCGCTCGTTTCTTTCCAAACCCCTATGAATGTATTATTTTAATGTAAAACACAATCTTTGTAGAGTATCTTTGCAGCACAATGACAGTTACGGCTCGAGGTTGAAGTGACACAGAAACGGCTCTCAGGGCGAGTAAATAATGACAGAACTTTCCTTTCGGGGTGAACTATCAGTTACAGTAAAACATTACAACACCTCGAGCAGCAGCTGCGGTTACTCCTTGGCTTTGCCCTCTCTCTTTCTACTCTTCTCGGGCAGGGGAGGCAGGGGAGGCGGGGACGGGTCGATGTAGGACACGATGCCCGGCTCGGGAATATATTCCTCCCTGCTCTTCTTCAGCAGTGGATTGGATTTGATCGAGTACCAACCCCAGTGAACCAAGCCGAGGCCAGAGCCCATAACAATCAGGACTTTATAGTTATCCCAAAAGCTCCGGAGCTTACTCATGTCTATAGATACCAAAAGACATAAAAACACATGAATAAACTAATGCCAGATTAAAAACACTGCAGTTAAAAAGACGTGACGGGTCTCTCCTCCTCTATCATTTGAATCAATCCTCTCATACACTTCAGATGCAGTAATATTGTATACCGGTCTAGTTTATTACTTTGAAATGACATGTTTAGAGAAATTAACTGGGAAATTAAATATCTGTAGACGATGAAGTGTTAAATCTGTACATGATTATATCAATTTCTCACTCACCTTCAACTTTTGTTTCACGTCGCCACCATTTTGGGTCCTGACGATGGAGGCTTAGGTAGCCGATAACTGTCCTGCCTAAAAATATTATTAGGAAAATTCAACGTTGGAGGTAACACACCCCTTGTGAAAAAGAAGTGTGCTTAATTGTATTGAAAGCGTACTTTTTGTGTGCTTAAACTCTTAAAAGTATACTTTTTGAAAAGTGTACTTGCAGATAATATAATATAATTAAAATTAAAGACCACTTAAGTTTAACTTAAAGTAAGTACACTTTCATCACAATATTTATAAACACACTTAAGTGCACTTTTAAAAATGCACTTTGTAATATGTAATTAAGTTTTACTTAAAGAAAGTACACTGTCATGATCATATTTATAAACACACTTAAGTGCACTTTTAAAAATGCACTTTGTAATAATATGTAATTAAGTTTAACTTAAAGAAAGTACACTTTATGATCATATTTATAAACACACTTAAGTACACTTTTAAAAATACACTTTGTAATAATTGTAATTAAGTTTACTTAAAGTAAGTACACTTTCATGACAATATTTATTAAACACACTTAAGTGTACTTTTTAAAAATGCACTTTGTAATAATGTCTAATTAAGTTTAACTTAAAATAAGTACACTTTCATGACAATATTTCTAAACATACCTAAAGTGCATGTTTAAAAAAATCACTTTGCAATAATTCTACTTAAGTTTTACATTTTAAATCATTAATAATTTATAGTGTTTTAAAAGTTATTAAAGTTTTATTTAAGTTTATTAATATTAAATTTATTTCGATGTATTGACTAATATACTAAATAAAATAATAATTTTAATGGAAAACATGGAAAGTAATTCATTTTAATTTCAACTCAAGTGTGTTGTCCAAAAACAATTTGTTCATTTATTTTAAAATGTGTTTAGTCTATATAATATATACTGTGTGCATTAATGCACTTGGAATGTGTTTTTCCAATAAATTTGCAATACAGTATAATCCAGGACAATTATTGTTGACATTTTTGTCAGTTTTCTACATATGACAATACAATGTAATTTATGAGAGGAGTCTTAGCATAACAGTAATGTGTTGTACTTTACATCTGTGAGAATACTTTAAATATCATTATGTTGTTCTAAGTCAATTAAACACATTTAATTGCAATCCATACTACACTGAACAAAAATATTGACTTTTAGTTAGGTGAAAGAGTAAAGCTTTGTGAACTTACAGAGTCTAACAACACAATGAATTAGAACAACTTCAACTTAAACAGAAAAGCTGAAATAAAAATACTCTATACGAAATGGTGTTTAATGCGCATGCGCCAGAAATACTACGTCATGATGACGCACTACTTCACTAGAGTTTTAAAAATGCGCTGTTATGTTTCTGTAATCGCGATGCACGAAGAAAGGAAACTGAAGCTTCCTAAACAAGAAGAGAACAAAAGGAGCGCCACGTTTGGCTGTTTGCAGATGAGATGTCATACTGCAAATAATCAGTCAAGTAAGTATATCTTGATGCTTTCTTCATTGACATTTTTTTCACCGCAGTTGATATTGCGATTAAGAGTGCTTTTTAATCGCAGATAGTAACGTTATACGCAATAGATTCGGGAGGTAAATTAATCTGTTTCCAAAATTTATCATGATGCATTCTAATAATGTCTTACATGTAATGTGCATCGGTAGTGTTGGCGTGTTCAGGAATGTCTACTGACATGTTTTTAAAATAGATTTATTCATGGATTGTGTGATGTTACAAGATTGTTATGAATTTTGCCAGCCAGCAACAAGCTAAAACATGCTATCAAGATCCTATAGCTTTAATGCTTTGTACTTTTCATTGAAGTAAATCTACTGTGCATTACATATGCCTATAATCATATATATTTACAGTAACAAACCAAATGTGAAGGCTGCCGCTATTACTGTGTCAAGTGGTAATACAGGACATCTTTCAGAAGATACGTGCGCAAGCTTAAAATTCAAGATTACCTTTCTCAATTTTCATGGGTCTTGGTTTACATGGGTCATTAACTATATTTGGTAATTGATAAAGTTATGTTAATCCTGTAAAGTAGCAATAAATGTTCTATTTTTAATGACTTTAAGCCGTGAGATGGCGTGCGTCAGTGCAATCTGTGTGTTTGTGATAATAGGGAACTTGCCAGTTTTACTCGGTGTGACCTGATGAGGTAATATACATCACACATTCATCAAAGTACAGTCAAACTTTAGTACACTTGCAGATATAAACTGCTTCATTCAATAAAAAGACAACATTACATTTTGTGATCCCTTTATGGTAAATTACTAACATTTGCAGATACTGCATGGTGTATAAACTTTAAAGGGAAAATATCTGATCACTTTCATTCATTTGAGCAAATGTAATAAGGACGGATCTGTTTTATAATGGTTTCTTCACTTTTGTATTTGTTTTCTGACTTTCCTGCTTTTTGGAAAAATCCTTTCACATTTACTGTCGGAGCGCACCGGGACATTGACATAAATCAGCATTCCAACTACTTCAAAACATTTGGTGACAAATGATTTTGGTTTTCTTTTCTGTGCCTTTAGATTCCTTCAGTTTTTTTCATTTTTTTTTTATTTTTTATTTCACTGTAATGCTGAAGTAGCATTTGCCATGTTATGTTGGTGCTATGAAGGTTTAGAGAGAAATTAACCAGGTTCGGTAACACTTTATTAGGTCTCTTTGTTAATATTAGTTTTGTATACCAAAACTGATCTAAAAATGAGGCATTTTTTTCGGGTATTATGAAGTCTTTGTTATATTACTAGTTAATTAATATATTTTTAAATTAGTAATACATTTATAGTCATTGTTCATGCAGTTCACAGTCATTATAATTTAATACACAACTTGAATATAATATGCATTATTAATGTTGAAATTACATAATAGACTAATAATGTTAAGTATTATTAATTCTTAGTTATGTTAATTAAGGAGTAATAGAAATTTCTTTTTGTAAAGCATTACTGTTGAATCTTAGTGTTCACATTTTGTAGTATAACGTCACTACATTGTTGTATTATTCATGGTGTTGTGTGTTTGATGTACTGTGTGTTTGCTTCTAAATGTGTTTGTATGGTAGGTTAGGGGCCACATTACCAAAGTATGTAATACAGTAAATTATGGAAACAATTTATAAATCATAGATGATGTTGTCTGAAAATGTCAAAAACAAATGTTTTGTGATGATAGGTTTAGGTTTAGGTAAATGATTGTGCATATGCATCATGCTCACAGACTCTTTTAATGAGAGTTGAAGATAGTTCACTTTAAAATGAAAATTCTTATATATATTTACTCAATTACACTTAAGTGATCTTATGAATCACTGCAACTTTTAAATAACTGGTTTGTAAATAATGCTATATTCATTTAGAAATTATTATATTGATCATTAACAGTATGAAATAAATTATTAAACACATTATAGTATGCTATAAATCTAGAAAAACATATATGTGTATTTATAAACTTCTTATAATTCAAATGCTTTAATAAAGATTAATTACTGTTAACTATGCTAACTAATGAATATAGTGTGCATTATTATAAGTGTACTTTCTTTCTTACTGAACAATAAAGGAAGATATTGAAAATTCAGTACCAAACAGTAACTGGTCATTAACTTCCATAGTAGGAAACAAAAACATGTAAGTCATTGGGACCAGTTACTATTGGTTCGAGCATTTTAGCAAAATATTCGTTGTGTTCAGCGAAGAAAAAGTAACAGGTGAAACAACTTGAGGGTGAGTTTATAATGACAGAATTTCCATTTTAAGTGAACTACGGTATTCCTTTAAGTGTTGTAACTGTTTGTTTCTTGGGTTTATTTTGTGCATCAACAGAATAGGTTTTTATGTATTTATTTAGAGAATTGTTTTGTCAGTAAATGTAGAGGGTTTAAATTGAATTGTGTTGAAGCTATGGTTATTAAGACTATTTTTTGTCCAAGTTGCACTAATTGTGCAACTTTATTTTTATTATTTTTTTAATTACAAATGTATTTAATTATATAATAGTGTACATGTATATTACATTAAAGTATATTTTAGTTGACATTATTTGCTTGTCAGTATATTTGGAAGTACACTTTTACCATATTTCAAAGTTCATATAAAAATGTATTAAAATCCCACTTAATTTGTTCCAAAAAACTTAATCTGTGATACATTTGAAATCGATTACATATAATATGCAATAAGTTTGTCGAAAACATTACACTTAATTCACATTTAAGTGTATTGTTAAGTGACATTAAAGTACATTTTAGTTTACATTAATTGCTTGTCAGTGCATTGAGCAGTGCACTTTAAATACATTTTAAATAGACTAGAAGCAATTATGAAAGTAAATATAAAGTTGTATTAAAGTCCCACTTAAGTGGTACCAAAAAATCACTCTTAATGACAACTTATTTGAACTTAATATGTGATATATTTGAAATCAATTACACTTAATGTGCATTCAGTGCGGCGAAAACATTGCATTTAATTCACACTTAAGTGTATTGTTAACTGACATTAAAGTATATTTTAAATCACATTAATTGCGTGTCATTATGTGTGTAGTGCACTTTAACTATATTTTAAATACACTTGAAGCAATTATGAAAGTAAATATAAAGTTGTATTAAAGTACCAATTAAGTTGTACCAAAAACATCACTCTTAATGACAACTTATTGCATTTTATTTGAACTTAAAATATAATACATTTGAACTTAATTACACTTAATGTGCATTCAGTGAGCTGAAAACATTGCATTTAATTCACACTTAAGTGTATTGTTAACTGACATAAAAGTATATTTTTAATCACATTAATTGCGTGACATTATATTATGTAGTGCACTTTAACTATAATTTAAATACACTAGAAGCAATTATGAAAGTATATATAAAGTTGTATTAAAGTACCAATTAAGTTGTTCCAAAAATCACTCTTAATTGCAACTTATTACACTTTATTTCAACTTAAAATGTGATATATTTGAAATAAATTACACTTAATGTGCATTCAGTGCCCCGAAAACATTGCATTTAAGTCACACTTAAGTGTATACATTTAAAGTGTATTATTTTTGTAATAAGTACACTTTATAAAAGTACACTAAAGTGCACTTTTTTTTCACAAGGGACTATCGATTAAAGTATTATTCCAAGGAAGCATTTCCTTACTAAGTTGCTTTTGGATAGCTCATTTGGGGGGTTGTATTGCACTATTGTTTGTAAAAAATAATAATAATAAAAATGATTTGAAATTTAAAGTGATTGTATTTGTGCACTCGAATAATGTTCACTAATGGCTGTCCCATCAAATAGGGCCCTATTTAAGGGGGCAATTTCGGACACAGCCACATATTTGTTAAAGTCCCCATGTGAGAAAAATCAAGCTTTTAATGTTTATGTTGGGTTTGTAACACCCTTTAAGACAAAGCATAAGTCAACACCATTGCTGAGTATTTTCTAATTAAAACTGCAGTGAACCAGTCTTTTTTGACGTCACAAACTACCTGGTAATCTCTGAGCTTGTGTGAGTGTGTACTTTTGGTGATCAAGACGAGTTTTAAGGGATACAAATTGACTAAAGGGGGTCTTAAAAGCTGATTTGATCCTTAGAGGAATGCTTTAAACTCTTATTGGTTTCAAAAGAAAATCAATCAAACAGGTTTATGAGGATAATGTAACGCATATAAAGCACCAGCAGAGGGAGCTACTCACATATAGTATATAGCCTCATATATAAGCATGTACGTGATCACAGATTGAAAAAGTGATAAGCAATAGTTCGTACGGGAAATAGTGAACTGCTTACAACATATTATGCAGTGAATAATGTGCTTCGTGTGTATTATTATTTTAATTTTAAGTTAGTCAAAGCCAAAACTATTGCTTTGACATTACCTTTTACAATCTTGCTCCACTGCATAGATTTTCCAAAAACATCTATAAAATGTAATGACATTCTGACATTCATGTATTATAGTCTGTGAAGTTTCTTTTATAATGCCAGGAATGTGCAGCATCTGGGTATTATCTGTTTAAAGACACTAATGATATGGTTTTGGAGCTTTCGGAGGATTTGATAGTCTACTCCAACATTAAATGCAAGATCATTCCACAGAGTTACGATCCACTGACATGACTTCAGGAATTACAGGAAAACTCAATTGCAACGATGCTCTTTTAACGTGTAGGAACATCTTCAAGCAGCTATTTCATGTACAACAACAGCTGATACTAACAATTTTTGCTTCCCATTAGGTTAACCATATTAGTTATTGGTTTTCCGAATGTTCCCGGAATATTTGGAAAAGATCTACGTGGAGATTCACCATACAAATCACAACGTATGTGTTTGGGAATGACGTGAGGAAATAATGACAGAATTTGCATTTTTGGGTGAACACTTCCATTAATGCTTCCATAAATCCAATTCTCTGGAAATATTCTTCACAATACAGCATTCCTATCATTTCGACACCAGGCTCACTCTGTAATTAGCCTGTGTGGTAAACAAGCTGTATTTGTTAAAACAAGCCAGCATCTCTGCAGTTCCCATGAGAATTTTCCCTCACATAGCCTACACTGTAACTCCACAAGTAATCCCCCCAAGAGCGCGCGCGTGTGTGTGTGTGTGTGTGTGTGTGTGTGTGTGTGTGTGTGTGTGTGTGTGTGTGTTGTGTGTGTGCAGACAACTTCTATAGGCCTACATCACTATAAGATGCTAAATAAAGATTAATGAGAGGGAGTGTCTGTCTCCGTCTTGGTTTGTAGTCTTCATTCACGTCTCAGATTCACAGACACAGACAGTAGTAATGGATCACGACAAAGTCACTTCACAGAAAACATGTGTCATACTCATTCCCTGTATTAGGGTGATTGTTTATTTCCATCTCTCCTCAAACAGTTGCCAGTATTCCCATGCAGCGAGGAGACTGGGAAAGAGAAATGGCAGGTTTTGAAGGAATGACAGAACAGTTTAAACTGGCTAAAAAGCTCAGGGCTATATGGCAGTCATCTATCACATACGCGCACACACACACATAGTTCGTTAGTGTGGGAAACTTGTTTGTGTTATATTAACATGCCCAAACTACCCCCCCCCCCCCCCCCCCCCACCCACACACACACACACACTCGCACATGGTAATCCTCCAATCAGCAGCCATTCTCTCTGGGCTTGTGGAGACTCAGAGGTCTTGTTTACACCTGCTATGACAACAATTACATCTTTCAATTTAATAAAAACATACATAAATCTACATAAATCATTTTTTTTTCTGATGTAGCAGATAGTCTTGGGTTCTCTAGGGTTTCGGGTCTTTCAACATCAGGCACCTTCTCCCAGGAGACCTGGCCGGGGTTGATCAGGCCCCAGTAACAACAGCCCATAGATCAGCTCTCTTAAGGCTGTTTCTGCAGCTTTATATGGATTCTCTTTGCTGTCCCAGTGACCCACAGATAGCTAAAGTCTCCACCAGATCCTGGTACTTTGCATGTTTCCGCTCATTTGTCTCTTCCGTCTGCTCTTCCCAGGACACTGTAAGTGTCAGCATGATCGGCTGTTTTGTGGCCTCAGAGCTAATGATCCTGTCTGGCCGGAGTCATGTTATTACAGAGTACAATGTGAACTTCAACTGTTTTCCCAGGTCAACTTTCAACAGAGGCAAGTTAGAGGAGGCCCAACCTTGTTTTAGCATGTACCTGGTGTTTCTCTACAGCTTTCACAAAATGGATGGACTTTATGGGGTCACAGTGGTTTTTGCTGGTATTTATGGCCTTATACTTATATACTATCAGCAACTGCCCCGAGCACCTGGCAACGGCCTTCCCCAATGCCTTTGGGCAGCCGCTGAGAAGATGTTTCAATGAGCCTTTCCCTGGACACAGGGAGCAGGAGGGTGTTTCGCTCTTGCCCCAGACATGGAGGTTTGCTGGACTTGGTCATACATAGCCTGGACAAGGAACTTGACATAAAAGTAGTCTTCCTGCATGATGTTTGTCTAGGTGATCTTGCACTGAGATATGCCTTCCCATTTCATCCATAACTCCTCTTCCAAACCAGCTTGGACATTCTGCTAGATCAGGTGTGACAATCTTTGCCCAAGCCTTTCCAACTTGGACCTTTTGGAAATATCCCAAACCTTCTCAGCCAGTTACCACATTTCCCACCAATGCCTTCTGCTTTAGCTGGGACTCCTCCACCTCCAAAGCGTTCTCCACCCTCCATTTTCTGCCTGACCTCGCCTCTACTGGCTGATGACACCTTTGTGTCTCTTGGATCTTTGTACTGTTGGGCTTCTCTCGTTCATGCCACCATAAACGCTTCAGTGAGAGAGCAGTGAATGGGAGCATTACTGGTTCCAGATAGTGCTCCACTGCTCAAGCTCCAGGGAAAACGCAACCACCTATAGGGAAAAATCTGCTGATATTCCTCTCTCAGTGTTACAGCATAGACCAACAAAGGCCACAAGATTCATGGCAGAATCCAGTGCTGGTAGATCCAAGCTTAAACCAATCTTCAAGCTCTTTGCTGGACTTTTTAATAGCAGTAGAGTCTTTCAGTGCGAAATCAAAGAGCTTACTCTTAAAATAACCTCTAAATGGGCTTGTGGCCCATTATATATAGGCACACGTCTTTCCAGATATCAAGAAGCGGAAATTTATCCACTACCTTTCCCTTCTTCAGCACCAGTGATCTTGACTTAATGGCTCTGAAACTCATTCTTGCCCGAGTGATAAGTTTCTCAGGGCCTTGTAGAAGCCACCTGCTCCCCGGGACAGATGTTGTTGTAATTGTTGCTCTTTTCGAAGGCTGTTGTACACCAGATTTTGTCAAGGCACCCCAGCACTACCTCGGCTGACTTGACCACCATATAGCAAGAGCGGGAAAAACGCCATTGATATGGGTATTATTTAAAATGATCTTCAATTCATAATAATTTTTTTGTTGATGCTATTATTAAAATGCTATTATACTGGTATTATGGAAAAGCATGCAATAAAACACTGTATACACAGTCCAGTCTTGTGTGTTTGCAAATACATGTACATGTGTTGTGGTTACTCAGCAATGTTTACGTTTTATTACTTTAGCTCCTTTTCATAATGACTACTTTTGAAGGACAACAGCCTCCAGGCTACATCTCTATGAAAAAATGAAGTGTGTGTTTGTGTCTGCTTGGGTGTGTTGTGTGAGTGTAACACCTGGTACTACAGCCTCTCCATTATTACTTCAGGGCAATTTCCTAGATGACAGTAACCACTTATTTGTGTGAGACCTTTCCCCTCGCTCACCCACTCTTTTCCCTTTTTCCCCTCTCTGTCTCACTCCCAGGAAATTTTAAGAGGAAATGTGCATAATTTTCCTTCACCTACAGTACATGCAAAGTAGGAAACACACACACACACACACACACACCACACACACACACACACACACACACACACACACACACACACACACACACACACACACACACACACACACACACACACACACACACACACACACACACACACACACACACACACACACACACACACCACACACCACATACTGTATATTCTATCCTCAAACTTTAACCACATCTAAACACAACCCTCACAGAAAACATTCAGCATTTAAAAAACAAAAAATTATAATTATAATAAAAAATAATAATAAATGTTTGGGACAAAATTTGAGAGGTATTTGAATTTAAATAATATGACGATCATATATTTTTTGTTTGTGTACAGAATGGGCAGCCCAGCAGCAGCCTAGCAACACCAGTAACTCCCTATTACAGCAACAGAAATGCACTAGTAGCAACAGCCTATAGAATACCCCAGCAATAGCCAGTAACACCTTAGTTACTGCATAGAACACCCCAGCAGCAGCCAAGCAACACCCTAACAACTCCCTAGAACACTGCAGCAGCAGCAGCAGCCTAGTGATACCATAGCAACAACCTATAACATCCCAGCAGCAGTCTAGGAACAGCCTAGAATAGTCCAGCAACAACCTAACAACACCCTAAGCACTAGCAAGAACAGCACAGCAACACACTAGTAACAGCATAGAATACCCCAGCAATAGCCAGCTCCCTATAACACTGCAACAGCAGCCTAGCAATGTCAAAGCAACAGCCTATAACATCCTAGCAACAGTCTAGCAACACCATAGCAACACAGTAACTCCTGAGAACAGTGCAGCAACAGCCTAGCAATGCACTAGCAACAGCAGCTATCTGTTGAAACAACCCAGACTACCCCAGCAACAGTCGAGAGATGTCCTATAGCAACAGCTTAGAATTCCCAGGCAACAGCTAGAAACACATTACATAGTAACTACAACAATGGTTTAATGGTTTTAAATAATTTTTAAGCTTTCAGCCTATAGGCTCTGTTACCTTTATTTTGAAGGTTTGTTCCAAAACACTTGAAAGGGAACTCAGCACTGACACACCCAAAAGTTTTACCTGTAACTGCAGATGTATCTAAACTAAGATAACAGTGTGTTGTGTGTTGTGTGTGTGTGTGTGTGTGTGTGTGTGTGTGTGTGTGTGTGTGTTGTGTGTGTGTGTGTGTGTGTGTGTGTGTGTGTGGCGTGTGTGCGTGTGTGCGCGCGCGCGTGGTGTGTGTGGGTGTGGTGTGTGTGTGTGTGTGTGTGTGTGTGTGTGTGTGTGTGTGTGTGTGTGTGTGTGTTGTGGTGTGTGTGTGTTCTATGTTGTGACAATAATCCAGTGCTTCTCTATGTGATGTAAGAAAGGATGGTGTGTGTGTGTGTGTGTGTGTGTGTGTGTGTGTGTGTGTGTGTGTGTGTGTGTGTGTGTGTGTGTGTGTGTGTGTGTGTGTGTGTGTGTGTGTGTGTGTGTGTGTGTGTGTGTGTGGTGTGTGTGTGTGTGTGAGAGAGTGTGTTCTGTTGGACACACCTTAATCCAGTAGCTTCTCATATGTGATGTAAGAAAGGATGCCCAAATGATGTCATCAAAGGTGGAGGTACTTTGACGGGAATGAATGAATCGTCGTCAATCAAAGATGACTCTCCGGTGTTCTGGGAACTGAACATCACTGCTTGACTAAAACATGATTAATCATCATGTCATTTTTGCATTCGCATTAAAAAAAATTGGGCAAAAAAATGTCTCCCTCACAAATACCACAGAAATGAAAATATATGTGTGTGTGTGTGTGTGTGTGTGTGTGTGTGTGTGTGTGTGTGTGTGTGTGTGTGTGTGTGTGTGTGTGTGTGTGTGTGTGTGTGTGTGTGTGTGTGTGTGTGTGTGTGTGTGTGGTGTGTGTGTGTGTGTGTGTGTGTGTGTGTGTGTGTGTGTGTGTGTGTTCTCAAGCTTGGCAGTACATCTGTGAATCTGGACTTTTGTCCACTTTGTTTTTGATCTTCAGAGGGCCTGAACAGGTCAGACTTTTAGTTTTACTTGTGCCTGACCTACATTCCTCGTGCACCGCAATAGCATGCGGTTTGTCAACAGTTTGCACTGTAGGGTGATAAAATACACACAAACAGCCCAGTGGTGAGTCCACAGAGAGAGCTGGACTCTCAGCACCACATACTCCATATAAAACACTGCAACAGGATCAGCTCTTACACAATTATAGTTTTGTGAAAAATATTAAAAATGCTGGCGGTGACTGGCAACTTTTTTAAACCACACTGGCTGTGAAAGAGTTAATAATGTCCTCAAAATATTATTTATACATTGTTCTTGAGTGAATTTAGTTGAACGTTCATCTAACGTAGGCTATTCAAACTCTACTAACTTCTTGTTTCAGAATGTTCAGATAATATTTAAAAAATATTTCCATAATTTTGTAAAATTATACAATGGAATGTTCTCTTAATGTTGTAGCTAACGTTTAGCAATTAGCAAATTAGCAAAAGTTAAACATGTTTTGACGTTTTGAATGTTCAGAACACAGAACAAATTCTTGTTAGCTGAATCTATTTCTTAAAAACAATTAAATTGATTTAAAATAAGAGTTTCTATTTTCTGACAACAATCCAAGTAAATTTATCTTGTCTTATGGATGTTTACACTGGAAAAATAAGACGAAAATATTGATTAAATAATATTCTTGAACAAACCTTGCAAACTTGCATTTAGATATGCCTGCACACAATCAACAACCAATGCATTTTGTAGATTGTACAATTATCTGTCGATAATCCTTTTTCTAATAATCTGTTACCCTCAGGCTTAGTACGCAATATTAAGGAAAGAACAATCTTTTGCTATTTCCTTTTTACTGCGATTCTTTAAGGAAAGAAACAAGTAGTAGCCTACATGCTACAAATTACTTAGCAATGACATGGAAACCACCTAGCAACCACCCAGAACATCCTAAAAACAACCCAGGACAGCATATAAATAACCTAATAACCACTGAGAAGACACTAGCAACAATTTAGCAACCACCCGAAGAAGACCCAATTGCATAGTAACTCTATAGAAATCATCCAGAACAATGTAAAACCTAGCAATGCCTTGGTTGTGTCATTATGTCATTAGTCAACAAGCAGAAACATTCATATGCACTTGTGAAGTCTTTAAGTAGCCCTAGCTGTGTGTAGCTCTATGTCGAGGATATGATACTGTGGGAAATATCTACAACATCAGAGAAGCAAATCAGACTGTTATCACACTGAAGAATAACACAGCAGTTACGCCTCGCAGATAAGCTAATCGCTAACGGCGAGGCCCTGAACTCTAGACTGTCTTACACCGGCCGTCTGTTTGATCACACACTTCCTGACTCCGAAACCAAAGATCCAGCTTTTGTTTTCGGCTCAGATAAAAGAGACCTTAAAAACCATGACACAGGAACAGATTAAGATTAAGGCCAAATTCTCTTTCGGCTGCAAGGCTGTAGGCCTATGTTGTTTTTATGACCTCTCTTAAACACTCTCATGTTTCAGAGTGATTAAAGGAACTAAAGAGGAAACGGGAGTGTGTCAGTGTGTGTGTGTTTTTGTGTGTGTGTGTGGTGTGTGTGTGTGTGTGTGTGTGTGTGGTTTTGACTGTATGGTATTAGCATATCTATTAGCATTAAAGCTGGTGTTTATGTTTAGCATGTTGCTAAGCTAACATGTATGCATATAAAACTTGGGCTCTTTAGTTATTTGAAGTAACTGTATTTGGCATTTCTCCTATTTCTTCACTATTTTAAATAAGGGTTTTCACTGATCTCATGCTATAGACTTCACAAGATGTTAAGTTATGTGCACAAGTCTAAGTCTGGTCCACGTTGCAGGTTTGTCTTACCGAAATGTAAAGTGACCAATAATAATAATAATCTGACCATTTATCTTGAAACTGAATATTCAGCACTGACAAAATGTAAGATGAAGCAGGTGGTTGGAGGGGTGGGGCTGAAAAAGAGTGATTCATGTCATGTAAAAAAAAAATGTATTTATTGATTGGTTGAGTTTATAGGTTAGATACTATAGATATAAAAATATGATTTGTTTTTTTATATTTATGTATGTTTTATTTTTTGATGAAAAGATTATTAAGAATTTTTTTCTTCTTTGGGACTACATGCATTGATGAATCATGCACAATAAAACCATGAATTACCAAGAATTTGGCTACTTGTAAACTGTTTTATTATTATTATATGAAACAATATCAATTTACAAACTCAAGTAGGGAACAACAATGGGCATATGAAAATAGACACAAATAACATGTAATTACTTTTAAACTGTTGCTGCGAGTTGTTTTTTTAGGACACGAGTAAAGCAAACGTTGGACTCGATTGGGCGGGTTTTATTATGCAATAATAATTAATTATGCAACCAGGGACATGCATTAAGAAAGTAAATGGAGTCAATTATGATTTTCATATTATTAATATCCTGTACAACAACATCATGTTCTTGCAAATCACTATACAATCGGTGGCAAACTGCTTCTGTTAGTCTGTAAATAAGCTATTTGTCAACGCAACTGTAGTCTAAATTGCTGACTAAAGCCTGAGGGGCGGCTGCTGTTCTTTCTGCCGTTATCTCCCTGTCTCCTTTTTTTTTTGCACCTTCTTCGGCCTAAAAGAAAGTCAACGTCATCATCTGAGGACACATAAGTTCCCACGCAGTCTTGTGTCTCTGTTTCACTCTCACACACACACACACACACACACACACACACACACACACACACACACACACACACACACACACACACACACACACACACACACACACACACACACACATTCATAGGCTGAGTCATGATACGGGCCTAATTATTGACTCCGGGTGTGGCTGCGCTGGGAAAGTGTTTCTGCAGGAATAGGCCCCCGTCTCCTCAAGGTGCGTGAATCTGTGCATGTGTACTGACCATGGTAGGCCACTGACTGAGTTGTCTGTCAAGAGACCTGTGTTGGTTAGCGTTTAGTGTATGGCGTCTGAAATTCATACAATGGTTCTGTTCCAAAAGCACAAACTGCCCAGCAAGAACTCATACCAGTAGAGCACTTCACAGGAAACTTAACTCACAGTTGATTTCAAAATAGTTGCTAGCATTTTGCTAAGCAAAAAACGCCACACAAATAGACAATTGGTCTATTTCTTTTGATACTTTAGGTATTAGGTATTTATAGGTCTTCCGCTTTTTCCACCATCTTGAATGGATGGATGTTTTCACCTACCACATTCCAATGCATTATGGGTTTGCTTTCTCCATGAAGGCCTCACAATTTGGCCAAACCGAGGCATTATTATGCTGCATACCCAGCTAACATCGGTAGCCTAGTTGTCAAATCTTTAGCTAATGTTCTGGAAAGGTTCTTCCAAAGTTATGAACAAACATTCTTCCAGTAACGTTAATAGAATGTTCGTTCAGAGTTTTAGTCTTTAAAGATTTTCTCACAGCATTAGCACCAAACATTGTTTATACATCATTTATGGAACTTTTTTTTCTGAAATGTTTTGGTTCGAAATGTTCAGGCAACATTCCATTTGAACATTTTGCATTCATCATGGGAATGTTTGAATGTTCTCTGAATGTACTAAAACTAGTAGTAACATTTAAAGTCCCCCTGTGGTAAAAATCAAGCTTTTAATGTTGTTTATATGTCTATGTGATATTTTAATATGGTTTAAGACAAACCATGTGCAAATTCATAAGTCAACACCATTGCTGAGTATTTTCTCCATAAACCTGCAGTGAACCAAAGACAGTCTCAAAAACACGGTTTGAAATCGCTGGTGTTTCTAACATCACAAACTACCTTGTAACCAATCAGGTCAACGAGTGATCGTCAATGACTGGATCTCTGAGTTTGAGTGAGTGGAGGCGGGGCTCATTTGCATATTCATAGAACCGCGTATACGGGTGTGAAAATTCCATCAATGGCGGGGAAAGTTGTCTCACAAATGACGGAAAATTCCATGGCCACTTTCTGCTCTGGAATAACTCTCCTAACAGTACACACACACACACACACACACACACACACACACACACACACACACACACACACACACACACACAACACACACACACACACACACACACACACACACACACACACACACACACACACACAGAGAGATCAGTTTCTAATACGCTTTTATAGAACAAATGACGATAAAACTCCTTCTGGAAGCTCATGTTTTATCACCTCAGCCCTGGCAGTGTTGTTCTGAAGCGGACACTGAGTCCAGTTACCGTGACAAATTTGTTAACGTGATGGAGCCATTAGCGTTGGAGACTGTGCCCAAGTCAAGTTTCAGAGAGACTTTCCTTCAGCCTGACCCAGTTCTTAGGCTTTGAAGTCGGCGAAATGGTCATATTTTCTGTTCTGATGACCAGGAAACGAAGGGTCAGTTAGATTAATAGTCAGAATGTGTTTATGGATTTCTCTACGTCTTCAGACAACTGTGGGACTTTCACAGAAGGCATTTGTTCTGCTTACTATACATCTGTTAATATGAGAAAATGAGTGGCCCCTGAAAGCATTTGGATTATTCTGCACTTAAAAATTGCATTGTCATTGCATTCAAAATGTCAAACCAAGTGTCATCTGTGCTCAAATGCTGCAAGAGCTTTTCTCAGAACTAAGTTTTCAAGAAATATATTTAAGCAACTAATGTATGAAGTTTAGTTATCCTCAAGTTCTCACAGTTGAACACACTAATGTAAGACAAGAAAGATTCGAAACACTTTTTGAACAGCATATCTGTGTGTTTTATTGCTAAATATCCATGTGAAATTGCTTGACGTGCGCAGTTGTTTCCCGTGTTGACATTTCCTTTTGGAACAATAGGACATTTCTAAGGGCTCATCCCATTTTAATAGTCACCATCCTTTATTTTACTTCATAACTGTGCACATGATTTGCTACTTGCTATTGCTAGTCAGAAGTATTAGTGGGAGGGCATGTTTATTCCAGAGAGTATTTGATTGGACAAAAATTTGTAGTTCAAGATGAGTCATCAATATATTGGGTCTGGATTATAATTTAGTATATACTATATCTATCTTTATATATATCTATGATTTTATATATATATATATATATATATATATCTATATATACATATATTTATATATATATATATATATATATATATATATATATATATATATATATATATATATATATATATATATATATATGTCATCTGTTTTCACATTATATTTTAATTGTGCATATGAGCTAAAAGTGAATTTAGTCAACTTGTCAACATGGGGTGTTTAATACCTTTAACAAACTCGTGTTCATGCTTTAAGTGTGATGTGCTTTAATAAATACATTGTGGTTTGCTATTTTTTGTTATAATGCAATGCCATGCATACGTTTTTAAATGTCTTAGATGCCCAAATACTTTCTCAATGTGTCATTTCAGAGACTGGATTAATGACCAGTGCATGTCAGTCACTTTAGCTCCAGAAAAACAGTTTTCCACATGTTCAGTGCTTCAGTGAATCAGGCCTGTTGAGAAAGGGTCATCGCGCGGTTTCCAAAGAAAAGCTGATTGAAGCTGAAAAGCTAGAAGAAGACGTTCTTTGTGCGATGCCTTTACAAAAACGTTAGGCAAACGCATCTCATGCCGTCTATTTTGGTGTGCATCTTCAGCTTTCCCACGACAGCAGAGAGAGATAGTGTGAAGGCCTTTCATAACCTGTCTCACATGGTCGCCCACCCGCCGCGCTCAGCTGAACGTCTAGCCACACACAATGTGGACCCTGTTGGGACGGTTACGGCTGTGTCCACCGTGTCAGACCTGCAATTCAGAACCTGGGTTACATTAAATCAAGCAGAAATCAGGAAACATTTACAATATTCTTAGAACTAGACAGGAGATCATACGCCGTTTGATACATAAGCTCCATTTGATAATATGCACTTAAAACGTTAAATTCCATACAGATTTGTGTTGTAAATTCGGTTAAACGTAATTAATCACATTTAACATAAAAGTCTGTAAATCACTTAATCATGTTAATTGCATCTAACATAAAAGTTTGTAAATATATATGTATATATTTATACACACACACGACACACACACACACACACACACACACACACACACACACACACACACATTATATATATATATATATATATATACATACATCAACACACACTTCTGTTTGGCGTGATTAATCTATTAACAAACGATTAATCGGTTTGACAGCACAAATATAGATTTATGTTGTATATCAGCATTTGAAGAGTCCTCCAATTTTTTTATGGATGAATTTACATGATCTTACATGTTAGTCAATACTGGATAAGGATTTTTCATCATCAATGAATCAGTGAATTCAGACCAAATGAATGATTCATTTAAATGAACTGACTCAAAGAATGATTCACTCACGAATCAGACCTCATGTGTAAGCAAGTTTCATGCAACACAAGACAAATACTTATCCAGTGCAATATTTCCCAGTATAAAATGTATTTTTATGGCATAATGGACAGTTTAGGATTAGTATAACAGAGTTTCCTTTAAATTATTAGATAAAAATAAGGTTTTTGACACACAAGCCAAAACTCGTTGTTGGATCGTTTCCAAAAAAAAAAGAAAGATCAAATTCTTAAATTCAAAACATCCAAGTGAAATTTTATTTGATTTAAGGATCCAAATGTCAACAACTGAATGAAAATCGAAATAAATGTTTTGACAAACCCCAGGATGATTTGTTTTCATGGCTCTGCTTTTTCATAGAAGCATTTCATAGACAAACACAAGAAATAAACAATCAAAGGAACAAACTCAACAAATGAACTAGACAACATGGCAGTAGTAACACAGATTGCAAGTGGGACTGAAGCAGAAAAGCCCCACAGTCAATTAATAAAAATGGTCTACTAAAATAATTTTGATTTCATGTTTGTCTCGCTTATCACATTCAGTTCTGTTTTCTTCATATTTCATATTACATTGCACTTCTAATACTGTTCGTTCCCTTTAGACGTTTTGGTTCAAGTTCATTTGAATACTGTGGTTTACCAGAAAAAAACTAAACAAGCATTGTTTGATATCCCGGGCTGCCAAATTAATTTAACACAGTTGTGAGCAAAAAATATGCTAAAAATGGTCAGGAATGGTTTTAAAGTCATAACATCTAGAAAAGTGTATCTGCATCAACACTAGATGGAAAACCCATCTAGCCTATACGTCTCAGGACAGTAAAAAACACAAGCCATGCACGTTTTCTTAACATTGCACATTGCATTCTGGATTTAGACACAAATAAACAAGCTATTCTTCAAAAATAAACTATTATTTTGGCATTTCAGAAACAAGAGACAATATTTTCCATCCAAAAATACAAAGATTGGACACATTATCAAACCTAAACAATGTATATAAATAAAAACAAACGATAGGCTCTCGATTATTAAGTTAATAAATCAAATATACACAATGATTAATTAGAAAATATGTACAAAGTCATCTATACAACATCTAAATTGACAGTGAATTTCATATAGACAGCAACTTCTAAGCATGACTGTACACATGTAAAAAAAAAAGAAAGAAAAAAAGAGCAGAATAAATAAAAATGAACTGCTGGAAAGAGCGGGAAAATAAAATCCAGTCAAAAACCCAATAAATGGGAGTTAAATACAATCTTCAAGCACATGATGCACCAGTGATCATTGATTTACAAGCTATTTCTGGTACAGTCTGCATGTGCCGTTCAGTTCAACAGTTGGGTGATGCTCACGAAACACTCAGGAACATTTCCATGGCTAATTTCATCCCAAAGTCATTAGAAAGTAAAAAGACACTATTTTATATGTTTAGCGCTATAAAGTTTAAGCACATTACCCTGTAATTCTCATGTCCGCAATGCAAAAACAGCATAATTTGCATTATTTGAAAAAACTAAATAATGGTATATTATTTTTATTGTAGAATTTATTGTACTGCCTTTGGGGGCCGTTTACACGACACCATTTTCAGTTATAAACCGAAAAAAATGTATGCGTTTTGGCTGTTCATTGACACGACAGTGTTTTCGGGGGGCTGAAAACTTTTGAAAACGTGTTTCAAGGTTTATGTTTTTGAAAAACGAAACCATTATCGTCTCAGTGTAAACTACAACGCGCGTGTGTTACGTTTTTAGTCAATAGGCGCGTAGTGTTTCTTTACAATGTGTCATCGCCATCTACTGGCCTGGCATGAATAATACAGCACTTCTTTTAATTGTTTTCGTGGATCAGTGCGAACAGAAACTTTTCAAAAATGCAAAGGAAAAACTTTGCCATTTGTAGTACACTGTTGTCATGTAAATGTTATGAGAATTTGGGAGACAAATGTGCTTAATTGTCATTAAAATAATCTAATAATGTCTATGAATTCTAGGGTGAAATGTGACCAGGACATGTTTTTTTTTGTGAGATCCGTAGCAGATTTTGGCCAATTACATTCACGTTCAGGTTTTGTCTTCGAGGCTATAAGTTCTGCACAGGCTAATGTCTCCAGACCCTACAGACACTGACTGGCGCACATTAAAATAATACGGACCAGCCTGTGGTCCCAGTCTGAACAAATACTGTCCGGACTTGTCGTCACAGTTTTTTGATTCATTGGCTATTCTTTGACCTTTCGAGACGTCGTCTAATGATTGTTATACGATAAACTCCATTTTGTGCAAGCTGTGTAGCGTGTCCGGATCTCTTTGCTGTGAATCGGGAGCTCTGTGTTGCGACTCCAGGTCTCTGTTGTCGCGTTTGTTAGTCCAGTGCGGGGTTTTAGCGTCCGTGTCGTTGGAGCCGAGCCTGTCGTCTCGGTCCACCAGCATGTAGGCCGGCTGACGTGGAAAGCGCGTCTTCTGCAACCGCGTGTTGGAGTCGTCCTGCGTCAGTCTGGTGGACTCGGAGAAATGCGTCCTGATTTTGGCGTTGACGGTGTTCTTGTCGTCGCAGTGGTGCTCTTTTCCTGGCAGGCTGCCGTTAGACGCGTTTTTCTCGATGTGGTTCTTGATCTGGTTGAGCTGCTCACGAGCGTTGTTCACCGTGTTTTCATCTGCGGTTCCTGTGGAGAACGGGGTGGCGGGGTTGATCGCGGTGGGGCTGGAGCTTTGTTTGCGTCGATGACGCACACACCACAGGAACACCGACGCCAGGGCTAAGACCCAGATCGCCGTCACGATGGAAACCAGCAGCGGCACCAAGTAGTCTACTGAACGAGAACCAATGGATTAATCAAAACAAGCTGGCAAAATATGACATCCATTCATTGTGTGCAAAGCATTTAGTATTTTACTGTATTTATTCGTTATTAAATAGCAACAAAATCGTAATATTTTTCATCTCATGTAATTCAACACTTTATATACACTCACTATCATTTAAAGGTTTGGAGTTGGCAAGATTGTTTTTCTTACCAAAGCTGCATTTATTTGACCAAATTAATACAGTAATATTGTAAAATATTATTACAATTTAAAAGAACAATTTTCTATTTGAATATATTTGAATATGTAATTTATTCCTGTGATCAAAGCTGAATTTTCAGCATCATTACTCCAGTCTTCAGCGTCACATGATCCTTCAGAAATCCTTCTAATATGATGATTTGATGCTCAAGTAACATTTATTAATTTAATGTGGAAAACTACTAGCATTTGTTTGAAATTGGAATGTTTTACAAATGTCTCTTTTGATCAATTGAATACATCCTTGCTGAATAAAGGTATTTATTCTTTAAACTCCCTCACCCAAAGTTTTGAACAGTAGTTTATATCTCAGTATTTATGTATTTGCTCTGAAATAGTAATTTCCTTTCCAATCAGAGGATCCCTCGTTTTGATCTGTCAGGTTTAAGAAGTTCCTGTTGTCTCACCGTTGGGGTTTTGCGGTTGCCTGCGCTGCACGCGGACCTCAGCGATGGAGCCGATGATGGTGCTGTTCGCGCTGTGTTTGCTCACCAGATCGATGATGCTGTCTGTGATCTCTTTAACTGGAACTCTGCCGTGAATGCCATCCTCAGTCACATGCTGGAAAACACAATATTTCCTTTTAAAATGCAACTTAAAAAAAAACAATTCTGACCTAGCTAGATTTAGAAAATTACAGTAGATTTAACTGTACGCCCGATGTACAACTGTGGCAACTGTATGTATGTATATGTATATCTCACACACACACACATATATATATATATATATATATATATATATATATACATGCATACAGTTGCCTTGTACATCGGACGTACAGTTAAATCTACTGTAACTTTCTAAATCTAGCTAGGTAGTGTAGTACATTGTAATGTAGTACATTGCTTGAATTTCACAAGATTGTGCGTATTGCGCATAATTTTACTCATTCCTGCAGATTTTGTGCTCATACCCAAAGTGAGGCACATAAAGCCGCCTCTCAGTACTAAATGTAGTTATTTTTCGTTGCTTATTACGTTTAAAGAGCCAAATACACACAAAAAGTCAAAATGCCGGTCTTGGTGAGTGTTCATGTAAACACAGTAAGTTATGTTTTAAGTGAACATAAACAGTTGAGAAAGAAAACAGTATAATGCATGTGTGCGTCAGGTCTTAAAGTGACAGCAGTCTAATATACCTGCTGCCAAATTATGTGATCATGTTAAAAATATCGATATGGCAGTTTTTCCCCACACTCTCATAAAATAAAGTACATAATTGTACATTTAGGGGTACAATGGCTTGTCACTGGGGCTGTACCCTCAAGGGTACAGTTTTTGTACCCTTGGCATAGGATACAAAAACTTAAACTGTTAACATAAGATTTAGTTTGGCTGTTGTATCTTAGTTATAACTGCCAGATGAAAAAAGAGAAAAGTTGATCAGGTGGTGTTGGTTAAGTTTTGACATAATTTGACCTGAATCACTGAACTCATTTAGAGTCTAATCGCTGACGTAAATGTATATTGTTGGTTACAGCATCACAATGATTCTACAGCATAAGATACAGAAATTTCTAAATAGTCTAAAGGATTTCTTAAAAGTTGTTCTGATAAAACAAAATCTTTCTTGTAGGCACACACAGACATCAAGATTAAGTGTATGAGTCTCAACAATGGTGACAAACAGAATATTCAATTAGGGAAAGGAAATTACTAAAACAATTCAGATCATAATTTATTCATACAGAAATGCATGATAGGAGCCATGAATGAGTTTTGATTGGTGGCACCCAGAATGCACTGCAACATGCTTTATTATTGACACCATTGTTGAGAATCACAGGCTGATTATTGATGTCAGTGTGTCTAAATAAAAAAAACCAGTGCATGGTATCGATGTCAAAATTGTGGCCAGTGAAAATGCTGAGTGGCTAGAAATTTTGGAAAAACACTAGCCATAGTGGCCGGTGAGCAAGAAAGTGACTGTCAAGCCCTGTAATTCAATGATTTTTCAAGTCGTTCTTTATAAGGACATTATAGCATTTTATAGAAACTGCATCAATATCTAGCCAATTAAATACTGCATTAGATCACTTACGATGGCCACATGGATCTCATTATTGGCGGCAGAAGAGAGTTCACAGGTCATAGAGATGGAAAACTCAGTCGAAACATTCTTAGTCACATACAGATGTCTCAGCTCACGACACACCTGCTCCACCGTCACTCCCTGAGAGCCAAAGTACATACACACATTAAATAAGAACACATTGTAATATGCATGTATTAATTAAATATATATGCAACCACATCACCAAACTTTGACTATCAGTCTCAGTGGCCTCACCTGTGGCATGGTGTCCTTGTTGAAGGTGAAGGTGACGTTGGCGCAGTCGCTCTCAGGGTGACAGCGAGCGCGTACGGCCGGCCGGTGAGCAGACATGCACTCGCCCTGAGACGAGCAGGGCTTCACGAAACACTGCTCGTCACGCAGCGACACACACAGCTGACCCAGCGGACAGTCACCTCGCCCGGAGCCGAGCATGCGGCAGGGTTTAGGGCCACACCACAGCTGACCACGAGAGGAAGGAAGAGCAAGTATTGTAAGAGAGCAAATTCAGAAACGATAACGCATCACTATTAACTTCTGTCATCAGTTAAACAACAGCTACAACACACACCTTAGTACAGGTCACGATCCCCTTGTGGCAGTAACAGGTGTTGCAGTCTTCGGCCCACTTCGCTCCGTCCACAGCAATTCGACCTCCAGACACACACGGTCGTCCGGTGACTAAGAGAAAAAACAAGACACTTTAAAAATCATGTATACTTCTTATTCTTTAATTATGGCCGCTTTTGACTATTTTAAATCTTGAAAAAAAAAAAAAAAAAAACTTGAGCCTTGATCTTGCTAATACAATAAGTAAGCTAGTACTCAGAACTAATAATTAAGAAACAATACAAATAAATGGATTCATTCTGGGTTAAAATTACTATTAAAATACCAAAAAATATTGAATTGATTAAATATAATTAAAATATTAACGGTTTCGGTAATGACACCTAACGAACCTATTCTGAGATCATGATTAAAATGAATAATAATAATATTAAAACAATAGTCAAAGTAAAAAAAAATGAAAAGGTATAATAATATATCCTTTAAATCTGGAACAAAAATAATTAAGTAATATTAAAATAGTTTCGGTAGCAACACCTAATAAACCTACTCTGAGATCATGACTAAAATAATAATAATAAAACAATAGTCACAGTAAAAAGTGTAAAAGCCATTATAATATATCTTTTGATTTTAAAAATTATTCAAATTAAAATACTTTTTTAAAAGTTTTAAAAGGGTTTCGTTAATGACACCTAACTATTCTAAGATCATGATTACACAATAAAACAATAATATTATTAGCATGATATTCAGTCAATATTTTTAAAGTATAATATGAAATCTATGCTGAGATCATGATTTAAAAAATAAAAAATTAACAATAGATTCCTCTAATAAATGCATGATTTGAGATGTCAATTCTGACGATTGTAGCACAAAAGTTTACTCCTTAAGATACGAGATTTGAAGAACCTCTGTATAAGCAAAAGCAACCATGACTAATAATATTCATGTTAATTAAACAGCAAGCATGAATAATGGGAGTTGTACCTTCCTGACACCTGGACCCGGTCCTGCCGGGGGGGCACAGGCAGCGGTAGCCGTTAATCTCATCCACACACGTGGACCCGAATGCACAGGGAGACGACTGGCACTCGTTGATGTCTGAAGGGTGAGACGCACGTTTAGATTACCATCTTAAGTGTCGATATGATTATATATTGAACTCATTAGATAAAGCGTCATTATTCACTCACTGATGCGACAGTCCGGCCCTGCGAATCCACTGGCACACTCACAGCGGTACCAGTTATCCCCGTCCACACACGTGCCGCTGTTATAACTGCACAAAGATCAAACACGTGATCAGATACGGGGTCAAAGTTCAACAGGACACACGCTGCAAGTCTGGACGTCACATACATTGTGATGTGCGTCATTTTTGTCAGGATTCTTTTTTTTCACAGAAAAAGTTGTAATGATTACATTTATATTTATATATATAGTTCAGTTATTATTTGTAATAAATATTTAACAAAATATAGTATTTTGTACGAAACTACTAATTTAATTAATTTTAAACATTTATTTTATTAATTGGATGATTTGTGTATTAAATTTGTAGCATTTTCTGGTAAAATCACAATTCTTCATTAACAATACACAAAATATGTATATATTAAATTGTACAGTTAATGCTCACAATAAAAACTTAGTTTCCACCATTTTTCTTTAATTAAAACTTAATTAAATTCAGAAAGTAAAAGTAAAAAAAAATGTTTTATATCTGTATAATATTAGTGCTGTCAAATCAATGAATCACATATAAACATACATATGTATACACACACACACACACACACACACATATATATATATATATATATACACATATATTATATAAACACAAACTTTTATGTTAGATGCGATTAATTGCGATTAATCTATTTGACAGCACCAATTTATATTTTATTGTTATACATTGTTATCATTTTTTTATATTTAATATAATTTTTAAATTAAATGACAGAATTAAGCTTACCATGGTTGTGGGTTGCAATCGTTGGAATCTGTAAAACGAAAAATCAAACATTTTGTTATTATAGATTGAATACAGACCTAAAAAGCAATCATTTGAAAACTCTTCTTGTTAGTTAAAATCAACAACACATTGAAAGTCGCAATATTGTTGCCATAGTTACATACTAGCTCATAATCCCACCTGAACAATCATTCATCAAAATGATATTAGAGCTGAAACTACTAAACAGGCACAGACAGAATCTATGGACTATTTAGGGCATTTTCTGTGTTTGTTTGGGAAAACCTGGAGTTCTGCAACTAAAGGTAAAGGTGACGCGTGTCATTTTTCTACACTTAAATAACTGCTTCTATCCCAGTTTAATATACAGACACAAGTAATTGGTAGATAAGGTCAGTCATTATTTTGGGACGAGGCGCAGAAATGACACACTATCCAGTTAGTATATAGTTTGGAAGAGAACCTTAAGCAGCGGTAGGTGAGAGTTGGAAACAGGAGGTAGACAGGAGTCAAGACAGGAAGTAGTAAGGAAGTGGAACAGGAAGTTTTGCCGTACTCTGGCTGCAGGTGAGCCCTTCCCAGCCTTCTTTGCAGACGCAGGTGAAGCCGTCACCCGTCACGACACACGTGGCTCCGTTCTCGCAGGGGTTCGGCAGGCAGCTGCTGTTCTTTGCTGTGGACGATGATAAACTTTCATTATAACGGGTGGATTCAGAGCCCGGCTCACAGAAAAGCTCCTTCAGGTCATTAGCAGCTCACCTATATTACAGGTAGCGCCTTCCCATCCAGGAGCGCACATGCACTTGAACGAGTCGCCCTCGTCTGAACACGTGCCACCGTTGTTACAAGTAGCCTCGTCACACTGGCTCTCGCCTGTAAACCAGAGGAAATCAGCTGTCACACAAACGGACTGCACTCAGAGAAACCTACTATATATTTGTGATGATTTTGCTTCACATTTAAAATTAAGCAATATAATCAATATCACGATTTATTAGACTGGTTCTTTCATGTCTTGAAGCTATGAGAATGTAAGATAAAAGTGTCTCTGATTTAAACTTCAGAGTCAGAAAGCGTGATTCATTTCTATGAATGAGTCAAACTGTTCATTTAAATTAATTAATTTAAACTCTAATCCAGTCTAATTTGTTTTCAGATGTTCAGGGAACTCTTTGCATGTTGTTTCATATGTGTAAATGGTTTAGCAAAACTATATGTGCATTATGTATATTTTGCTATTATTGCTATTATTATTTTGCCAAGTAAGGTTATATATATATATATATATATTTATGTATTACCTGTAAATTAAATTGTTATATAAAATAAAATAAATATTGTTAATAAATATCATTATTAAAGGTTACATTCAATTAAAAATTATTAAATTATAAAATTATTCTTAAAGATTGAATAAAATTAAAAGTTTTTTAAAATTATCACTATTTTTTTGAGAATAAAAACAGGGTTATTTTAGCTAACTAAAACTAAAATAATTTTTTTTTAATTTAAATAACTTTGTAACTTAAAATAAATGTTAGCTGAAATAGAATAAAATATAAAAAACAAACTGATTTTATTTCAGATATTAGCCAAGGCAACAGTTTTCATTTCATTCAGTTTAACTTGATGTGCTAAAATAATTAAAACTAAAATAAAATAAAAATAAAAAATAAAAAAAATGAATAAAAACTTTTTTTCAAGTAAAATGACAAAAACGCTATTAGTAAAAAATTACTAATACTTTAACTAAAATTAAAAATAACAGAAAATACAAAAATCAAAACTTAACTAAAAAATAAAATCAAATAAAAAGCATCTGAATGATACTAAAATAACACTGAACAAAACATGCTAGGTTTTAACTGTATTTTAGTTCTTAAAATAAACCTTTTGAATTTACCTGACAACAAAATCTCTCTTTTAATTTTATTTTTGTATATCATTTTGCTAGTTAAATGATCTACCCAAAGTCAACGTTATGCAAATGAGGAGGTGTGGCTTACGTGAATGACAGGTCTTTCCCTTCCAGCCGTTTTCGCACTCGCAGTAAAAGTCATTGACCAGATCCCGGCACACTCCTCGGTCCCGACAGGGGTTCATGCTGCAGTCGTCAATGTCTGTTTTGGAAACAAACAATGTTTTAGTGCTAATTATTCATATTCGTTTTACGATTGCATTCCTATTTCCAAATAACTGAATTCCATTACAAGTGACATTAAAAAGAGAGATGCACTCACTGGTCTGACAGTTGGGTCCCTCCCACCCATCAGCACAGATACACTGGTAAGTGTTGATTTTATCAATGCAAGTACCACCATTGCGGCAGGGACTACTTTCACAGTCGTTGATGTCTGCGAGTAAAGAGGGAGACATATGATGTTAAAAAGATTCTGTTCTATGACTTTAAAGAGCACAGATAGCGCTGAACATGGCACTTACTCTCATGGCAGTACGTTCCGTGTAGAAGCCCTCCTGACACTCGCAGCTGAAATGCCCACCGGCGTGGCTTCGACAGCGCCCGTGAGGACCACACACACTAGAGGAGAGGAGGCGCGTGCCGCCTGGAGTGCTGTTAGACGCCACGGCAACCGTGCAGCTGTCAATCACTGGGGGAAATATGGACGGAGTTATCAAGAGTCCTTTTGGTGCAAACTAAAACTGACTCGGACAAGGTGGTCTAGATCTAGATGAAACAAGATCTTACTAGGTGATCTAGATAAAAGATCTTTCTAGGTGGTCTTGATCTATCGGATCTAACTAGGTGGTATTGATCTAACCGGATCTAACTAGGTGGTCTTGATCTAACCGGATCAAACTAGGTGGTCTTGATCTAACCGGATCAAACTAGGTGGTCTTGATCTAACCGGATCAAACTAGGTGGTATTGATCTAACCGGATCTAACTAGGTGGTCTTGATCTAACCGGATCAAACTAGGTGGTCTTGATCTAACCGGATCTAACTAGGTGGTCTTGATCTAACCGGATCAAACTAGGTGGTCTTGATCTAACCGGATCAAACTAGGTGGTCTTGATCTAACCGGATCAAACTAGGTGGTCTTGATCTAACCGGATCAAACTAGGTGGTCTTGATCTAACCGGATCAAACTAGGTGGTCTTGATCTAACCGGATCAAACTAGGTGGTCTTGATCTAACCGGATCTAACTAGGTGGTCTTGATCTAACCAGATCAAACTAGGTGGTCTTGATCTAACCGGATCTAACTAGGTTGTCTAGATAAAAACAGATCAAACTAGGTGGACTAAATAAAACCAGATCAAACTAGGTGGTCTAGATCTAACCGGATATTACTAGGTGGTCTAGATAAAACGAGATAAAACCAGATCAAACTAGGTGTTCTAGATAAAACCAGATCAAACTAGGTGTTCTAGATAAAACCAGATCAAACTAGGTGTTCTAGATAAAACCAGATCAAACTAGGTGGACTAAATAAAACCAGATCAAACTAGGTGGTCTAGATAAAACTAGATAAAACCAGATCAAACTGGGGGCTTCCGGTATGCGACGGAACGAGATGGACGTGTGAAACGAGAGCTCCGTAAAGTCAGGCGATTAAAACCCCTTGAATTCAGTGAATATCTAAGTTTAGGTAAAAGACTCGGAATATGAGCGGGGGTACTAAAACAAGAAACCAAAAGATGACTGGAAAAGCGGAACAAGAGGGACGCAAAGGAGGTGAAGCGAATACACCTGATGCAAACAATGCTAGCATAAACGCACACAGCAGTGTCTCGACTTCTCAACCGAGTTTGAAAGATATAAGCGATCAAATAAGCAACCTTCGAACTCAGATAAATGCCGATCTAACATCGTTTAAAGAAGAAGTAAAGAGAGAAGTGAAAGAGGAACTATCAGAATTCAGACAACAGATTAACCAACAGTTAGCTTCCACGACGCTATCCTTACAAGAACATGACAATAAACTCGAGGAGGCGGCGGCGCGAATTGAGGAATTGGAAAGTTGGTCGGCAGCGGCGAATGAAGTGCTCCAAGAGTCACTAAAAGAGCAAAGGGCATTGCGGGGAAAAGTTGACGATTTGGAGTCAAGGGGGAGGCGAAACAACCTCAGAATATACGGAGTACGCGAGGAAATGGAAGGTCCCTCTGTGATTCAATTTGTGGAGAAGCTGTTGGTGAGCGAAAAACTTAATGAAGAAGGGACTGATACCGGAATACAACGCGCACACCGCTCACTTGGCCCGAAACCAACCCCCGGCACCCCCCCGAGATCAATAGTTGTTAACTTTCTTCAGTATAGAGTCAAAGAAGCGGTTCTCAGAAACGCCTGGAAAAAGAAGATTCAGCTTGGGGATAAACTTCTCTCTTTTGACCACGACTACACAACAGATGTGATTCAGCAACGCAAAGCCTACAAAAAGGTTAAGCTTGTTTTGAAGGAGAACGGCATACGCTTCCAGTCGCCATACACCCGATTGCGTATAAATTGGGAGAGTGGCCAACAGACATACAACAGCGCAGAGGAAGCCGAAAGAGATCTACATCGCCGAGGTCTTCTACCTGAGGGCCACCTCGGTGTGGATACCAGCGGAACTGGCACATCAGCGACCCGAAGACTGGACCAAACATCGTCATGGCAACGCATGCCCCGGCGCGGAGAGAAGGAGACAGCCAAGAGAGCACGGGAGCGGCTACAGGAATTCCAACGGAAGTTCAATACTTGAACCGAGAAGACAAAGACGTGGAGAACTTAGGGAAATAGGTACTAGCTATGTTCCAAAAAGCTGTGTGTTCAGTTTTTTTTTTTTTTTTTTTTTCTCATTGACTGTCAATGATGTAAACACTAATATTGTCAGTTGTCACTCTTTTTTATGATTCAAATAGCCTGATTTGAAGGAGCTAAAATGCCTAAGGTAGAATTAGTGGAAAAGCTCTTGTTGTTTTATACACTGGTTCTGGGAGGGGGCCCTCTCTTAGAGGGAGGCTTTTCCCCTTACCTTATTTTGGCGAAATGGGGGAATTGCGAATACCCTGCCTTGGAAGCCTTTTTTCAGTTTAACGTTATTTGTTCTGTTGCTTTAAGTTCAGTTTTGTTTCTATTTTTATTTACAAAGGTCATGTTCAAAGTTCGTGGTTATAAGACAAGCAACCAATTTGAACCACCTCGCATTTATGATGCACAGTCAGAAGCTTAAATTAATGTCATTGAATGTCAATGGATTAGGTAACCCAGTAAAGCGGGCAAGGGTGATGAATAAGATAAGGAAAGACGATATGCACATCATCTTGCTACAGGAAACACATTTAGGAGCTTTGGAGCATGAAAAACTTATTAAATTTGGTTATAACATATTTTATAGCTCATATTCACAAAGTCATAGGAGGGGAGTTGCAATACTTGTAACCAAAAAAATAAAGCTCGACATTTTCAAAGAAATAAAAGATAAGGAGGGTCGATATATTTAAGGGTAAAATCAATAATAATCTTATGACATTGGTTAACATCTACGCACCACCGGAAGGCGAAACAACATTCTATAAAGAATTCTTTGATACACTCACAGCAGAAGCGGAAGGTATCTGTGTATGTGGAGGGGATTGGAATTCAGTCTTAAATTTGAAACTAGATACCACAAGTAAAAATAGGAGTAAAAGAAATCTTACAAAATTACTTAATATTATGTTGGAGGAAACTGGCATGGTGGATGTGTGGAGGAAGCTCCATCCAACTATGAGGGACTATACACATTACTCAGTGCCTCATTTGGTTCATTCAAGAATAGACTATTTTATAATGAGACAGGAAGATTTCTACAGGGTAACCGAATGCAAGATCGGAGTCACTGATGTTTCAGACCACAGCGCAATATATTTAACCCTTAACTTGGAGAATAACCCCAAAAATACGGTATGGCGATTAAATGTGGGCCTCCTTAACAACCAATCAGTAGTTGGATCTGTCAAACAGGACATCAAAACATTTATAGAAGAAAATGACAATGGGGAGGTGGATCCATCAATAATATGGGACTCGCTAAAAGCTGTCTTACGAGGAAAACTGATAGCCAAGGCAACACACATTAAGAAAACTAGGATTGAAGCATATAAAAGATTAATTAAAGATTTAAAAGATAAAGAGGAAAAATTCATTTTGAAAAAAGATCAGGGCACTCAAAAAGAAATTAAAAAATTAAAAATGCAACTTGAAAATTATTTAGATGATGAAGTAGAGAAAAAAGCTAGATTTACAAAACAAGCATATTATGAACTAGGCCCAAAATCAACAAAGTTTCTCGCTAGAAAACTACGCAAACAACAAGCGGACTCAACAATTTTGAAAATTAAAGACCCTATCTCGCAAAAGCTTCGAACTGAGCCAAAAGAAATAGAAAACACTTTTTATCAATACTACAGCAAATTATATTCATTAGAGGGCGCTTCTAACAAAGAGTCGGTTAGAGCATTCCTAGACAAATTAGACCTTCCCTGTAAAGGAGAAATACAAAATAAAAGAATATTAGCAGAAATTACATCAAAAGAACTGGATAAAGCAATAAATAGACTAAAGGCAAATAAAGCCCCAGGTAGTGACGGTTTCCCCGGCGAGAGGTATAGGACTTTTAAGGTAGAACTGAAGCCGCTCCTCCTTAGAGCTTTAAACTATATCCATAAAGAAGGCAAGACCCCTCCCTCATGGAAGGAAGCAATTATTACGCTGATCCCCAAAGAAAATAAAGATAGAGATAATTGCGCCAATTATAGGCCAATATCAATTCTAAACGTGGACTATAAGCTATATACATCCATTATTTCTAAACGATTTGAAACCTTTATTTCTGATATAATTGATGAGGATCAGACTGGCTTTATAATTGGTAGGCAAACGCAAGATAATATCAGAAGAAGTCTGCAAGTGATTCATAATATCTCCAGCAATAAGCTTAAAGCGGCCTTGATCAGCCTCGATGCAGAAAAGGCCTTCGATCGAGTAAATTGGGATTTCTTATATCTAACGTTGGAGAAATTTGGCCTTACTAATGACTCTATTCAATGTATTAGAGCAATTTATGATAAGCCAACCGCAAGAATAAAAGTGAATGGGTCTCTGACAGACCGGTTTGAACTTAGCAGAGGATGTAGGCAGGGCTGCGGATTAAGTCCCACCCTTTTTGCTTTATACATTGAGCCACTGGCTCAAGCGATTCGGGAGAAAGATGATTTAAAGGGGATTATGATCAACGAAAGAAAACAAAGGATCGGATTATTTGCGGACGATATATTGTTATTTTTAGAAGATATTAAAGAGTAACTAAACACTAAACCAACTTTTTTTAGTTAATGGTCTGTAAGACTGGGGCTTTATTAGTGCTTATCATTGATTCAAGTAACTTTTTTGTCATTTGGGTATAAAGTGTTTTAATTCTACAATATATGGTGTAAAATCGTCTGAGTGCTGCCCTCTTCAGGTTGAACAGTGGCTACTGCAGTTGAGTTTTCCTATTGGATGTTTGCGGTGGTTCATGATGTAAGCGGTGAGAGCTGATGTAAGCAGGTTCCAGCTAACCACGCTCTTGGTACGAGCTACCACGCCCTTGGCAGTGTAAAAACCATCTGGTTTCATCAAACCCACTGTAGTGAGTCAGGAGTTGGAATTGAAAGTATTGAAAACGACCAGGATAGAGTATTTAACTGCCCTCAGTTCATCCCCTCTATCTCCACTAGGCTCCGCCCTCTTTTCCAGCATTTTCAGATATTGCCAGTGGGTGGAGTCAGGCTCTGACCAGGGGTTTAGTTACCCTTTAACATATCACTTCCCATACTGATGGATCTTTTGGGAAAGTATAATGAATATGCTGGATACCAGTTGAACATTTCCAAAACCCAAATTCTATTGTTTAATCATTCACCCTCAAATGAAACTGCACGCACATATGATATAAAATGGAGCACCAACAAAATTAAATACCTCGGAGTATTTCTATCCAAAGATTCTTCACTACTATATAATTTCAACTACAACCCAATAAACGAAAGTATTAGAACAGACATCCAGAGATGGTCTACTTATCCACTCGGCTTAAGTGATAGAATAAAAGTGGTAAAAATGAACATCCTCCCTAGGCTACTTTACTTATTTCAGTCCCTCCCGGTAAATATTCCGTCAAAACAATTCACAGAGTGGGATAAGCTGTTATCGAAGTTTATATGGGATGGGAAGAGGCCCAGAGTTAGGTATTCAACATTACAGCTGCAGAAGGATAAGGGGGGCATGGCCCTTCCTAATTTAAAAATGTATTTCTACGCAGCTCAATTGCGTTACCTGTGTTGCTGGTGTGACCCTAGTTACTGGGCCAAATGGAAAGAGATTGAGACATGCATCCCTGGGTACAATGTTCAGACATTCATGGGAGAGGACCATATGCCAACCGATGTAATAGAAATACTTGGCCCAATTGCACAATTCACAATGGAAATTTGGTATAGTGTAGCAAGACAATTAAAATTGAATAAAGAAAGAAAAATATTAAGATGGGTAGCTCATGACAAAGACTTCAAACCAGGAATGCATGACTCAAATTTCAAATTTTGGATCAATAGAGGGGTTACAGCTTTTTGTAATTTAATTAATAATGGGGAAATAAGAAGTTTTCAATATCTGAAAGATAAATTTAGTCTACATAATCGAGACTTCTTCCGTTACCTGCAACTAAGAGAATACTATAATAAAGAAATTAAGGACAGAAAAGAACCTAATGCAGTTTTAGAGACTCTGTGTGGTGCATACCAACAGAAAACGCACAAAATTACTTCAAAGCTATACACCAGTTTAATGTCGTGTCAGAAAAACACAACCCTGTATGTCAAAGAAAAGTGGGAAAGAGAAGCAGCTGTCACTATCTCAAATGAAGAATGGTATAAAATCTGTGAGTTGTCACAGACATCTACAAATTCACAAAAATGGAGAGAATTCAATTGGAAAAATTTCATTCGATTCTTTATCACGCCATCTATTAAAGGTAAACAACTGTCCACCCAACAAATGTGTTGGAGGCAATGTGGCTCTGTGGATGCTAACCACACACATGTTTTCTGGGACTGTCTAGAGATAAAACCTTTCTGGACTTCTGTCCACTCTACTTTCTGCAAAGTACTGAAGTACTCTGTACCATTAACTTTTACAACAATGTATCTGGGCCTTTTGACCAATGTAAAGAAAGATGATCGATATCTGGTTAAGATATTATTGTCGGCAGGGAGGAAAGCGATAACAAGAAGTTGGCTCAAACCTGAACCACCCAGCCATACTCAGTGGATGGACATTGTGCAGGAAATAATTCACCATGGAAAGAATGACCTTTATTCTAAGACTGAAAGAAGCTGAATATAAAGAAAAATGGTGCAAATGGATAGCATATAGAACAGCATTGGAAACTGTGTAATCTGAAGGTTTTTATTATCAATACTTTTTTTAATATCATGACATCTGGTTGCTGTCTTATGTTTAATTGTTCATTTTTATTTTATTTTCACATTTTGTAACGATACTCAAAATTGAGATCACTATGCTTTGTGTTTGACCTGCCTAAAATAATAAAAATAAAAGTGAGAAAAAAAAAAAAACAGATCAAACTAGGTGTTCTAGATAAAACCAGATCAAACTAGGTGTTCTAGATAAAACCAGATCAAACTAGGTGTTCTAGATAAAACAGATCAAACTAGGTGGTCTAGACCTAACTTTACCAAAATGGTCTACCAGATCAAAATCAGGTCCAATGACTGGTAGACCACATGATCAACAATTTAGACCAGCTAAAAATTTAGACCAGCTTAAAATAAAACCATCAGAAACTGGTTTTGCAACAGGGATTCTCTCCCAGTATACCTACTGTTATTGATATTATTATTATTATTACTAGTAGTAGTATCATTATTATTTCATACTGATTAAGATGATAATACATAATAATTGTAGACATGAATTACAACAACAATTATTATTATTTTTATTATACTTACTAATATTATTAGTAAGAATAATAATATTGTTGACAGAAATTATTTAATTATTTTTGGAATCTTTACTTTTTTACAGTAAAATAATAACATTATACATAATAATTATAATAATAATTATTATTATTATAAATTCTTAATTGTTATACAGAAAAATAATGATCAACATAATTGATATTATTAATTAATAATCATTAATAATATAATTGTATAATAGTTAATCAGTATTTTGCTATTTAGTCTTGTTTTAGATAAAAACATATCTAAACAAGATCAATTCATTTCAAAAGCAAAAATAAATAAATAATACAACTACAAAAATGAAAAAACTAGAAATTTTTAAAAACTAGAAACGTGACTTTTCCAGGCCTGGAAAATCAAACGTATTTTTTTGACCGTGGGAACCCATCAAAATATCTATTTCACACTGACAAATATGATGAAAGCATTTAGCGGCATGCTAAGAATTAGCAAAGTCGTCATGTAGTCTGACTAGCGGGGGTTTCCCCCTCTCTGTAAGCTCACTTCAGGTTAGCATACGCATGGTGTAACGATATTTTAGCTGCTACCATGGTGAAACGGGCCTGGGGACCAATAGACTAGAGTTAGCAATCGCCAATGCTACAGCGTACACATTGGCACGGCATCAAACGCAGCGCGGCCTTGAGATGGGGATAGTCTTACGGCCGCATGGACTAAAAAAGACTCGACTTCTATTTCCAGTGCCCATTAAAACCTCAGTATGTGCCCAACCAGATAATCTTACAACCCAACACATGAGAGCCGAGATCTGGAGTCTGAGCGCGCCGATTAGCACTCAATAAAGCTGGAGACATCAGGACTCCTAGAGTACACTAGCAAGGATATCTTTCATTGACGAGAAAACAACTATCTCAGGTTTACGAGTCTTGACTCTACGGTTTTATAACTCTCACCTACCGCTGCTTAAGGTTCTCTCCTAAACCATATGCTAATTCCTTAATAGTTCCTTAAAGTGGCTGTGTGTCATTTCTAGACCTCATCCCAAAATAAACAGGTTTCAAACAGGTTTCCTTATCTACGAATGACTATTAAGGCGAGACACGGCAGGCAAAAACAGTTTTTATTTTTCATTGGTCAATTTTGAGATTATGGGATATTTGTCTTCAATAACATTAGCGCATATTTAAATAGATAATGCCTAATTTGCATATTTAAACATTAAATTACAGAAAACTTGTAATGCGTTTTTTTCTCATCTTAATGTAGGTAATCAACTTGGAAAGTTTCATGGATATATCTGCTAGTTAAAAAAATTACCCTATTCACCTGTAGTGTCTTGCCTTGAATGATATGGCTGTCTCATCAGTAATATGTCGATACACATGGTCGTCTTCTGGAAACCTACCTTGACATGGTGTGATGAGGCAGTGGTCTTTGAGTTGGGAGCAGTTTTTGCCTTCGTAATCTTCTGGACATTTACAGTAGTAATCCGAGGCCAAGCTAAAACACTGCGCTCCGTTTGACACGGGCCGCTCTCACAGTAGTCTATGTCCAGCTGAAGACAAAATCACAGACTCTTCAGTCACTGTGTGTGTGTTTATTCAATATCGACATAGAAACGACCAGATAGGTTGAGACATAAGAAGGTGTTCTTCTGTCGTGAGTGTGTTTTGCTCACCTGACACGTGACACCTGAGAAACCGGGTGGACACAAACACTGGAATCCGTTGGCAGCGTCCTGGCAGCGTCCGCCGTTGAGACAGGGTCGACTAGCGCACTCGTCCACGTCCCGCTCACAGTGTTCCCCTGCGAAGCCTGGTGCGCACACACACCGATATCCACTGACCAGATCCTGAGGGAAAGAGACACAGACACATTAGGACTGCGCGGGATATTCACTGGGGGATTTTTTTTTAATACTAATATCAGTGTTAAATAATAATACCGGTAATAATAACAATAAAAGGATGTTTTAAAACTGAATAATAATTCTTAATATTAATTTTTCTTAAGCATAAAACAAGCATGACAAATATTTTGTGAGACTTATGCCAAAACAACATCCCCCACCCCTAGTGAGGATCTTTACTTTCTCTCAGTCTACGGGACTAATATCCTAAAGTCCATTACAACATGTTGAATCTGATCAAATCAAACGCGGGATTGTCAGAACTGATTAGGACTTTACTCTCTGTGTTTTCATAGCTAACTGGCTCAGACAATGTCCTAATGCACTCCAGCTGTACAAGTATCAGCGCTGAGAGCGAGTGAAGAAAGTACACAAAAAGAGCAAAAAACAATGAATAGGAGACAAGGGCAGGAGACAAGAATGTTTATGGTAATCTGATCGTTTCACAAACTCACTCTGTCTTTCTGACCACTTTGTCTCTTTATGTACATTCTCCAAAGCATGACTCAGCTTCTACTATTTTAAAACAGGAATGGGTGGAGGTGATAGAAACGGAGCGGTAGAGAAAGGAGAAAGAGAGTCTGGGGGGCTTTTACTTCTGCCAAAACCAATGGAAACATTGGAGGACTTACCTTACACAGCCCTCCGTTAAGACACTGTCCGCGGCAGTCGTTGACATCTGCGGGGGGTAATCCATCAAAATATCAGTTCACATTTCATAAATCGTGCCAAGAAAGCAACATATCAGGCCCAGATCAATGCACACTGATTTTAGGGCGTACAATCCTGGGTTTAATCAAGGTAAAACATGTGAAACAGAGACGGGTGAGAGAGTACCAGACTCTTTTAGCAGCTGAAATCTAAAAGAAATAGCCTTAATATTCAATAAACATCTTCTAAACAATACACACATCTGCATGATTTGAGGTATTATCATTCATGTCTGTACTAGAGGAGTTTGCTCAAATGCCATGCTGGGATTTGTAGGAAAACTAGAATGATGACTCTTTTTTAGAAAATTGATTCATTTCAATGAAGTTGCGTTTTGCCACACTGACTAAACCATTACTTGTTGGAAAACAGGACAAAAATCATGGACAATCTAGACAGTTTTGAAACTTTTATCGTGTTTCTAATTCACAAAAATATTTCAGCAATATTAGTGTTATTTTGCATAATTTATATACTATTATAGTATTTAATATTTTGAATTAGCTTTTATTTTTATTTTAATTTTAGTTAATCATTTTGTGCTTTTGTTACTTAAAAAAATATATATTTAGCTTTAATTGTTGAATTGTTTAGTTAATCATTTTAGTACTTAAACATTTACAAATTTCATTCAAAAAATTGTTTTAAGTTCATCTAATATTTTTATTTTATTTCAGTATTTTTTCAATAAAAAAATTTGTAATAGTTCTTACTTTTAAAACTACACTGAGTAATATCACAACTTTTATTTAATTACTTCCCAACACTCCTATGCGATATGTACTTCTTGATATAACTACAGTTCTATTTGCAAATGCACTTATTTACCATGAACATGCAAACATCCTTTAGCGCTCATTCACCATTCACACAGAATGCGTTTTTCCATTCTACTGCGCTATTCTTCCATTGTTTTTCCATTTAAACACACTAGACGGACGTCTTTAACCGCTGCGATCGCGTCTCGCGCATGACACGGCGTTCTAAAAGCGCGTCATTCTAAAAGCGCGGCGTTCTCAAAGCGCGGCGTTCTCAAAGCGCGCGTCTCAAAGCGCGGCGTTCTCAAAGCGCGGCGTTCTCAAAGCGCGGCGTTCTAAAAGCCTAAAAGCGCGGCGTTCGAAACGCGCGTTCGAAAAACGCGCGTTCTAAAAACGCGGCGTTCTAAAAACGCGGCGTTCTAAAAACGCGGTGTTTAAAAGCGCGGCGTTCTAAAAACGCAGCGTTCTAAAAACGCGGCCTTCTAAAAGCGTGCGTTCTAAAAGCGCGGCGCTCTAAAAACGCGGCGTTCTAAAACGCGGCGTTCAAAAGCGCGCGTTCTAAAAGCGCGGCGTTCTAAAAACGCGGCGTTCTAAAAGCGCGCGTTCTAAAAACGCGGCGTTCTAAAAACGCGCGTTCTAAAGCGCGCCGTTCTAAAAGCGCGGCTTTCTAAAAGCGCGGCGCTCTAAAAAGCGCGCGTTCTAAAAGCGCGCGTTCTAAAACGTGCGTTCTAAAAGCGCGCGCTCTAAAAACACGGCGCTCTAAAAACGCGGCGCTCACGTTAAAATCAGTTCAACTTTTAAAAATCGCGTCTCAATTCAGGTACCTTGCGGGTTTTTTGTTCCACTGACCTGCGTCTTGCGTTTTTAACAGCAAAAAACGCATTCTGTGTGAACCGACCTTAAGAAGTAAGTCTCTGACTGCTTTAATTCGAAACCATGAAATACTTACTGATGTCGCAATTCAGTCCAGTCCAACCAGGGAGGCACTCGCAAAAGTATCCGCCAATCAGATTCCGGCAGGAGTGGGCATTGATGCATGGGCTTTCCTCACACTCATTAGCATCTGGGCCAAAAATGACAAAAGAAATCAGCATGAGCGTAGTCTAAATTAAAATAAGACAGATAGACATACAGCCAAACGTCCCTGAAGATTTGTGTGTGTGTGTGTTAATGGACTGTAAATGCACTCTAGTATGAAACAGCGGTGGGGTCTCATGGTGGTCTGCAACTTAAATTCTTCCAAAGCGGACTCGGTTTCCACGGAAATTGGATTTTTGAACAAACACACCCTGACTCAAAGAAAGAGAGGGGAAGCGGAGGCACAGAGAGGGGTAAAGAAGAGACACTCACCAATGAGACACGTCTTCCCGCTCCACTGCACGGGGCAGATGCATTTAAAAGCGTCCACCAGGTCCACACACACACCGCTGTGATTGCACGGGTTTGGACTGCAGTCATCTTCATCTGAGGAAGAGGAGATTTGCATCATATTTCAAGAGACAAGTTCTGAGTTATGTTTCATTTAAATATCTTTCTCTTTAGCAAAAAAAGGAAATTGCCATAAAATCATATGTTTACATTTTCTGACATAAGTGTCACTAGCTATGCTTCCATTCACTTTTTTTTATGCGCATTTTGGGATATCTAATTAAAAAACTGCTGGATGGAAATAGCAAGATGCGCATAAATTCTAATAAATGTGCATAAAAAAAGTTTGCACTCATAAACATGCTAGTGTTGTAGTTCTCGAGACCGGTCTTGGTCTCGAGACCACTTTTTGATGGTCTCGATCTCGTCTCGGACTCGACCGCATTTGGTCTCGGTCTTGTCTCGGTCTCGGACATTGAGGACTCGCGATTTTTTTTCAAGACCAGTCAAGACCATAACTGTGAAAATATCACTAAATTGCCAGTATATTGTCTAATTTTTTTGTTAACATCCTTGCTTTTATTAGATGTAAAACGATCTATGAGTAATGTAGATGAACTGCTGCGCGTGTGACAGAGAGAGAGAGCGAGAGAATGCCCCGGTTGCACGCGCGCACTCTTTCTCTTCTGAGCCAGGCCAAAGTATAAACAAGGGCTCACCATCTCCTAAGCACTGTCTTGCATGGCACATAATAAAAATAAATCGGCACGATGGTAAAAGATCAGAAGACCATAGTTTCATGTGGAGCATTCGGATATTTTTTCCTGAATTACCGCTGGTTGTGAATTGTGCTAAAATACGTTTAAGAGATTGTTGTAGGTTTAAAAACACATAACTTTAAGTATTGTTTATAAAAGGTGGAGAAAAGTGAAGACTTTACATTCTAAAAAATGCTGGGTTGTTTTAACCTAACTTTGGGTCAAATATGGACAAACCCAAATGTTGGGTTAAAAATGTAATGTAAAAATCTAACCCAACGGCTGGATTTGTCCATATTGGCTGTAATTTGACCCAAAGTTGGGTTGAAACAACCCGGCAGTTTTTAGAGAGTAGTGATGAACAATGAATAATTGTTTTGCATACTGTACTAAATGATGGAAGTCACCCAGGATTATTGAATAAAGATGGTTACGTTTATTTAAACTTTGAGTTTTTAATATGCTATGCATTTTTATGGGAATGTGGATCTTTCAGATCAATTTGAGAAGCTCTTTTGATCATGTTTCACAAGTTTTTGTAGTGTGGGGCGCTGGTCTTGGTCTTGGTCTCGGTCTCGCCCTCACTCGGTCTTGGTCTCGGCCCCTAAAAGTCTTGGTCTTGTCTCGGTCTCGATACACTCTGGTCTTGGTCTTGTCCTGGTCTCGGGTTAGGTGGTCTTGACTACAACACTAAAACATGCGCATAAACTACGATGGAAACACATTTATTTGGTTTGAATCATGTGCTTTTTCGCGATGGGCATCTGAAATGCTGTTTTGGTCGTTCTGAAATGCTTGAGTAAAGTCTGATGTCAAAAAGGTTGGGTATTATTACCTGCCAGAACGGTCTTACGCGACTGCGTTCCCAAACTGCAGGTATCCGCCTCCGAAATGCGTTTATTGATTTTCGTCTACTTCATTAAGCAATTTATTACATACAAAAGTTATTATATACAGTGGCTTCTCCTACTTTTCTCAGTGATATTTAGCACCAGTATATCAAGAACTGACGATTTTGTTCTCTTCGACTCTGGATGGAAACGCTGCGATATTCCCATTTTTAGTTAAATTTGCAACTTTGGATGGAAACATAGCTAATGTCATGTTACGAGAGTGTTGTGAGTGGTTCAAATGTTACTGGCCCGAGTCAAAGGAGCCAAGTCTCTGTTACATTCTCTATATATGGCTCGGCGCTGTCTTTCAATGTCAATTTGATCTTTTTTAACGTATGAAAACTGCTGACCTATGACTGAAGGCAAATCTGAGCAGTTTAGACAGTGTAGAGAAGGCTTACTGATATTGCAGGACGGTCCTGTCCAGCCCGGCGCACACTGGCACTCAAACCCCTGACTGGACTCCACACAACTACCTCCGTTCAGGCAGGGCTCAGACAGACAGGCATTATCCGCTACAGAGAGACAGAGAGAGAGAGCGATGTTATAATGTTGTGCTCACACACACCCACAAGCAAAGCACAACTGAGACAGAACAGTGTTTTCTGAAGGAATGCACGAAATACAGACATTCAACCCCAAAATAAAACACATGGACCACACATTTGCCAAACAATGACAAGCTCTCCTTCTGTGCAAGCAGCACTGTATGCCTCGGCCTGTTTCATGTCATTTTATGGCTTCTTTCTACTCACGTAACAGAATCATTTCAACTCAAGTCAATATTTTTTTGTTATATTGATTTAATTTAAAACTATGTGAAATAAAATAAGTTTGAGGTGTTTAAGTTATATGAAAATGAAAACTTAATAGAAATGGAAATATAAAAAATAATAATGAAAAAAACAAAACAAAAATTAAAAGCTAATTCAAAAGTCTTAATAATAAATACTATAATAGTAAATTAGTAATGTTAAAATGACACAAATGTCAGGATCCTGATTGCAGTTTTTTTTATTTATATGATCAGCTGACTGTACATTGACTAAATTTAAATGTGTAGCATTGCTCATTTTTTTATTAATTAATTAATTATTATTATTATTTTTACTCCATTTACACTATTGCCATTTCACTCTTTACTTATTTATGATATATAGAGTTATATCAATAAAATATCTAGTTTAATCATGAAACTTTAGAGGACGCAGGCTGCAAGCAATCACATGACTACCGCATGACGCAAGCTGATTGGCCTCTGCTGACCCTGCAGCCAATGAGAATGCTTGCTCAACATTTAAATAGTCTGGTTCAGTGTTCGCTGTAAGCTAGTCCTGCAGCGCGTCATCAGAGTTCCTATGAACCCCTCCACCTCCCCAGCTCCACCTGCCTAGACCTGCTACGCGATTTATTCATATCTGTCTATTTATGCGGCATCAGCATATCTTACAGCCTCACAGCACCACGTCCGTGTATCTATTAGCAGTAGCAAGTTCATACTTGCTCTGCAGCAGCAATAATCAACAGTATAAGCAGTTTAGCAGATCTAGTCCGCCAAGACCAAATACATTAACAATGGCTAAAACTATTCAGAGAGTTGTCATGATTGAACTAACATTTTATAAATATCTGCCACAAAAAAAAACAACAACAACAACACATTATCATTTGCAGTTTACTAATGTAATTATACAGAAGTCCTTCCTCTGTGTTTGGAAAGCTTTACTGAAAACTGTGCTGTTCACCAATTCAGAAATCATGTTTTTTTTTGTTAAGCTTCTCAACAATAACAGTCACAGAGGGGGGTAAAGTTTAGCAAAGGGTAAACTGAGAGAGAGAAAAGTTTTGTTGCATCAAAATCATATCCTCTCAAGTGTTCACAGGCAGTCAGGCAGGGTCATGTCTTGGTTTTCCCCCTTTCAATCTCCCAGTCACTCCCTCTCTTCGGTCTATCGCTCTTTATCAGATCAGTCAGTGGACGGGAAAGCCCCTTTGGCCTTTCTCACACCGAACAGAGACCACCAACAAAAACAGAGGAGTGTAGCAAGAGGCTGTGAGCGTTTATTTCCAATAAGACATGACAAGAAAAAAGGATAAACAAAAAACCGATGCACACCAGAACAAAACGAAAACAGCAGAACAAGAAAATATCTTTATTATTGCGTCCTGGACGACCTGGAGATTTTTCCAACACACATTTGTGATCGAGCGTGCACACGATGTGATGGATTTTTCTACTCAAATTAAATTAATGCACACTGCATTCTCTGGCTTGGCCGGGACATCGACTGCTTGATTGGTATTTCAAGTGTATGTGTGCATGTTTTTGGCAGGGCATCTTCTCTCTTTTACTGACTGAAGGAAACTCAGACAGAGAAAGAGAGAAATATGGGCAAGCACTGACAAGCAGGATCCGAAATGAACCCTCACCATCTGCCAAATGTGAGTAAAAACTGGCTTTGGCAAGTAAATCAAATTGAGTTTCTCGCCAGTTGGACTGAATGAACGGCAACATGATACATGCTTAATTTGACGACTCGCTGATAAGCAACACGAGCGATTCAGATCAAAAACATACAAATCGTGCGCTCAAGAAAACATCTGTCAATCCGTTGTTGAACAACTTTCTTCTCTTTGGAAAATTCGAATCAATCGGTATTTTCTCCAGGACGGTTTTTCTCCAGATCTTCCATGAATGTGGAATATTCCTCAAATCAAATACACACACTACTTCTAAAGTTTTGAGTTAGTGTTTTTTTCCCTCAAAAGAATTAATACTTTTATTTAGCAAGGTGAACCGCATTTATTTGAAATAGAAATCTTTTCTGACATTATAAAATGACTTTACTGTCACTTTTGATCAATTTATTGCCTTAAGGTGACAGTAAAGTCACAGAGTGCACAAGAAAAAAGGATAAACAAAAAAACGATTCACACCAAGCAAACCGAAAACAGCAGAACAGAAAATATCTCTATTATTGCGTCCTGGACAACTTGGCGAAGTGTGTTTGACAGGAGACGCATCATGCCAAACCAACCAGAGCTATTTTTCCAACACACAAATGATTGCAGCCTTGGTGAGCAGAAGAGACATTTTAAAAAATCTTACCGACTTCAAACTTTTAAACTGTAGAGTAAATATTGAGAAATCATGGTGTATCACAGCTTTGTGTTTCACAATACTCTAAATGAAGGAATCTGAGCTCATGATACAAGTTCAATCAGGAGTGGATGCCCCTCCTAGTCCTCCTCCCTCCGCCCACGGCATCCTTTTCTCTTTTTATAACGGATGTTTGCGGTGGACATCACTCATGCGTGTGTGTGTGTGACCCACCTCTCTCGCAGTTCTGTCCAGAGTAGCCATCAGGACAGGCACAGTGGTGTTTGTCTGGTCCGGTGTTACTGCAGGTGCCGCCATTGAGACAGGGCTGCCGCGTGGCACAGGTGTTCAAATCTAAATCAGATAAAACAATTCAACAAATGAGCCAAGCTGAACAGAACAGAACAGGACAGGATGAAACAGAACAGAACAAAGCAGAATAGAATAGAATAGAATAGAATAGAATAGAATAGAATAGAATAGAATAGAATTACCTTTGTCACAGAGCTGCCCTCCCCAGTTTGTGTCACACAGGCATTGCCAGGGTTCGACGCATGTGCCGTGCACACAACCGGGATGTGGAATACACTGGTCACAATACTCGCCCTGCCAGCCATACTGACACCTGTGAAGGGAACAACATCACCTCTGAATATAAGACACACACTTTTTGTAACATGAGGTCAGTGACGTAATGCGGCTCTGTTGCAATTCCTAGTGAGCTGCCAACCTAGATTTCAGAAATGATATTTCAATGCTTTTGCATTCGCTCGCAAACATTCACGTTCCCCCGAGAAACTTTTGTGAGTGAATGCATGTTTAGGGGTTCCATAGTGCGTTATTCATTATCCTTACTTTTCCCGGATAAGGTATTTGGTTTCGGGAACATCCCTACTAATGAGTAGCCCAGTGCAGAAAATGCACACATAAAAAAAAAGCTTTTGTTTAGCATGCTGCCTTTGCTGTCTATTTGGACAGTAGGCAGTGAGTCAGCTCACCTGGTTTTGGAACAGAGTCATTTATTTACATATAAAATGGTTTAAATGACTTTAAGTTACCTGCAGTCTCCAGGCACTTTACAGGAGCCATGCTCTGTGCTGCAGCCCTGCTTACAGATCGCTAAGAAAACAAGAGAGAAAGAGGAATATTGTTACTGCTATCAGCTCCATCTGTGTGATCTCAGCAATTCTCTCTCATCACGCCATTTCAGCCACTCTGAACACACTCGCACACACTCCACCAACATGATGTCATTTCTCCTCCCCTCCACTCATGTTTCTTCATGCAGGAATGAATGAGGGAATAAACACTATTACAGAGACAATATCCACCCTAATACTGTCGCAAACCCACACCGTATCAAACACTAACACACACTAGCTGTCAGACAGAGAGTGTGTGTGTGTGTGTGTGTGTGTGTGTGTGTGTGTGTGAGAGAGAGAGAGAGAGAGAGAGAGAGAGAGAGAGAGAGAGAGAGAGAGAGAGAGAGAGAGAGAGAGAGAGAGAGAATCCACTTCCAACAATTAATTAAAAATTAAAAATAAGAACAATTTGCAACTGATTAGAAAGTTAAAACATTTCTAAAATGTATATTCAGTACATAAATGTACATTACTTTTAACATTTTATTATTTTTCAAGTTTATTTCAGTATTTCAGGTTTGGAAATTTTAGTAAAAGTAAAGTAATATATAATGTCACAAAAGGTTTCATTTTCAGATAAATGCTGTTCTTTTAAACTTTCTATTCATCAAAAAATCCTGGGAATCCTGGGAGTTTCCACAAAAATATAAAAACTGTTTTCAACATTGATAATAATCATAAATGTTTCTTGAGCATCAAATCCTCATATTAGAGTGATTTCTGAAGGATCATGTGACACTGAAGACTGGAGTAATGATGCTGAAAAATCAGCTTTAATCACAGGAATAAATTACAGTTTACTATATATTCAAATAGAAACCAGTTATTTAAAAATGTAATAATATTTCACAGTATTACTGTTTTTACTGTATTTCTAATCAAATAAACACAGGCTTGGTGAGCATAAAAGACTCCTTTCAAAAACATTGAAAAATTCTTTCTGAACATCCCAAATGTTTTAACGGTAGCGTACCTCTAGCGTAATCCATAAATCCATGCACAACAGCAGTATAAATATGTGGCCCCGCCCCTTACCAGTGTTGCATTCTGGGCCAGCCCATCCCTCCAAGCATGTCTTGTTGCCATTGTGATCGCAGGTGTAGTGGCCGAAGAAGTCATCTCGGGGCCGACAGAACTTATTGCAGCCGAAACCAAAGTAATGTTCGTCGCAGGTCACCCGAATCTGGTACTGGAACTGAGCCACGGGGCCGTTGTGCTTCAGAAGCTGCCACTGACGGTTCGGGTTGATCATGCCCGACTGGACCGCTTTCTCTATTACTTGTCCATTAATGCCTGAGGAGAGAGAGAGAGGAAACAGGGAGAATTGGAGCAGCTGTGGTTTAATTACGCTTGTGTTTGGCGTGACTGTGAAACTATGCCACTAGCTTACACAACTCTGACACGCACACACAGTCTGTTTGCAACAAGCGGATTTGTGTACTGGCTTTAAGGTGAAAGGTTTTCTGATAGGGTATGAACCCTTTAAACACAAAAGTAGACGATTTAAAGCCCTCAAAATGACAAAAAGCATATTTAAAGTGTCCCTTATTATATGATTTGTACTCTTATGTTCCAAGTCTTTTAAAAAGCTTAGCATGACAAATATATCACAATGTAATCATTTTATCCATTTTGGCACTTGATAGTATAAATCACTATCTTATTTTGTTGTGTGGAAATAGCAGCTCGGATATTCTGCTAAAAGAGGACCTATTATGCCCTTTTACAAAGTCTTGATTTTGTTTTTAGGTTCTACTAGAATAGATTTTCAAGCTTAAATGTTCAAAAAGCACATTATTTTTCATATATTTGACATTGTTGCAGCACCCATCTTCCTAGTCTGTCAGTAACGCTCTGTTTAGTTCCTGTCTCTATGAAGCTCCTCCTTCTGTAAAGCACAGTGTGCTCTGATTGGTTGGCTGGATCAGTGTGTTGTGATTGGTCAACAGCTTCCAGCGTGTTCGGAAAAATGTCACATTCCTTACCATAACTGCGAGTTTCAACACACTACTAACTAACTCAACCAGGACCCTTTGTTTTCTGCATACTTGGGCGCGAATTATTTAAATGAGGAACATTATGATGTGTTCGTTCCTGGAAGAAAACTCAAGACTACAATCGAGATGTTTCAGAAACTGATATAGAGAACAACTCCCTTTGGAGTGACTTTGCAGAACTAAAGAAAAGTAAAAAATAGGTTCTTCTTTAATATCTTTTTGTGTGTGTTTGTTTGTTGTGTTTTAAAGTTGCGTTTAGAATGACATAAGGAAGAGTCAATTATGACAGATATTTCATTTTTGGGGTGAACTGTCCCTTTAAGAGCAGTGACCAATATACTTTGTTTACTATTGTTCTTATGTGCAGAGAAATAGCGTAGTAATTTTTTCAGGGCAGGCCGGTATCCAGCACAGCGGTGAGGTATTTGGCCGAAGGGCTATAAATTGTGAGAGGTGCATGTGAAGTGTGTGCGGATCGAGGTTTAGGAGAACTAAGCGTCCTGACCCAAACCTGTCCTTCAGAAATACAGGAGGAAGGGCATCAGTCAGTGTCAGGCTGCCAAACCGGAGAACTCACTGTTACCTCTCCTCGCTGTTTACCTGAGAGCGAGACAGACACTCACACTCCCGCATGATGATGCTGGAAACATCACACCGTTGTGCAAGAGGGAAAACTGTCATGTAAATACTTACATATATGATTTAAAAAATCATTCAATTACAGAAAATATATCCAGTTTTTATATGAATTACTACATACTGCAGAATTAGTATAAGTATTATTATTAGTATGAGAATTAGTGTAGAGTACTACACTTCGAAAATAGACGATAAAAATGGTAATTTGATTGGTTATGCTTACTGCTGTTTCGTGTGTGTGTGTGTGTGTGTGTGTGTGTGTGTGTGTGTGTGTGTGTGTGTGTGTGTGTGTGTGTGTGTGTGTGTGTGTGTGTGTGTGTGTGTGTGTGTGTGTGTGCGTGTGTGTGTGCGCGCGCGCAAGTAAATGAACGATGCACTACAGAAGCTGGACCCGTGCTAAAGGCTACTTGACATGTTGGTGTTAAATACAAGTCAATATTTGCACTCCTGTTCATGTTTGACACACACACACACACACACACACACACACACACCACACACACACACACACACACACACACACACACACACACACACACACACACACACACACACACACACACACACACACCACACACACACACCAGTTCACTTGATTCACAGGTCTGAATCATTTTAATCATCTTCATTTCTATACAATACTATTGCAAGTAATGACCCAAATTTCCTACTTTTTCAATGCCGTGTGAGTGTGTGTTGTCTCATGCTTATAAAAATGTGTTTAAAAGACTGATGAATGCAAGCAGGTGCAGGCAGCGGTTTAGTAACAGGATGTGTTTGCCAGCCATTCTCACACACACACACACACACACACACTTTGTTCTGTATGTTTGAAGAGAGTACAGTCAAAGAGTGACAATTTGATCAAGAGTGTGTAAACGCAGCATGCTGTTTGGGTGTACTTGCGTGCATTTCTCTCTCTCTCTGTGCGTGTGTGTGTGTGTGTGTGTGTGTGTGTGTGTGTGTGTGTGTGTGTGTGTGTGTGTGTGTGTGTGTGTGTGTGTGAGAGAGAGAGAGAGAGAGAAAGAGAGAGATACTTACTGCCAGTGCTTGAGTCATTATTGAAGTCCAAAGCCTCCACAATCAACGTATATGACCTCTGAAAGAAAGAAAAAATACATATGAAAACATCCACACACTAAAGAATCACCTTAAATTACCAAATGGCAAATGCTGGCCGGCAAGTGTCAGTAAATCTTACTTTCCCACCAAAAGGTTTTCACTAACTTTAGAGCTAACCAGTTTTAACCAAAACTACAGTCTTTTTGCAGTCTAGGCAGCAAAACCAATCACAATTCAATATGCAAATAATACGATGACACCGTTGCTGTCTACTAGGAACACACTAGGAATAGACATTTCAGATTAATCTATAAATTTAAGTCTATTGGAGATTTTAAACTTAATCCTGGGAAAAAAACAGTTACACTACCTTTCAAAAGTTTGAGGTTTATCTATTCAAAAATACAGTAAACTGTGAAATATTACGACCATTTAAAATATGTCAGCAACATGTATTGAATTTTCAGCATCATTACTCAAGTCTTCAGTGTCACATTTCTGATTATTATCAATGTGGAAACAGTTGTTCTGCTTTTTTGTGATACCTTTCTGAATAAGTATAAATTTTATTAAAAAATAAACATATTGACCCCAAACTTTTCAATGATAAGACTGAAACTACCTATAAAACAAAGTTTGAATGCACTCGATAAATACGTTCAGTCAGAATTAACGCAGAGCTTTCAAACACAGGGTTAATAACAAACATTTCCAGAATGTTTGAGGATCATTAATACACACAGTAATGATTGATCAATCTTTGCTTTATCAGCAGACATCACTGAACTACTTTCACAATCTCGATTAAAGATAAGTAACATGACAGACAGGAGAGTGAAAGAATGCGTGAGAAAATCCGCAACAAGATGTTAGATGATGTTTGAGGGGGAAAAAAACATGAAACTATCAGAAAAGATTCTCCGAATAGGAGTCTGATTCTGAGAACAGAAACATTCACTCTCAGTGAGATGATGACCTCACGTCACGCACACACACAATGACACTCTTCCTGCCTCTGCAGTCTGAGGGATCTATGGCTCTTTATGAGCTTTAATCCAGCCACACACACACACACAAAGGTAAATTCAGACGCTCCACACACACACAGGCCATTCACAGTTGAAACTCACACAGAAAGACATTGTGAGAAGGGCTACAGGATTCAGCTGCAAGTGACACCTCGGTGTGAGAAAGACATGAAGAACCTCTCGGACAGCACACACTTCACACACTGACAGATGTTTGTTTGACCATATTCAATATTTATATATCTCAATATTTATGTATTTGCTCTGTAATGGCTTCAGTTAGAAAAAAATTCCACCGAGTCATTGAAACCAATGAGATTAAAAATCTGTTTAAAAATCAATTAGGAATATTTAATTCATAGTTTCATTTATATGCACCAATATAAATAGCAATCATTTAAAGGCACAATATGGAACTTTTTGGCTTTCAAAATAGCAAAAATAACTGTATCTATGTTATATATTTCTTTTAGTTGTGTACTAACATTATCCCAAACGTTCCCACCAACTTACAAATCCGGAGAAATTTATATTTTAATTTGAAGACACGGCCGTGTCTTTATTTCCGTTTCGTCGCCCGTCTATGACGTCATATAACCTTTGACTCTAGTTTCTCTAACTTCGTGCGGATCCCGGCGAAAAACCGCCAAACGCAAATGTAAACACCGGACGCACGTCACTAAAATAAAAGAAGACGATAAAGAATCAATAGTTGGATATCAATAATGGACCATGATTATGCTTTGCCTGCACGTTCTGCTGCTGGAGGCAGATCCGTGAAGCGGAAACGCACGGGTGACAGAAATGACTCGAGAAGGGTTTGGGACAGGAGAAGAGACATGACTCGCGTTAACATTGGAGTTGCATTTCCACGAGCTTCGTGACAAACTGGAACTACAGAGAGATGCCGATCTCGCTTGCATTCTAATAAACAAGTAAGCACCCATTCAGCTAACTATATCTATCCGTAACTTATATGTTGTGAAACGATGATGGCATGTGTAAAACGCAGACGGACTAGCTCTCATGTACAGTATAATGTAAATTCACATTTGTTGTAGATATAGCTGCAGAAAGTAGCTTCATATGTAGTTCACCATCTTTTTCAATATCATAGTATAAACGTAATTATAATTATTAACGAAAGGTGACCGTGTTTTTTAACATCTATTAATACTAGCTAGATGGAATATTGATTCAATAGCCCTGATAATTCATATATCTCTCCGTTCGAAGAGACGTGATTTTAAAAACATTAAGTTAGAATGAGTGAGGAATGTGGGGAGCGACAGAGCGCGCGTGTTCATTACAATGGCATTACATAAAGTTTATAGCCAGTAACTAAACGTAACAAGAATAGAGATATAATATAAATAACAACACATTACCTCGTCAGTGAACATGTTATCTGCAGAGATGCTAGATGGCTGGGGAATGACAGATCGCGCGTGTCCCAATGAACATCGTATAGCTGGTTCGCGCGCGCACTCCCCTCTCCTCTCTCTCTCTCTCGACAACGACAACAACTCCCATGAGCACAGCTCTTTCACGACGTCATCAGAATACGTCTTTGGCTATTATTTTGATTGAGTGACCCCTGGTGGCCAAAAGTTACATACTGTACGTTTAATTACATATTTCCCCCCACAAATTGAATCATTGAAACGGACAGTTTGATTCACAAAAAAAATCAAACTTACCAACACCGATAATAATGATGTTGCTGCTTTATTTTATATTTTCAAAAAAATCACAGCAAAAACATTCTGAATGTTCATTATATTGCACAGCCCAAATGTAAATCTTTTAAGTCCCCCTGTGGTGAAAATCAAGCTTTTAATGTTGCCTTTATTTCTATGTGGTGCTTTAAGACAAACCATGTGCAAATTCATGAGTCTCCACCATTGCTGAGTATTTTCTGCTTAAAACTGCAGTGAACCAAAGACAGTCTCAAAAACACGGCTTGAAATCGCTGGTGTTTCCGACGTCACACACTACCTTGTAACCAATCAGATCAACGAGTGATCGTCAACGACTGGATCTCTGAGCTGGTGTGAGTGAGTGGAGGCGGGGCTCATTTGCATATTCATAGAACCACCGCGAATACTAAATGAGGCAAGAGTGTAGTTACATTCAAGCTTAAAGGATAACTCCGGTCAATTTTAACATTGAGCTCATTTTTTTGTAAATTTGGAGTGCTGTCAGTACAGAGAACAACGACAAAAATCGGTGTTGCCTACACCATGTTATCCTCTTTTTAAAATTTGCACCCTGTTGACTTCAATGGGGCAAGTTTTAAACCTGCTTTTAGTCTCTTAACATCCTTGATTTGTCATTAAAAGTGCACAGCCATGTGAGTGGTGTTATTAAGAGTGACCACGGTCAATCTGACTGCAGTAGATGTGAAAGATATGAATAAAAATGATGTTAATTCAACCAGCTCACATACCTGTATTTACCTCCTGTTTTCGGTCGAAGTCCAAAGTAGTCGATTATCGAGTTCGCGCGAGCGACCAGGCTGTATGAGATCCCATTCTCCCAACTCGATAATCGACTCGATAATCGATAATCGAAGTCGGTCGAAGTCCAAAGTAGTCGATTATCGAGTTGGAAGAATGGGATCTCATACAGCCTGGTCGCTCGCGCGAACTCGATAATCGACTACTTTGGACTTCGACCGAAAACAGGAAGTAAATACAGGTATGTGAGCTGGTTGAATTAACATCATTTTTATTCATATCTTTCACATCTACTGCAGTCAGATTGACCGTGGTCACTCTTAATAACACCACTCACATGGCTGTGCACTTGTAATGACAAATCAAGGATGTTAAGAGGCTAAAAGCAGGTTTAAAACTTGCCCCATTGAAGTCAACAGGGTGCAAATTTTAAAAAGAGGATAACACGATGTAGGCAACACCGATTTTTGTCGTTGTTCTCTGTACTGACAGCACTCCAAATTTACAAAAAAATGAGCTCAATGTTGAAATTGACCGGAGTTCTCCTTTAAGGCATGATGACATTTTTTCAAGGAAAAAAAAACGTTTAAATGTCATTTTGGTGATCAAAGATGAGTTTTAAGGGATAAAGTTATTGACTTTTAAAACATAAACGTTCGCACAAAGAGTTTTACAAACTAAAGACCATCAGGAGTCGCCATATTTAATGCCACATGAACGAACAGGATGTTATTATGACTGAGAGATCAATATATGTATCAAAAAAACCTATAAAATGTAACAAAGAACCTTTTTTTAATCATGAAAGAACCAAAGAGCAACTCAACAACCCTAAACAGTGAAAATGGTTCTTGCTAAGATGCTTTTTGCTAATTTTCGGAACCATTAAAGACAAGAGTGAAGCATGAAATATCTACAGTACAATTAAACACAACCGAGCTGTGATCTAGAAGCTCTCTCGTCTACAGCGTCTCCAAGTTCACTAACAGCAGGATGCTGGTTTCCAAGACACCGTCCTAAACATCCATACACACACCCTGAATTTTCATCTGACCACTGCTGATGGTGCAAAAATGAACAACAGACAGATCGGAACACACACACACACACACACTCATGCAAAGACCCCCTGTGTTTCTTTGTAAACCCGCTTTGTTGAACCGCCGTCCCACAATCCAGCATCCAGTTCAATTGCTAGGTAGACTTGTGACGGAAAAGAAAGCATGCAAGATGACAATGTCTAATTAATCTCCATTCAGAGCGGCTGTGCGGCGGGTCTAGACCGCTCTGATGGACGTGGGCAGGGGGTGAGATGTTTGAGCGCGGCTGCCACGGAAACTGGCCCTAATTGGACTATCAGACTGACTCGCTTTGACCTCGTATTGACGGCTCGGTTGTGAAAGTAAACATGGGCTTCAGCAAAAACAACTCCACCATTCAGATTCCGAATAGAGAAGAACGCACTCCAGAATCAGATCAAGCCTCGAGAGACTTTCAGTGGTGCATGGTTGAGCAATATGGATTTTTTGATGACCGATGCCAATATCTTAGAGAGCAGGTGTCTGATATAAAGCTGATTTAGGCATATAGGATATCACACAATTTCATATTTAATCGATTAATCGGAACTAATAACCAATTGCTGGAACAATCTGCTGTCGGAAAAAAACTATATCTATAGTTTTTCCGTGTTTGGTCCATTGCTGGAGCGGCAGAGAAGGGTCTGCTGTGATGAAACAGCAGAAGAGCGCCCTCTAGAGGTGAAATAAAGCCATCACTGATGCCTCGTGCGTTTGTTTTGACACTGTGGCACAGAGCGGGACACTTCAGAAAGGGATATTAAACAGACAATGAAACCGGTATGTATACAGTACACTACCGTACATGCTTTCTTACCATTAAGTAATTCATTTGTTGGCTAGATCCTGCATTAGTGGAGAACAGCAGTATGTTTGATGTCGAGGCTGAAAGAACACTAACAGTAACACAAGCAATTGGGTTTATATGAAATGGTAACACTTTACAAATAGAGTCATTTGTAAAATTAACTAAGGTTAATAAAGGTATTGTTCCTTTTAACATTTACCAATACATTTTTACATTTTAAAGTTGTATCTCTTAATCTTAGTTAATGAACTATCAACTAACATAAATGATCATTAATATAGCCTATTATTTTTATATATTTTAAAAGTACAGCACATTTTCATGGTTCAGTACCATTATTACATTTTTTGTAATAAAGTTCAGCACAAATGTGAGTTATGTTTTTTTTTTACATTCAGTATCCATTAAAAAAAACTATCGGTTGATTAACGTAGTTATCGTTAACGATAAAATCCCTCTATATTTAATTTTAACAATTTCTGCAATTAAACTTGTATTTATTTTACATAAACTTTACTAAACTATTTAAATAAATTATTTTGGGGCGGAAATCTGTCAAATAAATAGATTTGCACTTTAGATAGAACTTCTTGAATCGAAAATGTTTCGAAATAATTTGAAAATGAATCATTTAAACTTGATCAATACAGATAGTAGGAACTTCTTGATTATGCAATCCTATTTTTCACAAATAAAGAAGCTTAAAATCTAGACTACAGAGGAAGGCGTTCACTGGTCAATATATATTAAATGTGAGACAAAATTACTGAAATAAACACTTATTTTGCACAATCTTTCCTCAAATTCACCCCCCAAAAAATGTGCATTATTCATTGACAACGCTGTCCCAGATTTTGGAACTGACACAAGAGGGAACGAACACTTCTGCCAATCAAGCGTACATGGTTATCCGCCAATGGCAATCCTCACGAAACTGCATATTGGTCAATCACAAGCCAAAAGTATTCATAGACTAATAAATCAGCTTGGGTGGCCAATTTGCCTTTATCTGGCCATTCTGAAATTTCATCAGCATGAGCGATAATGTTTTCTTGTGAATTTCAAGTAAATATTTTGTAGTATTGATTTAATCATTTGCTATGATTGAATATTATTATTTTATTTCCTCATACAGCATATATAGTCCACTCTGTCAATCCATATAGAATGCCACCTTTTGAAGGTTGAATTACTGAATGTGTTTCAAAACCTATGAACCATTAAATTTACCAGCATCATAGGCACGATTTGGACAGAAGGACACCTAAGATGCCCAGAAATGCTGTCTAGGTACAGGCAGCTCGCTTGGTTTCATTAAGAGACACAGAGATTTAAAGATAACCCCCATTAAATGATCAATGGTGGCTCTGACTGGATATCTAAAGCCGTTTCCTGTGCCATTGTGTGCAAAACAGCCTCTGATTGTCCATCGGTAGGTGCTGGAGATAAACTCAGGTGTTTAATAACGCATTGTCTTGCTATTTTGAGAGGATACTGGTGGAGTGGGCCGGCTAGGGTGGGGTAACACAAGACCCCTGTCCAACCTGAGCGTCATCATACAGGAATGCCATGGCACAGAGCACCAGAACCGGCTCTCACAAAACAACAGCTTGTAACCAGAGTCCTGGGAAATGTCGAGTGTGTGTTTACAAACAGAATGTGATGCTGGATGCCTCATGGAAATGGTAAGGCGTAGGGAAGACCGGGGCAAGTTGTCACACGGAGTTTCATGACCCGCTGTTAGGGGCATGTTGTCACAAAGACTTTTTTCATGGTTAATAACAGTGTGGATGTTCAATGGCTGTTCTGTAGAAAATAGTATATATACAAACTAACTTTCACACGTAAACCCACCGTGATAAATATTTAGGCTACTGCACGGTAGTGTGACAACTAGCCCCGGTCTCATGTCATTCTGTTTAACCGTCTTCTTGTTTAATCAGATTATGATTCATTCCCCACTAACAAAACAGCATTTTCAACTCACCGGCCACGCGAAACTGAAGGGCAGCACAATCCTGGATTTATCGTTCGTGTTGTCGAGGGGCTTGACAGAAAAAGTATTCCCACCGATAACGGGAGTAGATCCGCTTCCGTAACTGCACGGGCCTCCCGAAGACACCCGCGACTGATACTCCTTCAAACACACGCGGAAAAACGTATCGCACTCGTCCGCCGTGCATGTGCGGTCCAACGCGGCGCGTGCGCCGTCACAACACGCGCCGCTTTGCAACTCCCCGTTTACGTTCTGCACGGACAGAACCTGCATCTCGAAATGCCCCGATGCCTCACACACCTGGAAATAAGAGTACGGAAAACAGTTAATAGCCTATTAGTATAAAAAATATTTGACATGTGGATCATATCTATCTATCTATCTATCTATCTATCTATCTATCTATCTATCTATCTATCTATCTATCTATCTATCTATCTATCTATCTATCTATCTATCTATTATATTCGCATACTTAAGTGTCAAAAAAGTATTTTTTTCCCCAGCTGTTGTGTGCATAAACAATCAAAATCTGTCAAAAAAGTTTTTTAAAAAACTTAAAGTTTGAAGCAAAATGTTAGATCTAAGAAAATTTTGAAATTTAAATGAGAACTGTACTACAGGACATCTTGGTTTCAACTCTATTTCAGTGTAAATATTCTAATAGCATCATCACATGTCACATAATGAAAAGCCAAACCGCACGTACCCGCATCCACAGGCACCGCAAAAGCACATGAACGGACAGCACCGCAAAGCTTGGACTCCGTCTCAGAATCATGCCTCCTCTGTCTGTCTGTTCGCTGTGAAACTACACGTTCATCCGACACACGGCTCTCATATAGTGCCTCATGCACGAGGACTGAGCCGCTCAGATCCAATAGAGGACAGATTCCCTGATGCCCCTTTAGAGGCTCTATTATCCTCCACTCTATTCTTGTATTGTCCTTCTGTTTTTACAACAATGCCCACGGGCTGGAGAGGAAAAGCTGCGAATGCGACTGAGCGAACGCTCCATCTATACAGCGCGTTCACGGAGGAGGGGCGGGGCCGGCACTTGGGATACTCACATATTAATGAGTGGGCGGGGCTATGGGTGGAAATAACATCCACCTTGTTTTCTAAGCAGTTTTTGTCGCCCAATTATTTAAAAAAAATAAAAACTCTGTTCAATATTACATCGAAAACAAAAATGAGGATTCAAAAATAATATAAAATGTGTAGCCTATACTTTGGAAATTGTATGCTTAAGGCTGCAATATAACATAATAATAACATTTAGAATAAATTAATTAAAATATTATATATATATATATGTATGTAATAGTATTTCATTTGTATTTGCATATGTCGTCATATTTTTGCACCCCGTGTTTTTTCTCCCAAAAAAATTAAACCTTTTTTCAAGATTTACGCATTCCAATTAATAGTAAAATTCCATCAGATTGAATTGAATAATCCTTACATAATTATTATTTATATTATGAATTAAGAATATTAAATGAGTTTAATAAAACTAGAACTTAATAATTTTTTTTGCATATTTTCTTATTTTTTTTACATTTATGAATACGAATCACAAATGGTAAATTCCCTTGTTCCATTAAGATTATAATAATTTATTATGATATTTTACAATATCATACAACCTATGTTTTTTCTCAACAATCGACACCATGACAATCCAATCAACTGACTGTACGTCTATCCATCCAAGTGTCATCTTCATTCACATGAAATTAAAACTTGTCCTAGGTTCCCCTCAGACAGCATACACATGATTTCTGACAGTTTATTCCCACGAGCCTGCATAGACGTTATCTGCGTATCAGAGACTGTCAGTCTGAATCGTATTAGGCATCTGACCTTCCTTCCTGGTGTCTCTGCCATTGCATTTTCGGTATAGGCCTACTTTACTTGATTGCATTCTAATGAGGTTCATTCGCCACACATTTCGGCACAAGTTGCCATTGTGACAGTCCTGTTATTATGCAAATATTATTCATGAGCAAGAACCATGAATATCACCACACAGGAGCGCTGCTAGTTCTCGATTGTTTTTGCCACAGAAACAGCCTCAGTCTTTTCATCCCTGTAATGGCAGCTGGTCGGAGACGGCTCTTTCTCGGGACGACAAACTGCTCTTTTCAAAGCTAAACGTGAAGCGGTTAATCATCTCCCAGTCCGTGCTTGAGGAGTCCCTAATGAAAAGAACATGACAGGAATAGGGGGGGGGGGGGATGGAGAAGAAAAGGGGAATCTCCTGTGAAATAGAGATGGAGGAAGGAGGGGCTGATAAAGGTGGGGGTCTTTATTTTTAAATTAGAGCAGCTGGGTCTCACTCTCCTTAAAGAGCAGTCATGAATAGATTATGGCACAGGCCTAAACAGGATCCGCCCACCCCCTTCCTCGAGGACACGCCCCTCCCGTTAGGACACGCCCCCTCCGCCTCTGCTGGATGGAATGAACCGCATTACATTGACAATGAAGAGAACAGGTATGATTCATCCACAATTCCACACATATAAAAAGAAAACATGAGGATTATCTCACGAACAAGTAAACACAGTAAAAGTTCAGTGAGGGGTCGGTAAGATTTCTTCTGCTCACCAAGATTTTTTTGATCAAAAATAATAATATTGTGAAATTTTATTACAATTTCAAATAACTGTTTTCTATTTGAATATATTATAAATGTGATCAAAGCTGAATTTTCAGCATCATTACTCCAGTCTTCAGTGTCACATGATCCTTCAGACATCAAACTAAGATGATGATTTGATTCTCAAGAAACATTTCTGATTATTATCAATGTTGGAAACAGTTGTGCTGCTTCATATTTTTGTGGAAACTGATTTTCTTCCAGGATTCTTTGATGAATAGAAAGTTCAAAATTGACCCTGATGTTATTCCAAATTTTAAAAAAGTCTTTCTTTTCTCAATTATGCCCTTTCACTTTAAAATTAGTGCATTACAGAAGCAAAATGTGAAGGTTGTTTGTTGGCGTATATTGAAATCTGTTCCCCTCTGTGGTCAAGCAACAATTGAGCTGTGATACTGCAGAGTGCTGACACTCACAAGCTGAAAAATCCAGGTGTCTTTTATCGAGGAATCTCAGACTCTCCCAATTCCTCAGAACCCACACATGCAGTGACATCATAGCACCTCAACCCTAAATTTTCCAAAACTGACACGAGGATCCCGACAGGCCTGTAGCCGCAGGCAGTGATACGCTGTCAAGTTGCCAGTATGTTACTCTTTCCCCTTACGCTTCATGAGGCAACCAGTTTTACTTTCCTGTATCTTCACGCCTTGTCTATTCATGCGTGACCGATGGCAAGGGTTTCCACACCCTCGTGGGAAAAACTTTATCAGTCTGTGCTTTTGTTTATTTGCATGCTTGTTTATTTATCTCTTTACCTTTGACTTAGTTTTTGCAGATTGATCATTCATAACTGGGATGTTTTACAGTAACGCCGTGCTCGGTTTGTGTTTGTGTGCGTGTGTGTTTGTGTACGAGCTGAAGTTCCCACAGCCTCTACTCTCCTTTCTTGCTCTGACCTGTGTGTCATTTCCCTGCAGGAGCGACGTTGTGAAACTTGTCAGTGAGAAAAAAAAGAAGACTTAATGAGCAACTATTGTTACATATTAGATCTGCAATGCTTCATCTGTCCTTCCTATTTCTCACAGACACCCACTGCAAAAATCATTTCCTTCATCGGCGTTGTTGTAATTTTTTTTAATAAACTATCTTAAAACATGATGTATATATTTTTTTGCAGTGGGTGTCTGTGAGAAATCCGAAGGACAGATTTCTCTGTCCTTACTTTCAATCTCTTATACGTTACGTGTGCACGAATACGAGCACGAGGAATACCTTTCTGGCTGCAGTTCACTTAATGGCCACCGGTGTCGCTAATAACAAGTGTTTCTGAATTCTTTTATAGCCAGTGTGTGTGTATAGCTTGTAACGAAACTTAAAAAACAAGACCTTCACCAAATTCCTATAAGAAAGCCTTTAGACAGATTTTGGTTACACTTTATTTTAAGGTGTCATTGTTACAGTGTAATTATATATTTAAGTACTGAGTAATAATAATTAACTACATGCACTTACTATAGGGTTAAGGTAGGATTAGGGTTTGGTTTAGGGTTAGTCGCATGTAATTAAGCATAATTTACTATTTTTACTATGGTAAGTATATGTAACATTTAACAAGGACACTGTAAAATAAAGTGTTACCCAGATTTTTATGTGAAGGACGTCTTTGCCAGGAAAATCAACTCGTGTGACGTTTGTGCGCTCCCGAAAGCCTCTCTTCCATTCCACGTCATATGAAATGAATATTATATATATATAACTGTGCAGTTTTACACCTCTTCCTTAATGATGCCGGTGAATTGCAGACCTTGTGCAAACATATCGCTATCAGATGCGTTCTTAACTGCAGTTTTCTCTTTTGTTGTGAACTTGTGTGTTCATTTTTTTATTAAAAGAGAAAGCGCGCATTTACATCTAAACGTCACTCTCAGCAGTGAGGACGCTGCCAGTATGATCATTAACAGTATATCGCATTAAACCTATTTCCAACTTCTTTTTACTTCTAAGCAAAGAATGAAAAAGAACTTCGCCGGGGCCTTGAATTACTTTCAATCTCTTATACGTTACGTGTGGACGAATACGAGCATGAGGAATACGTTTCTGGCTGCAGTTCACTTAATGGCCACCGGTGTCGCTAATAACAAGTGTTTCTGAATTCTACATATAGCCCCTTTAAATGAACATGGTTGAGTTACATCAGCTCTCAGGCAATAAACTACTATGTATAATAATCTGTATAAGGGCCTGATGGAAATTACAAGTCTTCCACTCGTCTGCTCAGCCATGTTGCATCTTGGTCTCAAAAAATAGAAAGATTGTTAATGTTTGTGTGCGTGCTGAGGAAAGCTTTGTGGATAGAGTTTGTTTGAAAGGAGAACGCAGCTAATTGCAACTCTTTCTTTGTTTTCTGAAGATTAAATAGCTCAACGAAAGCCAGACACTGTAAATACTTACAACCGGACCACATGATGAACACATTTCAAATTTAGCCAGATGTTGTCATTGTCTTAAATGAAATATTGTTGCAGTTTCTACAGTTTTCTATTTATAGCTGTGCTGTAATCGAGTCCTGGACAGGACATTGAAGTAATGGAGTTTATGTCTTCAACAAGTGTTTAAGGATATATTCTCACACATACCTTTGTTACAGATAAGATTCACTAGAACAAAAGAAATGTCAAAGCTGAGAAATGTAATGTTGTGAATTTCCACAGATATTATAGTTAAGAAAACACAAAAGACATTTGACAACAGCAGAAAAAGGGCAAAAGTGTGACAAAAGATTACAACTACAGATACAGCTCACACAAGTTTACACATTTGGCAAAACTTTGAAAACAAGACGTCTTTTTTCTGGCACACACAACACACATTTGACTCACTTTTTAATTGACTTCTACATGTATACACATACATCTTATTATACATGATTCATCAATACTGCATCGCTCCACCTCTAACACAATCTTTCTTTTTGGCTGACATCACATATCCATTACTTTTTAACCCATTATTTTTCAACCTCCCCCATAGACCACCTGACTCCATTCTGGAATGTACCGTCCACCTTTCAAAAATTCCTAATGGATAAATAATGTCCCACCCCACACTTTTTATCCTTATCTTGTTTTACTCACTAATATGTCAGATTACAGAATGAAGACAGTATGTAGTGTCATTATGATCCACACAGAGCTCGTTATGACCGTGTTGAGGTGGAATGGGTTGTTTGTCTTTTGCCATCATTGGTTTGTAAATGGCATGCTAATGTTATCAATGATACATGTGTGTGTGTGTGTGTGTGTGTGTGTGTGTGTGTGTGTGTGTGTGTGTGTGTGTGTGTGTGTGTGTGTGTGTGTGTGGTGTGTGTGTGTGTGTGTGTGTGTGTGTGTGTGTGTGTGTGTGTGGTAAACTATGCATAAAGCAATGCAAGAGATGTAAAACAATAGATATTTAGTACAAAATATTCAGATAGGCCTATATAGAAACATATTCTTGATTACATCATTAGTAATGTTTTAATAGTGCTTATAGCTGTTTGTCGCTAATTCTGTTTCCTAACAGCAGCTTCCCTGATTTTTGGATTTAATGGTTATAAATATATTTCCCTTTGGAGAAAATGTATATGAATATTTACTTTTGGGACCAAACTGTTTTGATCTATATAAAAAAAAAACTTGATTAATCTACAAAAATGTAGTAAAAATATGTCTGTAAAGTAAATATTACTGCTTATGTATTGTTATAAAAATGATTAAAAATGTGTTAATTTAGTGAAAAAAGCAGGGAAAATGCTTATTTTGAAATACATTTCATTTTTATCTTATTCCTATATTCATAAATATTGAGTTATAATTTCTGAAAAATGTAGAAATATATATTTTAGCTGTATGCTATATGAATTGTGTTGATTAGGCCGATAACAACAGCCACCTCTCTATGGCAGAGCTCTCTGTGTCTGTTTCACAACAGGTGTCGTTCCCATGAGACTTTGCTGAATCTGTGACCTGGTAAAAAGACATCATGCGGCGAAGGCCATGTTTTGTTTTAAGATGTTTTGGTGCAATGCTCCCATCCGTTCCCAGAGAAGCGGGACACGGGCCCAGCTCGAGCCGAGACCCTGCACCGCGGGCCGTGCAGCTGCGCTCCGTGGGACGCATACGCCAGCTTTTCCTGATTACACAGTAACGAGCAGAGAAAAGAACAGGTTTACTAGACTGTCGACACAACACTTGCTGGACAGTCACATAACATTTGTGAGCGCATACTATAGAATCTGAAAATGTCCTCACAAACACAGTGTAATCCGTCGACCACTGGTTTGTGAGCTGGACCTCATTATTTGAATGTTTTGCTTTAAATCAACAGGTTTGTGTGAAGTTTAAGTTTAAGAGTTATACTACTTCAACCATTGCACTTAGGAGATATTCGGTAATATAAGGTGTGTGTGTGTGTGTGTGTGTGTGTGTGTGTGTGTGTGTGTGTGTGTGTGTGTGTGTGTGTGTGTGTGTGTGTGTGTGTGTGTGTGTGTGTGTGTGTGTGTGTGTGTGTGTGTGCTCGCGCCTGTGAGGGAGTTGAATTCCTCCATCCCTGATGAGTCAGGAAAACATTTCATTCTCTGAAAACAGATCCAGCACTACAGCAGGTTCAAGAAGCACATCTGGAGAGGAGGTAGACAGAGATAGATCTATCTATCTATCTATCTATCTATCTATCTATCTATCTATCTATCTATCTATCTACTCAGGAGACTCAACAGCTGTGACAAACGTGTATTTATGGAGCTGAAATCTAGTGTTTGTGGCCACCACTTTGTTAATAGGTTGTGCGTTTGTGTTTTTTGTAAATCGTCCCATAATTCAGTGTGCATGAGAAAACTGAAAGCTGTTACACACACACACACACACACACACACACACACACACACACACACACCACACACACACACACACACACACACACACACACACACACACACACACACCCCAAAGAAGTCAAACAGTTGTTTCTCACAAACTATATTTCAAAGCATATTCCTAAAAAAGTTTTTTTTTTTTTATAGTCTTGTTGAAACACATCCATCTGAATTATTCCAGCCCTGAAATTCCCCACAAATATTCAAACAGCTTTGATATTCAGATGACATATCTGTGCGAAAAATTCCATTTACATTTACGGAGACTAAGTGACTAATATTAAATGGTAAAGTGAAATTTCTGAAGCACTATAGGGGCACCAAAAGAATTGCAATTTGTTTGTTTGAGTAGCCGTACTGGGTCAGACACAACAGTTTATAGCACAACCGGAACTACCTGTTTGTTCAACAAATGGTGGAAATAACAAATTGTATGAAAACAGACTGTATTTTTGTGGTTCTGTTAGGTGCTCCTATAGTGACACAGAAATTACACACTTTGATAAAGATATTACCAAGATATTGCTAGTTTAACGACGGGAAAAACGGTCTGCACACCCAGTGCATGGTATAAAAGGGTTGTATTTCTTAATGAGTAATGGGTGTGTTATTGGCGTAACGTGCAATAAACCAATCAAAGCCTCATCTCCCATTCCCTTTAAAAGCCAGTTGCGCTCGCGCCATGGCGGATTCGCTATTTACATGACGGAATTTGCAAGTGGAAAAACTGTACGCTTCTCTTGAGAGCAAATGGACCATCTACGGGACAAAGTGTACGCGAGTTGTGGTCCCATAGGCGCATATTACTAACACGCTCTTTAAATAGCGAAAAATAATGCGCCAATGACCTTAGACCAGGTTTTTGTTGGTCAATGGCGCAGTCTATTTCAGTTGCCTCAAAATAGCAACGTGCCTGAACACACCTCGTTTTCAGACCAACACGCCCACAAATACACACACACAATAACTGATTTCAAACTATGCGACTCCCATGAATTGTAAACACATGGTGCACCATACAGCCAGTTGACTGAGACAAGTGATTCTTTCTCTAAGGCCCTGCATGTTTACATCTGGTATTAAGATGCGTTTTGGTCGATCAGATCACATGTGGATGACTCTAAATACAGGTGTAAACTGGGTCTAAAACATTTTAAGCTTGTCCACTTTCGATAACTTCCAGAGGTAGTCGAAAACACATCCGACCTACTTGCTTTCGTAGTGTATACGCTCATGTCTTCAAACAGCCACAAAAGGCCGCCTACTCTCCGCCTATTGACCTAATATGTAAACATGGGAAGAGTGTATGCCAGACGGGATTTAAACTTTGTTAGCTGGAGACCCAAGTTTGGTTTAAAGATGAAAAATGTACCAAGCACAATGTTCTCTCACCATTCCTGATTTCTAACACGCAATTTACCCACCCATAGACCCACTCTTCGAAGAAATCAGGACAGAAGTGGTCAGAAGTGGACAATTAGACAGATTAAAACCCCAGGTGTAAACGGGAAAATGTAAATATGTCTCCCTCGTTTACTTGTGATCTGATCGAGCAGGTGTAAACAAGGCCTAAGAACTTTTGTCTTGCTACATTGCTACATGCTAACTTCATTGGGCCTAAAACACACACAAAATTCATCTGAGTGTAAATATTGGTTTTGGTGGAGTTTCGGTGCACTTTACTTATGCGAACATACAGGTACACACACTGAGCCTCTCTACAGGCTAATGACCTGGCAACCCCTCTTCCAGTCACATAACTAAGGTCAAAGGTCACCGTTAGCCTTCTAGTAAAAAAAAAAAATAAAAGATCATAATATTACTCTCAGCACAAATATTCTGACAGTAAATGCTAAATCTAGTAGTTATCAGGTGAGAAATGGCTGCTGGTAATTCTTCAGCAATGTTTCATAATATTACTGTTTTATGATAAAATAAAATCAGCTTTGCATTTATAATGACAGCATTTTTGGTTTTGTGATCTTTAAGATCACATTCCAAATATAGCCTGTGAAATCCTGCATTAGCAGTTTAGTTTTATATTGTCACTCAGAACTGGGCAAGAAACTGTCCAAAGTATTCTCTCTGTCTTTGTTTCTCTCAGTTTACCATGTCATAGGACACACAAACAATCATCAAAAATATGGCGCAATGATGACTGTGAGAATCCTCAGGATTTTATTGGTAGTGCTGGCTAAGGCTAGAATCACTATAATATTGCTCAACTGTAGGGATACTGTAAACTCTGGAGCATAAATGACTCGTAACAACCATAAATGGGGAAAATTTAAAAGAGGAACCCAAGCAGTGCCGCCAACTTTTTTTTCTTTTCGAAGCACAGTGTGCACAGATTAGGAGAGAAAACAGATGTAAAGTGCCGACAATCTGCGCATAATATTTAGCGATTTTTCAAACAGGCTTAAGCATCGTTCCATTGAAAATAGTTGCCAAGTCATATCTTGCGTAATATGATAGAGATGTGTTGGTGGGCTAGTGGACAAAAGCCTAACATCAACCCAGAACTCCTACACAGCAGCCTCATGCACAATTTATGATAAAATAAATGATAATTACAATACACGTTTAATTTAGAATTTCAAATGAGTATCTAGTGCTTTGGGGTGAGGAATGTTTTTAAATAAATGCATGTACTATGCTTTATGGTGACTCGATCAACGTTATCAAGATAATTAACAATGTTTATTTACATTCATTTGGTTTTACTGCAGGTGAATATTATTCACTAACAAAACCCAACCTTTCTGACCCTGTGTGTGTGTGTGTGTGTGTGTGTGTGTGTGTGTGTGTGTGTGTGTGTGTGTGTGTGTGTGTGTTGTGTGTGTGTGTGTGTGTGTGTGTGTGTGTGTGTGTGTGTGTGTGTGTGTGTGGTGTGTGTTTTGTGTGTACTGGCCAGCTGCCACATCCCACTTCGGATTGGCTCTCAGCAGGACCAGGACCAGATCAAGACCTTACTTTTATACACACACACACACACACACACCACACACACACACACACACACACACACACACACACACACACACACACACACACACACACACACACACAACACACACCACACACACACACACACACATTCATACATTCCATTTGCCCTCATGAGAGTCTGACACAACACACACCAATCACAGAGTGGATGTGCCAGAGTCAGAGCGTTTCTGAGAGCTTTGATTGGCTGGAGGACGTATACGGTCACTGGAGAGGGCGCTTGAAGAGCTCTTGGCTTCAGCGTTTTGTTGCACATTATAGTCAATAAAAATAATTGCGAGTTCTCCTTTCCATTTTGTGTAATTTCCCTTCACTGAAATGCCATTCGTTTTCAGTAAATCTAAAATGCCATTTGTTAGCGCTCCACCCTGTGCTAAAGGTTCAGTCACTGAACCCATTTCCTGTAAATGAATTAGTGCTAAACTAAAATTAATCATGTCAATCATGTGTCTTTTTCACTTCAACTTTTTGGGATTTATTTTATGATTTCTTTATGAAAGTTTTGAACCAGATAATTAAATCTCTCAGATTTTATTAAAAAATGTCTTAATTTTTGTTTTGAAGATGAACGAAAGTCCTTATGGGTTTGAAACGACATGAAATTGCCTAAATTCAAGCTGTTCATCATATAAAGCGATCAAGTCTCTTCAGAAAATGTAGACTAATCCGCTCCATTCATACGGATTAATTTTATAATCTCTTTAGGAATCTTTTGAAATGTCAAAGGTAGTTGCATAGACTGTCAATGGAGGGACAGAAAGCTGTCGGATTTCATCAAAAGTATCTTCATTTTGTGTTTTAAGATGAACGAAAGTCTTACGGGTTTGTAACGACATGAGGAGGAGTAGCCTAAATGATGACAGAATTTTCATTTTCGGGTGAACTATCCCTTTAATTTACTGAATAATTCTTTAGGTGAGTTTTTGAGTCGTTTTGATTGATTCACTTAAATGAATCCGCTCAGCTCAAGATTAATTCACATTTCCTTTCGTTTCACAGACGAAAGGATTTCACACGGGTTTGGAACGACATGATGGTGAGTAAATGATGACAGATTTAGTCTTTTTCTTGCCCCATATGTTTTTTTTTTTTTTTCAGGCGGCAAATTTTCCCGCGGTTTGAATGTGGTGCAAACAGAGCAGATCTGCTTTAGCGGCCCAGTGATGGCGCAGGCTTCGCTTCAAACACTCCATGCCGTGCGCTAATAACGCTAATTACAATGGATGGCTGTTTACACACACACACACACACACACACACACACACACACACACATAGAACGAGGAAAGAGGAAAGCCTCGATTTAAGTAATTTCCCCTAGAAACCACAATTCTTCCTCCACAGTTTACACACAAGCGTTTAGGAATGTCTAACCACATGATCAGGGCTTGTAATGTAACATATCAAACAAGTCTGTGTGGCTGTTAAGGCCTTGCTTGGGTTTTCATTTTGTTTCATGCGCTCGCAATTGTGTTTTGTTTATGGGCGCCTGGGAGAAAATGCAAAGCGAGGAGAAAAAGTTGAGCGATATTGAGGCCGACAGACAAAAAAGCAACGCAAACCTCGCTAATCGAACACAACTGTGTTTACGAGCGCGGTGGAAACGCGCTGTGCCGCACAATGAGAGAGCGTGATGACTTGTGATGGTGACTGACGACTTGATCTCCATGGCAACCTCGTTCATTCTCTCTCTTGGATGGAAATCCGAGCTCTGGAACCTAGAGCAATGACATCATTATTTGAAATGTCACAGAACTCAAACTCAAAAACCCCTTTCTTGAAAATTAGGACACACAGATGAACTGTTGATGGTTATAAGAGCAAGTCGAACATGAGCTCTGTTCCAATACTCAGTGTGAGCTGCCTTGCTACCTTTTAAGGGTGGGTCTCAACTAGAACATAAATGACTGATTTAGTAGCTACTTTGATGACCGAATTTTCAGTTTTAATGTGAATAACTTTTTAAAGTTATGTTTTATTTTCTATTTATATGAGTGTGGATGTGGATTTGGAAAGAGCAACTGAATGAAAATCCCACACGGAGAACTGAGGCGAATAATTACGACCACAAACCCATGAGAGGAAACCAAACGAAACCATTAATCCAAACAATCATCTCTCTGGGTTGTGATATCACTGTATAACATCTCAGAAGACCCAAATGAGGGGCTTTCAGATGGTTATGACGCAAAAGAAAAAAAAGATAATTCAGAATGTGTTCGAATGCAGATAGCTACAGCATAATTATTCGCAGTGCTAGACAAGACCTAGTGAAGGTGTGTTGAGTTGATGACGTCTTAAAGGGGTATTCCTGTCAGCATGCATCTTTGTACAGATATCAGTCAGTGCAAACTCTGGCCTCATTTCACAGTGTGCATGGAAAACACACACAGGTACGCCTGACCAAACTGAGAAGCCCTTTCACAGTGTGCAGAGAAAGACACAGACACTAACATTACAGAGTAGTTTGGTCTTTGCAGTGTAAACTGTTCATTCTGCAAGCCCCATTAGCAAATGCATGAGGGAAAATTTCTGACGTTGTATCCTCTCACACACACACACACACACACACACACCACACACAACACACACACACACACACACACACACACACCACACACACACACACACACACACACACACACACACACACACACACACACACACACACACACACAGGTATGCTTTGTAAATCACTTTATTCATTCACAGTATGTAGAGAAAAGCACACACATTTCTGAACAGACAGAATAACCAGAAAATATAGCTTAATATGTTTAGTCTCCTGCACTGACCATCTTCAAGCATTTGGACCCCTGGAGCCATACTTAAAGGATAATTCCGGTATTTAGCACTTTGAGTCTATTTTCTAGTTTGTTTTGGATGAACTAGAGTGGTGGACACAGAAATGTTGACGATGGGTCCTGTCTCGACTTTTTGCCTCTTTTAGAATCGCCTCTGAGTGCTTCAGAGTGGCTGTCTATGGGCATGCACAAACATGTCCTTAAAACAACCCTTAACGTTCGTTTTCAAAACTGTGCAACTCACCGAGTGGTTAGTGGTGTTCGTTGATGATTAAAAACAAATATATCGGCGCAATGTATGATTTCAATCCGTGTTATTTGCTATAGTGGAACTATTTTTTTCAGATACCTCACAACCGCGTATAAACTTGCGCTCTGTATTTGAGTCTGAAGCGTTAGCACACTCCCGACCTCTTGATGGCGACAACCACTTTGCCGTAAAGGACGCTGTACGGAACACGGTGTCTAGCGCATAGACCTTCTGAGAGACGGAGAACCGAGCAAAAATACTACAACCAAATGTAAACAGACCACTTTCCGTTTCCGGGAGCGCAGTAATATCAACAAGCAATGTGTCCTCCAACAGAAATCATGCGATTTTACAAAATGCCAAATAAAACACGACCAAAACTGTATTTCGCTACGCTACTTGTTTTGGAACATCAACGAACACCACTAACCACTCGATGAGTTGCACAGTTTTGAAAACGAGCGTTAAGGGTTGTTTAAAGGACATGTTTGTGCATGCCCATAGACAACCACTCTGAAGCGGTCAGAGGCGATTCTAAAAGAGTCAAAAAGTCGAGACAGGACCCATCGTCAACATTTCTGTGTCCACCACTCTAGTTCATCCAAAACAAACTAGAAAATAGACTCAAAGTGTTAAATACCGGAATTATCCTTTAACAATGATTTTTACGTTTTTTTTTTTTACCTGTGTGAACTTGAGGGGAAATTAGTTCATTTATTCACTGTCACAGTATAGTTGATTAAAAGTATTTTTCGAAGAAGAAAAAACATGGCTCAGAAGTTGTTTGCAGATGCCACTACACTGTTCAAAAGTTTGGGGTCGGTAAATTTTCAAAAACATTTTCAAAGACGACTCTTATGCTCACCAAGGCTGTATTTATTTGATACAATAAAACAGTAATATTGTGAAATATTATTGCACTTTTAAATAACTCTTTTATATTTTAACACATAAAATGTAATTTATTCCTGTGATCAAAGCTGAATTTTCAGCATCATTACTCCAGTCTTCAGTGTCACATGATCCTTCAGAAATAACTATAATATGATGATTTGCTGCTCAAGAAACATTTCTGATTATTATCAATGTTTAAAAAAACATATGATAATAATAAACATAAAATATGCTGCTTCATATTTTTGTGTAAACCATGATAATACTTTTTTCCGGATTCTTTGATTAATGGAAAGCTCAAAAGAACAGCATTTATTTGAAGTAAATCTTTTGTAACATTATAGTAAATGACCAATAAAACTAGCATGTGCTCAGTACATCTCACGAGTCTAAAAGCTCTTCAGAGTCACTTTAGTTTTCAGAGTCTGAAAAATCAGCTCACTGTATGTTCCAAACATCTGTCACAGCAAATGATGATAAACTGCTTTCCTTCATATTGGTTGGAAACATTTGTTCATGTGAATATCAATGTTTTTCGACAAGTTATTATGGGTCTTTCACTGTAAACTGGCTTTTTGGCCAATAAACGGCTCATTTATAAGCAAAGAGGAAGGAACATATCAAACCCCCTCTTCCACACACACACACACACACACACACACACACACACACACACACACACACACACACACACACACACACACACAAACGTGAAGTATTTCTCTGGCTTGTTTGCAGTCGCTGAGGCTCATCTAATCCTTCCACTGATGAGTGAGGCTGTTTCCTCCGATTTCAGAGCTTTGGAGTTTTTATTTTGCCATCAGGGCATTTAAACAAGTAAACCTACGGATGAATCTCTCAAACCTGTCAAGAATGTGTCCAAGTCACATTTTTTTTAAATTCCAAAATATATTTAGAATAAAGGGATGAAAGCCTATTTTTTGGAACCAACATTTTGGGGAATTGTGACATAATGTTTATAACAATTACACACATTTCCATCCTGGATTCTCATTACAGGAATGTAAAGTATTTCTAGGTCGTGGTAGTATTTGATGTATAGAGCCTTAAAGCAACACTATGTAACAATTTATTATGTTTCCATTAAAGGTCCCGTTCTATGCCCCTTTTTACAAGATGTAAAATAAGTCTCTGATGTCCCCAGAGTGTGTCTGTGAAGTTTCAGCTCAAAATACCCAACAGATCATTTTTTACAGCATGTTTAAATTGTCTTTTTGAGGACTCAGAAAAACGCTCTGTTTTAGTGTGTGCCCTTTAAATGCAAATGAGCTGCTGCTGCACGACAGAGGGGGCGGAGCTTCAAGAGCTCGCACTCAGACTCTTAGGACAATTTCATCTCATGGAATAATGATAACATCAGAAACTCTCAGTAACTGTGTTCATTTCGAGTCGGACAATAATGCCTACAGAGTCAGAGGGCTGTATAGAGATGGAACAGGTATAGTTTAGTAGTTTAATTGCGGTTATTATAACGTATTTGTCATCTGCTTGTATGTATCCAGCATTGTTTATTAATAGCCTAGCTACAAGTCTGCTGTGTCGGACCAGGTCCGAATCATGATCAAAAATATACTGATGAGTTTAATAAAGTTTATTGTACATCACACAAAAGATGAAGCGTCAGTTTTACTTCAGAAAATCACCGCTGAGTAAACACAGTAAGTTATAAGAAGTGCGCGAGTTGTGGGAGTATTCCTGTGGGCGGACGTTAGTCAGAGAACTGTTCTACTGACGTCATTAAAGACGGAAGTAGAGGGATGTAGTCCAAACGGGCCGTTCGCTGTAGGCGACTTCTGTTAAATAAAATATCTCGCTTGGCATTGAACTTTGAGCTTTATAATTTTACAGATATTATTTATACTCTAACAACAACATTACACACTAACTTAAGTTTGAAACATGGGATCGCGAAGAACGGGACCTTTAAATAATGTTTCCAAAATCTTATCAGTGGTCCAGTCGTAACAGGATGAAAGGCACTTCTGCCATAGCCTGACGGGGTCTGTATCACTTTTACTGGCACTATGTAACTTCGGGTTTCGGGTAGGAACCCGTGCACAAAAAGAACTACAAAATTCGACTGCTTTACGTCAAGCGCTACAATAGTCATTATTTCGTTTTTCTTCGTTTCTGATGTCGCAATACATCATCCTTTCATGAAATCATGTAACATACTCTACCTTGTCTGTGGACATCGTTCATTATAAAGCCGGTGCTGGATAAACAGCGAGCGTGCGTGCGACGGTAGGCTAAATTATTTACGACAGCAGCAATGGACAATTTAGTTTCCAACCAGTAGGGCGACCGAAGAGGAAAAGTTACATGGTGTTGCTTTAATGTATTATGCAGATTTAAATTGAAAATATTTTTTAAGGTCACAAGGAATTTTGTATTATTATTATATTTTGTAGTTATTTTTAGCACATTTATCTCCATATTACTGTAGATGTTTTACTAATTTTATACTATTTAATATTAATTTTACCCTATATATGACTTTTATAGTATGACCAATTTAAAACAGCATAAATTGAATGAAGTAAAACAGATACCATTAAAATGTATAAATGCAGTACAATTGAAATAATTGGTATTTATATTTTTGTTGTTTTAATTATTTATAAGCATTTGAATTTTTGCTAAATTACTGTAATGCAAACAATTTACTAGTTTTATACTATTTGACTAATTAATTACTATATAAATATTAATTATAATTATTGTAATACAATTCAAATAAGCATAAATTAAGTTTGGTACAACAAATAAAGGTTAATAAATGTAATAATATTTATGGTAATGAAAATGTTTTTGCATGTTTTGAAAAAACAGTCTTGATTTTCCGAAAAATATTCAGATATAACGAAAATATAATAAAGTACAGTGACCTGCACGAAGGGAGCCCATCATTGCTGCTGTAATGTAGCAAAGCATGCTGTGAAAACTCTATACCTCAACCGAGAGCATGGAGATGAAACAATGAAAAGAGAGAGGGGAACTGATGGAAAGAGGGATTGAGAAAAGAAGAGAGAGCCGCATTAGAGAGAGGGATTAGATGAGAAAGCCTGAGGCTGTGGATGGCCTGAACGCGCTGAGGCCACTTCCTCTCCTGACGCTCTGTTTGAGCCACAGAAAGAACTGGACATTCCTCCTATTGTCCTAAAGCAGGGGACACCAAGAGCTCAGGATCCCATGGGCCTCAGGGAAGAGAGAGAGAGAGAGAGAGAGAGAGAGAGACACACACAGAGAGAAAGAGTGAGATTGCAACTTTTGTGCACTTGCAAAGAACTGTTGCTCCTATGCGTGAACTCCACAGCTGTCTTTATCACTTTTTTTTATTGTACGCCATAATTAAATAGCAAGCCTGATTGGTTAAAAAGTATAAACACACCTCTTCTCAGCAGCTTTCCTCTCTGAGGATCTCATTAATGCCACTTTTTGGGATATAAAAGGCCAAATTAATATATTACACTCCAACCAGCATGTGCTCAGAGACTGTTTGTCCAGTCCAAACCACATTAATATGTCAAAGCAAGAGGAAGTCCCAAAGCAAGACAGGAAGTATTGGGTGAAAGTCTCAGATCTGTTCTCTATTAACCCCTGAAAAACAAATCACCTGTGATTCCTGAGACACTGAAGAAACGAGCACATGGGACGATGCTTTTCACATCTTCAGTATCTGCTATCCGGTTCAACCCACAGTTAAAGAAGAGAAAACGTCTCTACGCTGATTGAATAATGGATGGAGTGGTTTCCCATGGCTCTCTGTGGTAATGGTTTCTTCATGCAGTGAATGCATAGTTTCCAGCCAATGTGCCATGCACCGTCTCCACACGGGCCAGAGTTCAGGCCCTCCGGTGAGTGATGGCTCGCTTCAACGCTTTTTTCATGACCTCTTTCAAAATGTTCATTTTTATTCTCGCTTTTCCTTGTTCTCTCGCAACTTTAGTGCTTCCCACCAGAGGAAAATAAGTTCAAATATCGTGTTTCAGAACATTTTCCATTTCTTTAGTTTTCCCAGTGGGTCTTAAATGCTGGTTTTAAGGGTCAAAACCACTTTGTAAGCAGATCAGGTTCTCCAAAGAAAAACTCAGTCAGATACTATATTTCTATGATTTAATGAAATAATATTAGACATGGTGTTGTTTGGTACAATTGCATGACAATCAATCAACAATAAAACAATCAACTGACAGAAATGTGACCCACAAGATCAGGGACAGAGAATACACACACAATCTCAATGCTCAGACTGATCTCATGAAACTGCGTATGTATGACACGCCAATTCGTATTTCCATTTTTGGCGTGCTATCAACACGCATAATCGCTTTTCAGCGTGTTTATGAACGCCGTTGACTTAACGTTACATTACCGTATATATAAATATATGACCTACCCCAACCCCGTCCCTAAACCTACCCGCCACTGGTTAATACCATTTATGAGTCTTTTCCTACCATCCTAGTAAGAAAAATATCGCTCCCCAGAATGTATATCAAAATTTGGCTTTATTTCGGTCGTATTTTTAACGGCGTGTACATACACGCGGAATCACTCGGACATAACGGCGTAGATATACACGCACACGCGGATAGCTCAAAATGCGTATAAATAACACGCCACTTGACTTGAAAGTGGCGTGTATTCTATGCAAACATTGCATAGAAACTGTGTCTATTCCTCGTTTACTAAGATCAAATAATAAATCTACTGCGGGATCTAGAAAAAATCTAATTGTTATTAAAACAAAAACTCTCGCTATTAGTGAACAAAAACAATTTCTAAAGCTAGGTCTTCTAAACATTAGATCACTCACACCTAAGGCGGTTATTGTAAATGAAATGGTCACAGATAATAATTTCGATGTTCTGTGCCTTACTGAAACCTGGCTTAAACCAAATGATTATTTCGGTCTAAATGAGTCTACTCCGCCAGGATACTGTTATAAGCATGAGCCCCGTCTGATCGGTCGTGGCGGCGGTGTTGCAACAATCTATAGAGATATTCTCAATGTTACTCAGAAAACTTGTCATAGGTTTAATTCGTTTGAAGTACTTGTGCTAAATGTTACGCTGTTAGATGTAAGAAAAAAATCCCTATTATCTCTAGCATTGGCTACCGTATATAGACCTCCAGGGCCTTACGCCGATTTTCTAAAAGAGTTTGCTGACTTTCTATCAGATCTTTTGGTCAACGTCGATAAAGCATTAATTGTTGGAGATTTTAACATACACGTAGATAATTTAAATGATGCGTTAGGGGCTGCGTTTACAGATTTATTAAACTCCTTCGGGGTCAAGCAAAACGTCACCGGACCAACTCATCGTCTTAATCATACACTCGATTTAATTATATCATATGGAACCGATCCAACCGATATAGATATAATTCCACTAAGTGATGATGTCACTGACCATTACATGGTAACTTGCATACTACGTACTGCTGTATTATGTCATGCTGCGCCACGTTATCGACCAGGTAGAACAATTCTTCCATCCACCATAGATAATTTCTCAAATAGCTTATCTGATCTGTCTCAGCTGCTGCCTGAACCCAAACAAACAGATGAACTAGACGAATAAACTAGCACTATGAGCACCATTCTCTCTAGAACATTGGATATGGTTGCACCCATTCGATTAAAAAAGGTCAGAGAAAAAAAGTATAGCACCATGGTACAATAATACTACGTATGTTTTAAAGAGAGAAACCCGTAATTTAGAGCGTAAATGGAAAAAAAACTAATTTAGAGGTCTTTAGAATCGCGTGGAAAGACAGTATGTCACGTTATAAAAAGGCCCTTAAAACGGCCAGGGCTGAGCACCTCAGCAAATTAATAGAAAACAACCAAAATAATCCAAGGTTTTTATTTAATACCGTGGCTAGACTAACAAATAAACAGAAGTCGTCTGAACAAAATACCTTGTTACAGTTCAGTAGTAATGATTTCATGAACTTTTTCACCGAGAAAATTGAAAGCATCAGAATCAAAATCGTAAACGTTCAATCTTTGCTCGCGCCTTATAATTCAGCCGCAATTATCACCCCGCAAGAACAATTACAATGCTTTACAACCATAGAACAAAAAGAGTTAAATAAACTTATCACTTCATCTAAAACAACAACATGTTTATTAGATCCTATACCAACTAAACTACTGAAAGAAGTATTACCTATAGTGGAAGAGCCTCTTCTCAATATTATTAATTCGTCTTTATCTTTAGGTCATGTTCCAAGAGCATTCAAGCTGGCAGTTATAAAACCTCTTATTAAGAAACCACAATTAGATCCAAATAACCTAGCAAATTACAGACCCATTTCGAATCTTCCATTTATGTCAAAAATATTAGAAAAAGTTGTGTCCGCTCAACTCGGCTCTTTCTTGCAAGAAAACGACATCTATGAAAAGTTTCAGTCTGGATTCAGGCCACATCATAGCACTGAAACTGCGCTTGTTAGAATCATAAATGATCTACTTTTAGCTTCGGACCAAGGCTGTATCTCAGTACTAGTTTTACTTGATCTTAGTGCTGCGTTCGACACTATAGATCACACAATACTCTTAGATCGACTACAAAATTACACTGGTGTTCAAGGACAAGCATTAAGCTGGTTCAGGTCATACTTATCTGACCGCTACCATTTCGTCTACTTAAATGGAGAAAAATCGATCATGACTTCGGCAAACCATGGAGTGCCGCAGGGATCTGTGTTAGGCCCTTTATTATTCTCAATATATATGCTGCCACTTGGTAATATTCTAAGGAAACATGGAATTAGTTTCCATTGCTATGCTGATGACACTCAAATATATATTTCATCACGGCCAGATGAATACGCTAAATTATCCAAATTGACAGATTGTGTTAAAGATATAAAAGATTGGATGACGCGTAACTTTCTTTTATTAAATCCAGATAAGACAGAGGTAATACTTATCGGTTCTAAAAACCGTCTACAAAACCTCTCACAACACAACTTTAACATAGTAGGATGCCCTGTTACTTTATCCGCTACAGTAAAAGACCTGGGTGTTATATTAGACTGCAACCTGTCTTTTGAAAAGCATATTTCATATGTTACAAAAACTGCCTTTTTCCACCTTAGAAACATTGCTAAGCTACGTAATATGCTATCTGTTTCTGATGCAGAAAAGTTAGTTCATGCATTCATGACCTCGAGACTAGATTACTGTAATGCTTTATTAGCTGGTTGTCCTGCATCCTCAATAAACAAGCTACAGTTAGTCCAAAATGCAGCCGCTAGAGTTCTTACTAGATCAAAAAAATATGATCATATAACACCAGTTTTATCATCACTTCATTGGTTACCTATAAAGTTCCGTATTAATTACAAGGTATTGCTTTTGACCTATAAAGCTCTAAATGGTTTAGCTCCAGTCTATTTAACGGATCTTCTATCGCCTTACAATCCATCGCGCTCTTTAAGATCACTAAATTCGAGGCTTCTGGTCATTCCTAGGATATCCAGATCCACCAAAGGAGGGAGAGCATTTTCACATCTAGCTCCGAAGCTCTGGAATAGCCTTCCTGATATTGTTCGTTGCTCAGACTCGCTCTCCCAGTTTAAAACTAGACTAAAGACGCATCTATTTAGCCAGGCATTCATATAAATTTTTATCTTACAGTTACTGTAAATTCGGCCTCTAGTTCATAAACGCCAGAGGAGAACTGGCCCCGACTGAGCCTGGGTTCTCCCAAGGTTTTTTTTTTCTCCATTGGGTGATCTGATGGAGTTTTAGGACACCTTTGGGTCACTTGATGGAGTTTTTCGGTTCCTTGCCACTGTTGCCTTTGGCTTGCTCAGTTGGGGATATTCAAATTAATTAAACAATCATACCATTGATCAGCTCTACCAAACTTGGATGTCCTTTTTGGATGTCCAGTAATAAACAAACATTGTTGTTGTTTTGATTGATACTGTAAAGCAGCTTTGATACAATCTGTATTGTGAAAAGCGCTATATAAATATATTTGACTTGACTTGACTTGACTTGACTATGTTTACGCAAAAGTCATGATGTCATGTTGTGATATCTTGCTCTTTTTGCCGTCTTGATTTACTTTTTGATGTCTTCTAGAATAGGTTTTCATGCTTGAATGTTCAAAAAACACATTATTTTTCATATATTTGACATTGTTGCAGCACCTCTCTTCCCAGTCTGTCAGTAACGCTCTGTTTAGTTCCAGAAGCTCCGCCTTCTGAAAAGCACACTGTTCTCTGATTTGCCGGCTGGACCAATGGGTTGTGATTGGTCAATCGCTTTGAGCGCGTTTCTGAAATGTCACACCCCTTACCATAACTGTTAGCTTCAACACTACTAACTAACTCAACCAAGCCCCTTTATTTGCATATTCCATGGGTGGGAATTATTAATATTAATGAGGAATATTGTGACGTGTTCATTCCCAGAAGAAAACTCAAGACTACAATCGAGGCGTTTCAGGGAGTTCAGAAACAGTGCATACTGATATAGAGAATAACTTTGTGCTTTGTAAAGGGCATTGCACACTGAGTCTGAAATTCGCATCCGAAATTTTCGCACGTTAAAAAATAAATTCGACCTCACGTTATGTCAATCACGCTTGCACACTGCCTCCGAAACTTTCGTCCGTCATAAAAAAAATCAGATCGGGTTCGATTTTCTGCGTTTTTCGCATCCGTAGCAAGCCGTTTGAATGGTGTTTTGACAATTCAGAGCCAACGAAATATCGAATCACGAATACGAAAAAACGCATACGAAAATTTCGGACTCAGTGTGCAATGGCCTTTAGTCTAAAGAGAGTTAAAAAATGTAAAAAAAAATAAAATAAAAATAATAATTAATAGGAGCCCTTTAAACAAAGTTTCTGATCACCCTGGACATCGCCCCCAAAACATTTGAAAAAACATTTGAAACATTCTTCAAAATATCGTCTTGTTGTTTTCCACAGAAGAAAGAAATTGGATGCCATTAGTGCGAATAAATTAATTTTTTGATATTGCTTTTGAGCTTTATGACAAATGAACCCCAAACTTTCCTTTCTATAATGTTACAAACCTATTCAAATACTATACTATGTTGCTATACTGCAACAGTGTTACTTGTAGCCCAACCAAAAATAATGTGATTAAATCTGGTTGGTTTGGTTCAAAGCCTATTTACTGAAGGATTTCCTGAAATTCATATGGAGAAAATTAAAAACACATATATACACTCCAGTCACATTTGAGCCATCCCTCCTCTTTTTCTATAACGAAAGTTAACACGAAAGCACCACATTCTAACATTCAACATTCATTTCTGTAAATGCAAAGTGGACACATTTGCATAATGTCCTCATTTAACACCATTTAAAGTCATTAACGCCAGTAATATTGCTCCAGAGAGTGATGGCATGCGTGTTTGGCTGCTCTTTCTATGTCAGAGGGCCCTTATGAAGCCAAGGGCCTCTAAATGCCCACGAATGCAACACTAATTAAAACAACACCTGTTTGAAACCATTGACACGACACGGCGAGCAGCGCAGAAGCAGATTATCAGCAGCTGTTCCAGCGCTCAACACGGCTCCTCTGAATGGAGACCTCCTCCCCGTGAAGAAGTGAGGGATCCGTCCCTATTGTGTGGCCATTTCTCATTGGCTCTGTTGTTGCTAATGGAGTTTATAGTGGTTTAATTGAGTGGAGTAAATACACGGAGCACATCAATGGAGTGGCAAGCAGATGCTGGCAGAGATAATAAGGGACGGTCTATTCTCAAGTATTCAAAACTTATTCAAGACTCCATTATCCCTTTCAACCACGCGCAGGAGGGCGGAGAACCGCAGCACAGATGGCAGGGGTGACGGTTTGGGCCGGAGAAGAGCTTTCTTAGGTGCTTTTCTTTCAAGCAAATGCGGCGGAAAGTGATGGGCTCTTTATTGACTATTCATTGGTGGTGAACACAGGTCCCTAGTGCTGTATGAATGACCACTGGAGGACAGAAGGAGAGACTGAGAGAGAGAGACATTGGCCGGCATGAGATTTCAGGCTGGTTTATGCTGGCTTGGTAATGGTCAGTAGACAGACCAAGAGCAAATGATCACATACTATACACATATCTATCTATCTATCTATCTATCTATCTATCTATCTATCTATCTATCTATCTATCTATCTATCTATCTATCTATCTATCTATCTATCTATCTATCTATCTATCTATCTATCTATCTATCTATCTATCTATCTATCTATCTATGTCGGTCTGTCTGTCTGTCTGTCTATCTATCCATCAGGATTCACAGTTACTTTTACTGTTGGTCTATCAAAAATGTACAGTAAAATGTCAATGCGATGAACACACATATACTGTAAATCTATGTGTGTGTGAGTGTGTTTTTATGTTTTACATTATGTCTCTATAAAGTATACTGTATAATTTAAAATCTAAGTGGACTACTGTAATATAATGTTTATTGAACAGTACAATATCGTGAACATTGTCCGATTACATACCTGTTCTGTTTACAAACCTTTGAATGTCTGGCCTCTGTACACTCTAAAAAATATGGTTCTTTAAAGGTTCTTTACACGTAATATCAGTTCTACCGTATCGTCCTGAAGAACTCTTTATATGCTGAAACGGTTCTTTGTGTTAGAGTTTAGGGTTCTTTATTCCCGCCTTTTTGTTTTTCAAATCTGTACAGTGTCAAAGCCTCCTTATAACTGATTTTCTGGAGCTATATCAACTACAGTTACTATTTACTACAGACTGTCAACAGACTCTCAACAGGTTAATGATTTCTTTCTTAAAATTATAACTTTAAAAATTGTAACAATCATTTCCTAACAATCATGTGTTTTTATCTTTTAGTTTAACAGAACATGTAAGTGTGAACCGCTCTGTTCAGTTAAGGATACTCATCTTCTCTTCTCCACAAAGTAACAGAGATATGGAATTTATGATCCATTGTTAGAATTTTTTTAAATTATGATTTTATGCAAACATACGCAGTCACACAAAAAAAAGCTATACCATGACTTCAATACATGACAGAATACACACATACTGAAGGATTGTGAAGATATTTCACTGGAACTTAGTCATCATTATATCTATATTGTGTTCAATTTCAATCGTTATTTATTAATGTATTCAGCTAACAACTGTTATTAGAGCACTGTCATTTTTGCTACAATCTGCCATGACAATAAAAAATAAAAGTAGGCTACATGAACAAGAACATGCTGTATTTTTAAATGTATATATATATATATATATATATATATATATGAAGAGTTCAGATGCAAAAGCCTCTAAAGGCCATCTGAAATTTTCGTCTAAAATGATCATTTTTATCAAGCTCGTATATTTAAATTCAGTAATTTCACTTAAATGACAATTAATGGGTAATTGTTCTTGCCATTTAAGTGAAATTATTGAACTTAAATATACGAGCTTGATAAAAATGATCATTTTAGCCGAAAATTTCAGATGGCACTTAGAGGCTTTTGCATCTGAACTCTTCATATATATATATATATATAATATATAAATGTATAAAGAAATAATATTAATTTTAATAATATGAAGATAATAAACTAATAGTAATGAAAATAAATATATTTGAAAAGGTTAATTATAACACCATTAATGTTCTATATAGTACTTTCAAAGCATGAATGGTTCTTTATGGAACCGCATTAAACCGCAATTCACCAATTCAGGACACATTTACAAAAAAAAGTACAAAAAGTAATAGAAATGTAAAGAAAATATGCTAGTTCAACCATTTTGCATTTAATGATTTATGCAAGGAACTAATGTCTGGATGTTTTTAGGGGTAAGACTATTCAACAGGGAACCACATAATATATTTTGATCAACATGACATAAGCAATATAGGACACAGCAGACAATTGTACATAATCATTTGCATGACTGTTTGAAAGCATTTTCAATTTGTTATAAAGAATAAGAAATTGCTTTTATGATGTGCACAAGTGACTATGTGGAGGTTGAACAAGTAGTTTTAAGAATTTTTGTTGTGATCTGAGAAATGTCAAGTGCGCCACATATAAATTGGCCTGTTGAATGTTTTTTTTGGACCAGAACAGTGGAAACTCTGTCGGAGGTGTGTGATAGTAATGACTCTGGCTCTCAAAATGACTGTCTATGAGATGCACACACACACACACCGCTTGAGATCATGACAATGGATGATGTGAGAAAGGAGGGGTTGAATCAAGATATACACAGCATCCCAAAATGCACCTGGGATGTGCAGCCCAGCCGTCTGTTCCTCTCACTCGCAGCCAAAATGAACAATAAGAGCCCTTGCTAAGAAATATTACAATACGCTTCACGAAACACTGTTACCACCCTTTCCTTCTCCACAACACACACACACTGAGCCCTGAGAAAGCCAGCGTACAATACGAGGGGCAGGAACTGACCAGCCTATGAATACAGAGCCCCCCATTATCACACCATGTGTTCAGTCCCAACGCCGCGGTTCCCAGGCATGAGACGTTTTATTCAATTCAGTGAATGCCACTTGACAGAAAAAGAGAAAGAGAGAGGCTGTGAATGAAGAGAGTTAGTACGGCTAATTCATCCTTTATCTCCATAAACAGCATTTCATTGTAATAGACTTCTAATTGACTTTGGCCAATCTGCTCACTCGAGGATCTGAAAGGGATCTTGGGGGGTTTGGGCTTGAATGCATGTGCCGTCAAAACAACCCTAAAATGTGACACCATGACAGGACTCTCGGGAAAAGAGAAGTAGGGCTGAGATTTAAAAAAAGGAGGGAAAAAAATAAAAAAAGTGCACACTTTTCATTAGTCAAATATATGTAACATGCTCATATTAACGTGATGAACACCTATAGTGGCCAAAATGGATATCAGGGAAATCTTCACCATTTATTCAAATATTATTAAAAACGTGTTTCAGATTTTGTAAGCATATTGTGCAGTTGTGCTTGGAGTTAGTTATTTTTATTGTCATAATGCAATGAAACAAGCAGAATATTATGCGGAAATATACATTTTGGCCAGGCTGTCATACAAAGAAATTATGAATATGAACACATGCAAAAACATAGTTTTTGCCAAATAATGTTGTCAGAACCAAGTTTAGTGTTTTGTTCTTCCCTCATATTTAAAATATTTAAAAATATAAAATATTTTCTTAATATTCTGATTTTTTAATCAAACTTGTAGGGTCATTAGAAACCAATATCCACTCTGGACATCCCTTTTATTTAAAATATATGGCATTTTATATATATATTTCTTACGTGCAAATATCCATGAACAGAAACAATCTCATTATGTCTTATCGCAATAACAACAAATTTACTATTGTGGGCTGAAATGATAAGCAATATCACAAGCGCATAGATGTTATGTGCAATGGTGCAAAATCAGTTTTGCAAAGTGAAAGATAATCTAATAGAGGAAGGAAAAACACACAAAGGTCAAATTTAAATCAATATGAGTAGGAAAAGTATAACCAACCCCGTGTTCAGAGACTCTGATATCCCACGATACACTTGAGGCATAAATCAGCGCCGCTCACTATACAGAGGAAAAAGAGAACGTTGGATTTTATTAGCAGCTGACATTCATTAAAAATTATACAATATCTGTACTTGCAGATATTATTTTAAGAATAAAATGTTACTAATTGTTTTATATGGAGCCCCTAAAGGGACTGTCACGTTTTGATGTATTGAGTTCTGTTTTGTATCTTGTCTTCCCCTGTCTTTTGTGATTTTGGTTTAGTCCTGTTAAGTTTTCCCGCTCCTCGTTTGTGTCCAATTTTATGCACCTGTTTTCAGTTAATTATCTTGTTTGGTTCAGTGTATTTAAGCCCTGTGTTTTCCCTCAGTGTTTGTCGATCGTCGTCTACGTATGGTTGTGTGTTTCTGATTTCCTGGAGTTTTGTTCCTGTTTAAGTTTGGAAAGTTTTCATTTTGTTATTAAAACATTTATATTGAAGCTTTCGTGTCCTCGTCTTCAGCACCTGCACAAACCCTGACAGAACGATCGACCATAACAAAAAAAAAAATGGAGAGCTGGAAGCAGGCCTTCGTAGGCACCCGGATGGCCATATTTCGTGGGACCCGTGGAGGTCGTAGTAGGGGATGTGACCGAGTTCAGGTGATCCCGAGTCCAGTATGGCCTGAGCCCATTACATGCACGCCAGAGCCTGACCCGTTTGCCGACCTTCCTGAGCTTCTTCCCCCAGAGCCTTCACCGCTGGTCCCGTCCAGCCCAGTCAAGCCTTCGCCGCTGGTCCCGTCCAGCCCAGTTGAGCCTTTGACCGTCACCTGCCCGCCAGAGCCTGAGCCCGTCGCCTGCCCGCCAGAGCCTGAGCCTGTCGCCTGCCCGCCAGAACCTGAGCCCAGCCCCAAGCTCCCCGAAATGCTGGTTCCGTCCAGTTCCGAGTCCCCTGATGTGCTGGTCCCGTCCAGTTCCGAGTCCCCCGATGTGCTGGCCCCGTCCAGTTCCGAGTCCCATGAAGCGGCAGAGCCAGAGCCAGAGCCCGTTGACCCAGAGCCAGAGCCAGAGCCCGTTGACCCAGCGCCAGACCCAGAGCCCGTTGACCCAGACCCAGAGCCCGTTGACCCAGAGCCAGAGCCAGAGCCCGTTGACCCAGCGCCAGACCCAGAGCCCGTTGACCCAGAGCCAGAGCCCGTTGACCCAGAGCCAGAGCCCGTTGACCCAGAGCCAGAGCCCGTTGACCCAGAGCCAGAGCCCGTTGACCCAGAGCCAGAGCCCGTTGACCCAGAGCCAGAGCCCGTTGACCCAGAGCCAGAGCCCGTTGACCCAGAGCCAGAGCCAGAGCCAGAACCCGTTGACCCAGCGCCAGAGCCAGAGCCCGTTGAGCCAGAGCCCGTTGACCCAGCGCCAGAGCCCGTTGACCCAGCGCCAGACCCAGAGCCCGTTGACCCAGAACCCGTTGACCCAGCGCCCGTTGATGTCAAGTCAGTTCCCGATCATGAGCCTGTCCTCCCCAAGAAAATTTTGGGGGGGCGCCATACGCCTTCACCGTGGCCGGCCAAAGATCCACGGAGGCCCGAAAAGATAACACCGCCATGGCCACCTGAAGGGTCTGCACCGCCATGGCCACCCGAAGGGTCTTCACCGCCATGGCCACCCGAAGGGTCTTCACCACCACGGCCACCTGAAGGGTCTGCACCGCCCTGGCCACCTGAAGGGTCTTCACCGCCCTGGCCACCTGAAGGGTCTTCACCGCCCTGGACGCCCGAGGGTCCCACAGCTCCGCCCTGGACGCCCGAGGGTCCCACAGCTCCGCCCTGGATGCCCGAGGGTCCCACAGCTCCGCCTTGGACGCCCGAGGGTCCCACAGCTCCGCCCTGGACGCCCGAGGGTCCCACAGCTCCACCATGGCCACGCCCACAGCCTGCTCCACCATGGCCACGCCCACAGCCTGCTCCACCATGGCCACGCCCACAGCCTGCACCGTCGTGGCCACGCCCACAGCCTGCACCGCCCTGGCCACGCCCACAGCCTGCACCATCGTGACCACGCCCACAGCCTGCACCGCCTTGGCCACGCCCACAGCCTGCACCGTCGTGGCCACGCCCACAGCCTGCTCCGCCCTGGAGGCTTCCTGGACCTGCACCATGCCCTCGTCAGCCTCCAGGGCGCCCACCCTCCCACCCCTTTGGATGTTATACGGCGCGAGGACGCGCCTTCGGGGAGGGGGGAGGTACTGTCACGTTTTGATGTATTGAGTTCTGTTTTGTATCTTGTCTTCCCCTGTCTTTTGTGATTTTGGTTTAGTCCTGTTAAGTTTTCCCGCTCCTCGTTTGTGTCCAATTTTATGCACCTGTTTTCAGTTAATTATCTTGTTTGGTTCAGTGTATTTAAGCCCTGTGTTTTCCCTCAGTGTTTGTCGATCGTCGTCTACGTATGGTTGTGTTTCTGATTTCCTGGAGTTTTGTTCCTGTTTAAGTTTGGAAAGTTTTCATTTTGTTATTAAAACATTTATATTGAAGCTTTCGTGTCCTCGTCTTCAGCACCTGCACAAACCCTGACAGGGACATGGTGAAGGATAAAAAATAGGAGATTGGAGGAAAAATTAAGTCAATGTTTTTGCATTCTCTCATAAAATGTTTTGCGTTCGATCACAAAAGGGACACAAACGTTTTGCGAGGGAACGCACTGTTTCTCAGGGGGATGCAAGCATTTTGTGAGGGAACGCAAAGGTTTTTGGGGAAACGAAAACTTTTGCTAGAGAACGCAAAAGCATTGAAATATATTTTCCCTCTAAAATATTTTATATTTTATAACAGAATGTCCCTTTAGACGCTCCATAGTTTCAGAATGTTCAAAGAACATTCAAAAGTAACATTTCCATGTTTGAAAAATGATTAAACAAAAAGTGTATGTTTTTAATGTACAGAGAACATTCAGAAATCATGTTTTCACAATGTTAGTATAACATAAGAACATATTTTTGAACAAAAAGTTGTGATTGAAAAGTATGCTTGTGCTGTTTTTCTTTAAAATATGTCCTTTAGTTAGGTATTTTCTTATCTATATGATTTCCTGACATTTTTAAGTGGTTTAAGTAACTTAAGGCTATATCTTTTAAATAATAGTAACCTTTTGGAGTTACTGTATTTGCAATATTTGAGTAACCATAATGAGCTGTGATTGACAGCATTATTACATAAGCCATGTGGCTTTGTGTGCATATTTGTGATTATGTCTTGAGAACATAATCACAGACCAAATAACTTTGAATGAACATTCTATTAACGTACTTTTAATCGAATTTTAGTCCCTTTACGTTTCACTCGGCGGCCATCTTTGAAACGCCCTGCAGGCATGCAGATGCAGCTCCTATCTCTTTGAATGGGAAAACATCAAATTCTCTAAAGCAAGCTTATACGATTCAATTTCATATATGAAATCCCCAATGAAATCTGTGATATAAATGACAACTGTCTCATAAATGTTGTTTCTAAACGCTCGAACCATGACAATAAACTATTGTTTTTCAGGATGGGCCAAGCTAATGCGCATTTGCAGTCCTAAGCGCACAAAGCAGAGCTTCAGACGGCTGCAGTGACGCGATGACTTTACCAATCAGCGATTGGCTCTTTTATTTAGAAGGCGGGACTTATTCCGCCATATTGCTTGTTGAGCTTTCTTCAGTTCTTCCATTCTGAGTAATACGACGAGTGCACCATCTTTCTGTATAGGCCAGTCCCTCCAGAAAAACACAATTATGCAATCGCATAATTCAATGCATAATCAGCCAAAGTCTGCATGTTTATGCGGGGGCCGCATTTTTTCAAATACGCGCACTTTCACCACATAAATTGGCGATTTCCACGCAAAATATGCGGGGCTTGCATAATTTCATAATCCCCACATTTTCGTTGCAAAAAAGTCAAGTATATCTTAGCAGAAAGTTGAAAAATGTTGCGTTTGCTTCACACAAGAGAAGCCATTTCCCCTGTTGCCATGGGAACGTTATGAAGAGGCGTAATTACGCGACGTGAACATCATCGAAAAGCTGTAAAACAGGAAGCACACATTTTATTTGTTTTATTTATTAATTTTTGCAGATGTTGTAGCGTATTGCTTTTGTAAAGCTACAGAACTTGTTTGACTCATCAATGTTTTGTAAGTTTGAGCCATGTGTTTATTAAGGTCTGAAATAAAATAAGATGAGAACTGAAATATTCCAGCACTTTCTGTGATGTCGTATGCTTGCTTGTCATAGGAAGTAATAAGAAATGACTCTTTACATTAAGGTAGTAGCCTAGTGAGAACAGGGTGTTGGGGAATCACTTTTTTCTCTCTATTTCATCAAACCGCAGTTTTTGCAAGTTCCTGCAATTTCATAGCATAAAATTGCATAAATATCCCGCATATTCCAAAGAAAAGAAAACGTGCCACATAATCAAGCAACAATCACAAAAAAAAACTCCACATTTTTCTGGAAGGACTGATAGGGTAGTCGTTGTTATTAGTTCATCACATTGAGAGAACCTTGCCAGAACATTAGACAAAGATCTGAGAACATTCCCTGTTAGCTGGGTATGCTATGAAAATCAAGATGTTACGGAAAAAATTGGTAAAATATAAATGGAAAATGTTTATAGTTTGAGGTTGCTGAATGGAAACCTGTGTGATTCACTAAAATTATGTCTGAAAAGTCAAATAAGTTCTGAAAAACTGTAGCATTTGTTTGCAAATGCAATGAAATGCAGACATTTTTAAGATTGGCTAAATGTCCAAATACTTCCCATTCTGGCTTGCGTAATGTTTCAGTGTGCCATAACCAAATCAACCATTCCCATCTTATAAAAGCAAAGAGATATTTTAATAAACTGATATTGCACTATGACATTTCACAAGCTTTACCACAGAAGTTTAATTTCAGACTTTATGGAAAACAAAAGGTTTGTCTTCGAACGGATCTATGAATAGAAGAGTAAACAAGACTCCACACGAACAATTTTGCATTCAAGCCGACCATAACTACTGTAGACGGGCAAACAATGGTCATTTCCTCTGTTTAAAACCCTCTAAATAGCTTTTAAATGCCATAGAATAGGTCTAAGAGATACAAATCATTGTCCAGACAATAAAAGTGCTGCTTGTTTACGGACCCCTTCCATTAGGTCGGTGCCTGCCGGTGTTTAACTGAGAGACCCGGCCGTTACCCAGCATCCCCCGCGGCCGAGGCCTATAGGGTAATTAGTAAACCATTACGTAAAGCCTTTGCATCAGTGCAACAAGGGCAGCGTTGCATTCCCGTGACTGTTTTTGCTGTTAAGCTCTAGTCAAGCTGCTTTTCAGGGTCAATGTTCAGTCAGAGGTTTGCTGGCCTCGGGATTCCAGTGATGCGTCTGAATATTTGTTATTTTATCGCTAATAAGAGAGATTCTTTGCGGTCTGCGAATTTTGCACCCTGACCTCTGTGTAAGGTTGAAGATGGTTAGGATAATAGATGTCTGTGTGTAAGGTGCAAACATCTAATGAGCTTTTTGTAATGTCAATGATGGCAAAAGAGACTAGATTAAAATATGCAAGTTTACCATTATTTGCAACTTTAAAAACATTATTAGATAGCCTTGCCCATTATGTATGAGCTTAATTCTTATATTAAAATTAATTGCCTTGTTACGGCTGGCAAACTGAAAAATGTGCTACAAAGATCAAAACTCTTACATCGATGTAGAAGAGGACATAAAATTAAATATAGGCTACTAATATGATGTATTTTCAGCTTGATTTTCTTCATCAACAATTAAAGTCAAAGTGGGCTAAAAATGTATTATGAGTTTTACAGTGCCGAATATGTAGGCTATATATACAAAACATTAGCCTACATTAAAATAGAGCAGTTCTAATATTATGACAAATAATTAAAAAATATTAACCGTAAAATACAATGCAATACAATAAAAAAAAATCATGTATAGACCATTTTGCAAGATGTAAACAACACTGGTCCAGAAGCACTTAATGTTTCAGTTTTTTAACACTACATAAAAGCTGGGATAAAATACCACCAACAGAACATATAAAACTGAATCAAAAAGTTAAACATCCTTAAGATGTTTTCTTAACATGTGAAATAAAGAAAACAGTTACAAACTGAAACAGGAAGTGTTTCTGGACCAGTGTTGTTTACATCTTGCAAAATGGTCTATACCTCAATTTGGACATAGAGGACAGACGTCATTATGACACAGACGTCACTATAACGAAGATAGACGTCATTTTAAAGATTTTAAAAAGGTCATCACATATTCTAAGAGCTTGCATCGAGAGCCACCTGCTGGTCTTCATCCGCTCTATCAGCGATCTACCTTTTCTTTTCTTATTTTTTTCTTTTGGTAAGTAAATAATTTTATTTTATAACCACCGCTTTTAGCCTCTAAATATTTACTTACCTCAAATAAAATATTCTAATTATTCTTGAACGAGCAAAAAAATGAATAAATAATTTAAGAAATATATAAATCAAAGAATAAAGCACGAAAAGTTAGTAGTAGCTACCTGCTAACTCCAAGTAGTATCAGAGCCCCTCTAGTAGTATTTACTTTCTTCTTCTTCTTCTTCTTCTTCTTCTTCTTCTTCTTCTTCTTCTGGCGCATGCGCAGTCCGTCAGGCGGATCCTCCGATCATGGAGGATGTTGATGTGCAAACCAGCTGCAAACTTTCTTCACTCTCACGAAACCTGCTGCATTAATCAGCCTCTGGTAATCAAGACTATTGATCTGTTATTGGTTGATGAGCGTTGGCATTTCGCGATGGTGTTTTAGTTGGATGTTTTGTGTGGTTTATTTTTTAGGTTTGTGTGCCCGGTGGCTGTTTTTGTTTATTTCCTGTTGCTTGCATCTGAATTCAGATCAGCATCTGTTATTGGCCGATATCAAAGTATTTACTAAATGCATGTGCTTCTGGATAATTCAAACCCTCGTTTAACAATATTTGCTGCTGTTCTGTTTCTGTGTGTATTTAGATGATTATAGCAGCTTTAGCTGTGATTGCTAACTGTGTTTATGTGAGTCCAGCAATGAATGTGAATTAACTTCGTTTCGGATGTGACCTCGTTTTAATATACGAGCATGCATGAGAAAAATCAAATCAATAAGACTAATGACAGCTATGAGATAATGACTGTCAATAATGAAATTGGTTGCTAATGGCAGTTAAGATAAACAGTCATAGCCTATGTTACACATGAGAGAAGTAAATGTATAAAAATAATATTAGATTTCAAGTTTAGTGCTGGGCAACGATTAATCGCATCCAAAATAAAAGTTTGTGTTTACATAATATATGTGTGTGTACTGTGTATAATTATTTTTTATAAATATAAATACACGCATATGCATGTATATATTTAAGAAAATGTTATTTATCTATAAAATATATTTATATATAATATTAATTATGTATAAATATATATACAGTATAAACATGCAAATGTTTCTTAAATATATACATGCATATGTGTATATTTATATATAAAAAATAATTATACACCGACCGTACACACACGTCTATTATATAAACACAAACTTTTATTTTGGATGCGATTAATCGTTGCCCAGCACTAATTCAGATGTTATATTAAAAACGTAATATAACATATTATGGTAGTATATTAATATAATATGTTAGATTCTAATCTTTTCCAGGTTGCCAGATCCTCTGCCATGAAATCCTCCTGATTAATTGACGTGTTGGTAAAATGGCCGCTGAGCTGTTTCCTGCCAAAAAACTGCCCGCGGTCACAGCCAGCGCTGTCCAACAGTACCATCAGCAGAACGTCAGCAACAACAACACCATTCAGGGATGTAACTGGCAAGGCTTGTATCCCACGATCAGAGAGAGGTAATTCACTCTTTCTCTTCCACTGCCTACGTTGCACGCATGTGATGTTGCACCGATGGCTAAAGGGTCTTTTCATTATTCGTTTCTCCCGGCAGAAACTCAGTCATGTTCAACAACGAGCTGATGGCCGATATTCATTTTGTGGTGGGGCCTCCTGGAGGAACCCAGAGAGTGCCGGGACACAAGGTACAGAATTACCACCGTTCAACCGTGCACCAAAAATATGGGTTATCACTCCAATTAGTTGCAGAATGGTGAATCTCATGAAAACATGTATGCATTTGACAGATGGCTTTTATCCAAAGAGACTTAAAGGTGCTGTATGTAACTTTTTCACTCTACTAAGCATAAAAATACCATAATATGTTTGCAGATATTTAGGGTCGTTTCTCTAAAAAACACTTCTACAGTCAGTTATTTTACTTATTATTTAACATGTTCTTGTGTTGTCAGTCGGTTTTTTTTTGGTCTGTGTGATCTCGCCCACTGCCTGTTCACACAATTGCATTTCGACACCACGGGTTGCCAGTTGGCATGAATTCATTCTTACATACAGCACCTTTAAATTGTATCCAAGCTATCCCTTTGGAATCGAACCATGACCTTTGAATTATATATAAGTAATATATTAATACAAGAAATTAGATTGTCCAATTAAGTATTAAAGTATTTTAATTAGAGATATTTACATTTGTTCAAATTTCTTAATGCAATATCAGAGGACTTGACATTAACACCCGACAACCCGCCAGATGTGGGTGTATTTCAGCAGTGGCGTGTAACGCAGTCACTCCTACTAGCCACTTTGATTTGGTTGAATTTTATATATAATTTGAATTTATATCAATACTGAAATATCTGAAATGCTTTCAATACTTATGTTCCGCAGAATAGATACACGATACCAACTGCGTTCTCGCTGTCTAATCTCTCCGACAGCGAGTTACACACACAAAACCCGCCTCTCCTCACTCACTCGTTTCATTTGCTCTGGATGAATATGGATGGTGTTACAAGGCTTGAACTTTGGCATGGGATTGTGCATAATTTTACTCATTCACATAAAGCTGTCTTTCAGTACTAAATGTAGTTATTTTTCGCTGCTTATTGCACTTAAAAACGTCAAATACACACAAAATAATGTCAAAATGCCGGTCTTGGTGAGTTTTCACGTAAACACAGTCAGTTATGTTTTTAAGTGAACGCAATCAGATGAGAAAGAAAACGCATGTGTAACAGTATAGTGGATCCGTCTTAAAGTGACAGCAGCCTAATACACCTGCTGCCAAATATATATATATATATATAAGTAAAAACATTTTGGACAGGGACATGTTGGTTACAGGTTTCATGAGATTCGCTGCAAATGCAGGAATAAATAAAACTGAAAATGATTGATGCTCTAATCTTTGATTGATGCTCATGATCTCTGTTTGCATCCATTTTCTCTCTCTCCTTCAGTATGTCCTGGCTGTGGGCAGTTCTGTATTTCATGCCATGTTCTACGGAGAACTGGCTGAAGATAAGGATGAGATCCGGATCCCTGATGTGGAGCCACCTTCTTTCCTTGCCATGCTAAAGTATGACTTTCAGTCTCTAGCATATATATATTTATAGCCACAGAGCTAATAAACATCAATTAAAAGACGCAAAACTTAAATTTTGATGTAATGGGGTTTTAAAGAAAACACTAAGAGAATGTATTTTTCTAATAAAATAAATATATTTTTTAAATTGTATAAATATAATTCTTTATATTATATAAAATTCTACAAAAAGATTTAATGAAATAAATATATTTTAAATTATATAGTGATTTATATAGTAAATATGTATATATTTAAATTGTATACAATTGTAATATTTTACATTTTGTACACATTTTTGATAGAATAAATAATATAGATATAATACTATATCTATTTTCCATTTAAAAAATAACAATGATGTCATTGGGTCTTTAAAGATGAAGACAGTCTGAAACCAATAGTGAATATTTATATATTTTTATTTTATTTTAAAAAGTATTCATTTAATTAATGACCTTCCAAATTAAATATATTTAACTTTTTTATTACAAAATCTCGAATTTTTATGTTATGGTGTCTTTAAGGATAAAGATATATAATAGGGTCCAAAAGTCTGAGATCACTAGTGAAATGTTTTTTTCCCTAATATTTAATGTAATTTTACAATAATACATGTATTTATTTCTAAATCTAATATGGTATTACAAATTATATTCACATTAGCATAACAATTAGAGTGAATTAACATGAATTTCAGAATGTCTGAGTATTTGGTGCGCCTCTGATTTGCTTCGTTAGCGTTAAGTAGAATAACGTTGCTCTCTGTTGTCAGGTATATCTACTGTGATGAGATCGACCTGTGTGCAGACACCGTCCTCGCCACACTGTACGCCGCCAAAAAATACATCGTTCCCCACTTGGCCCGCGCTTGCGTCAACTTCCTGGAGACGAGCCTGAGCGCTCGAAACGCCTGCGTCCTGCTCTCTCAGAGCTGCCTTTTCGAGGAGCCCGACCTCACTCAGCGCTGCTGGGAGGTCATCGACGCGCAGGCCGAACTCGCCCTCCGCTCCGAGGGATTCTGCGACATCGACACTCAGACTTTAGAGAGCATCCTTCGCCGTGAGACGCTCAACGCCAAGGAGATGGTGGTGTTCGACGCGGCGTTGAGCTGGGCGGAGGCCGAGTGCCAACGACAGGAACTCCAGCCCACCATCGAGAACAAACGGCTCGTTTTGGGGAAGTCCATCTATCTGATACGGATCCCGGCGATGGCGCTTGATGATTTCGCTAACGGCGTCGCGCAGTCGGGCGTGTTGACGCTCAACGAGACCAACGATATTTTCTTGTGGTACACGGCGGCCAAGAAACCAGAGCTGAAGTTCGTCTGCAAGCCCCGGAAAGGGTTGACGCCGCAGAAGTGCCACCGCTTTCAGTCGTGCGCGTACCGTAGCAATCAGTGGCGGTACCGCGGGCGCTGCGACAGCATCCAGTTCGCCGTGGACAAGCGCGTCTTCATCGCCGGGTTGGGTTGTACGGCTCCAGCTGCGGTTCGGCCGAGTACCAGGCCAAGATCGAGCTGAAGCGTCAAGGCGTGACGCTCGGCGTCGCCATCATCAAATACTTCTCCGACGGCTCCAGCAACACCTTCCCCGTGTTCTTCGAGTACCCGGTGCAGATCGAGCCCGACACGTTCTACACCGCCAGCGTGGTTCTGGACGGGAACGAGCTAAGTTATTTCGGGCAGGAGGGCATGACGGAGGTCCAGTGCGGGAAGGTGACCTTCCAGTTCCAGTGCTCCTCGGACAGCACCAACGGGACGGGTGTGCAAGGGGGGCAGATACCCGAACTCATATTTTATGCTTGAGAGAGCGTCCCGTTGCAACTGATTAATCAGAAAGCAACGTTTTTTTGTTTTTGTTCCGCTAATGAAGTACTCGGATTTTGCACAAAGGCTGCAAATAGAATTAGATTCCTGACAATCCTTATATACTATATGATAAGCATTAGTGCTCATGAAAATTAAAATTCAGTCATTTACTCACCCTCATGTCCTTCTAAATGTGTACGACTTTATTTCTTCTGTAGAACGAGTTCTCTGTATAACCCGGCAGTTCAGAAAGAGCAAAATAAAAACTTTAAAACATCTTAAAAGTGGTTCATGTAACTATGAACTATGTGCGCTATAATATACACTGTGAAATATACACTGCCGTACAAAAGCTTGGGGTCAGTAAGATTTATTTTTTTTTTTTGACAGAAATTAATACAAATTAATAATATTATTTATTCAGCAAAAGATGCATTAAATTGATCAAAAGTGATAGTGAATACATTCATAATGTTATAAAATATTTCTGTTCTGCTGTTATTTTTAACTTTCTAAGGATCCTGAAAAACAATGTCATGGTTTCCATGAAAATATGAAGCAGCACAACTGTTTTCAACATTGATAATAATCAGAAATGTTTCTTGAGCATCAAATCATCATATTAGAATGATTTCTGAAGGATCATGTGACACTGAAGACTGGAGTAATGATGTTGAAAATTCAGCTTTGATCACAGGAATAAATTACATTTTAATATGTTATTTTAAACTGTAATAATATTTCACAATGTTTACTATTTTCACTGTATTATTGATCATACATGGTGAGCAGAAGAGACTTTCAAAAACATTTTTAAAAAAATGACTGAACCCAAACTTTTGAACAGTAGGGCAAGTTATTATTTGTTGATAAGTTTGTTGGTCAGTTGAGGCTCTCAAGCTCTATATCTAGTTTGCAATCTCACAAATTTGGTGTCAAGTCTTGCAATGTTTGACATTGTTGAAGCCGAAGGCAATTGTTTATTGCAAGTTTTGCAACTAAATGTGATGCCAAGTTTAAATATGCATATGCAAATGAGATTGTATTTGTAGGGAATGATTTTCAATTGATAGTGAATTTCCTCACAGAAAGCTATCATACAATTTCAGATCACTTGGGAAATGGTGCACAAGTCAAATAGATGACATGAGCTTGAGCAAATGACCTAATTCTCATTTTTGTGTGACGTATTTTGCTAAGAGCCGAGATTAAGGGGCCGTTTACACGACACCGTTTTCAACTGAAAACGAGAACCTTTATACCCACTTTGACGTTCATTTACATGACAGTGGCGTTTGGGGGTCTGAAAATTCATACTTTTGAGGTTTCAAAGTGCAGGTTTTTGAAAATGATACCGTAATCGTCTCCGTGTAAACTACAAAAACATGAATCTGTGAAAAACGGTGACATTATGCGCTTGTGTGTTCAGTCTATAGTGTTACTTTACAAAGTGACATCGCCATCTATTGGCCTGGCAGCAGAATACAGCGCTTTTACCCGTTTTCACTGATCCGAATGTTGTCATCTGTACAAAGAAAAAAACTTTCCGTTTTTAGTACATCGTTGTCGTGTAAACGTACCCTCAAAGTGCAAGTTTAGCTTTAATGGATGTCTTATTTCAGACAGGTAACCATTATAAAAATGACCGTTATTCCTAGTGAAGTGTATTTGTTGTAATTTCATATGACTTTGGAATGTAACTTAGTGGTCAGTTTACTGAAACGAAGCAGCGTTTTTAGTCGTTTTCGACGGATCCGTGTGAACGAAGATCGTTTGATAGTATTGTCATTTGTTCGTGAAAACCACAAACGAAAAAATTTTCCATCTTTAGTTCATCGTTGACGTGTAAACGTACCCTAAGATCCACTGGTTTAGCTGGATAGATCTCAAAGCATTCATGAAAAGGACTTCAGTAAGAACAAGTCTGCTAAAATACATCTAAATCTTAACAGTTTAAACACAAATAACATCTAGATCACGTAAATCCTCATGAAGTGAGTGTTAGTAAAACACTAAAATCCTCTAGACACGGGCTCTCCTTTAGGTTTACAGGTCACATGATTGATTATCTCGTGACGAAGCTGAATTATCATTCCGTTGATGTTTACCGTCTGCTCGGACTAACAGCAGACATGTTGTGATTCTTTGTGAGAAAGATAATTTGATATCTTTAAATCTAATTTGTGATGTCACACGCTTGATTTATTCTACAAAAAAATCATATTTGTATCACTTTGTGCGTTGTATCGTAATGAAACTGTATTTTACTGAAATCTAAAGTATTTGTATAATTTTTTTACTCTACACGTGAAGCACAATTTGTCCTGAAGCGTTTCGCTAAGAACTTATTTTCTCTACGTAATATTCATGTAATCCTATATTTTTTAGCATTTTGGTGCAACACAATATTGTATGGTAGTGGCATGAAGTTAAAAGGGGTTTTTACAAAGACTAGGAGAGAGATAAATAGTGGTGCTGGTGAAGACAAAAATCACTATTACTATTGCTCAAACAAAGTATTAAACTTTGGTGCACAACTCGAGGTGTTCTGACACTTTTCCAAATAATTTTGCCATAAAATGGGAAGAAAAACCCCCAACCTGAAACAAACTCCCCTCAAGCGCTTTCAGATGACGTACATGTCGATGTCAAACTTTAATTGCACTATTTCTCATCAAGTAGTTGTTGTTTTTAACACTGTGGCACGATCTCTAGAATCATTTCATTCTGTTTGGTTTCTCTCTTGAAATGCTCCATTGTGATCCAGACTGGAGTTTCATGTTACTTGGTCAATTCAAATTAAAATCTGCAATTTGTGCCTTTTCTGGATTGGGTCTAATGGTGTGAACTACCCAAGCCGTTCTTACATGTACACTTTATATTCCTGGACCATGAATTGAGATGTTTTTTCATGTTCCGAACACTGGTCACATTCACTGGAATTGTAAGTGTGTTAAGAGGTTTTCATTCATTCATTCACAGCTGTATTTGATATACTGCGCACGAGACGAGCCTGTTTCTTCTGTATGTTGAAAATAAATGAGGTGCCTGTGAAAGTGCCAACAGACTTATTTGAATGTGTGGGCAGAGTTTTGTGTCATTATGAATAAAGCTAACTTCAACTCCAGTTTTTACAGTCTCGTCTTTTAGTAAAAGTGTCACACTGACTGAAGTAATTTTGGCTTTGTTCAAACAGGCAGCAAAAAAACTAGCATCTCATTACTTTCCGTAAAAAGTAACTAAGTAACACAATTAGTTACTTTTTAGGGAATAAGGGCTCGTTCACACAGAACGTGTTTTTGCTTTGAAAAACGCAAGACGCGGGCAGTGGAATTGGGAAAATCTCAATGTCTCTATGCGTTTTTTAATCATATATGTTCATAAGCTATATGTAAGCTATAAAGGCCAACTGCCAAAAGTTTGATAGTAAGTGCCCAAAAAATGCAATCAAAGTTGTGTATGGGTAATTTTTTATGTACTCGTACATATACAAGTGAAACTCGAAAAATGTGAATATCGTGCAAAAGTTTAGTATTTAGTAAAAAAAAATAGTTTAACTTTTTTACATTGGCAGGATTATACTTTTCAGAGGGCCGACATTTCTGTATTTAAAATACTTTTTTAAAAATTGATTACATGTAATATTCAAATTTTTTGAGATTTTGAATTTGGGGATTTCATAAGCTGTAAGCCATAATCATCAAAATTATAACTTTTCCACGATATTCAAATTTTTCGAGTTTCACCTGTACATGTCTATAACTCCTAAACGAAATGAGATATTTTCACCAAATGTTTCACTTATTTGTGGGAACACTCTGAGGACACAAAAAAAGTGGTGGGATTGACCCACTTGTTGGTGCTATAATTGAACAAAACATGAAATTGGCTCTAACTATAGTAAGGTTGGTGTGAACTTGAAAACATGGCCGTCATTTTAATTACAAAATGACAAAGAAGATCTAACTGCAATGGTTTTGCATATTATAGTTTCCAAACGCATTGGCACATCGTTGCGAAACTCAGTATGTTGTTTCTTCTGCACCATAGCCTGAAGGTACTTAAAGAAAAAAAAGGATGAAATTATATTATAAGCAATTATATCTCATTACAACTCAATGTATTTATGGGTTGTCAAACTTTTTGCTTAAAATCACCATCATCGAGTCCATCTGTGATTACATGAAGAAACTGAGACCGATTAAATCCAGAAGAACTCGGCAACGTCTCCGAGACACCAAAAAGTGCGTTCTGCAGAATAAAAATTCAGTAAAAAACCCTTGTTTGGTCCAAAAATGGCAGGTCAAGCATGAAAGTCTGAATAGATGTTTTAATGATTTTGAACTAGGAGATAATTGTTTAGCAGCACTAATCATATTGCAAACAAAATATTAAACAGTTTTTTTTAATTTTGTCTTCTAAAAGACATCACTCTCGTTCTCAGTCTACTTTGTCTTTTGTTTCTTGCGCGCTTGAAACTGTTGAGTTTTGTTCTTGATGGATTTGACCAGCAGTGATAAACTGGGGTCCATGACTTTAGTGGCGGGTGAAGTCTCAGCTGGGATCTTCTCCCGTGTGGCTCTGCTCTTCAGCGTGTCCTCCTGACTCTGCGTCTCCTCCTCTCTGCGCCGCAGTTTCTCCTCTAAGATGCTCTGCGTTGCCTTGGTCTTCTTGTAGGCCGGGTCGGACGGGTCCAGGTTGTAAAGATGGGACGTGAACATAGACTGGAAGCGCGGGTCGTGAACGTCCACCTGGAGAACCATGGCAGAAATGGAGTTAGAGTTGGCAAGTTTGATTCATTTTACAGAATCGGTTCAGAGAATCGATTTCAAACTGATTCAGGGAGTCACGAATCTTTTCTCTCCTGAAAATCTAAGAGTGAAAGTGATGTTTTGAGACTCTGACCTTGAAGTCGTCGTTCTCCAGTGGCGTGGCGCTCTTCAGGAGCTTCTTCCTCTTCTTCTTGCTCAGGTTCTGGTGCTCTACGATCTTGTCGTAGTTGAAATGTTTGTGGTTGTCGTCTTCATCGTCAGCCATCAGCAGCTCCATCTCCGCCTGGACATAACAACACAGTTGTTAATCACGATACATTACCCAGAAACACACGTTTTGTGACAGAAACGTACCCTCCGTCTCTCCAGCTCTTCCAGTTCTTCTGGTGTCCTCTCCTCATCCTTCTTCCGGCTCTTCTTGTTCTTTTTGTTTTCCAGGGATGCTGCAATAGAATTGACCTCATGGTTTAATCTCCGTCATGTTGAATGTGTTGAAGTGTGAGGGGAATAAAGCGCAGGCTGACCTGTCGTGCCGAGCTCCTCTGTGAAGAAGGGGTCGTTGAGGTCGACATTAGCAGGAAGTTCATCATCACTGATCCCAGGCTCCGCCTCCAGCACTTCCTGCTTCAGAAAGATGGTGTATGAGTGAGTCAGAAGCACAGAAATGAAGGGCAAACGGAAAGATTATTTTTCAGTTACACGTTTACTGTACCTTCTTTCCTTTCCTCTTCTCTTTCTTTTTCTCCTTTTTCTTCTGCAGATATTCCTCCCACGGAGACAGTGTATCTTTGCCCAACATTTTCTTCTTCACAAGCTTCTCGGTAGTTTCTTTCAGTCCTAAAAACAATCAAATAACATAAACATTAACATTCAGCATATATAAAATATACATATTATATATATATTTTTGACAAGTTTATATTTACTTAAATATATTTATATATGTGTGTGTGTGTGTTTATATATTATATATATATATATATATATATATATATATATATATATATATATATAATTTTGTTCATTTTATATTATATATTTTGTTTACACATTTATGTACATATTTATTATATTTACTTAAAATATATACTATATTAATAATATTATAAACAAATATAATATATATATACATATGAATACTAATATAAATATATATAAATATATACATATTATATAATTATATATTTAATTTGTTTGTAATAGTTTATATTTACATATATATATATATATGTGTGTGTGTGTGTGTTCATATATACAATTAAAAACAAAAAAATGTCTAGTCAAAAAAACATTTTTATATATGTATATATTATGTTCATTTTACATTTATTCACACATTCATGAACATATTTATTATATTTACTTAAAATATATATAATATTATTAATAATATAATTATAAACAATTATATATATATATATATATATATATATATATATATATATAATTAATACTATAATAATATATAATATTATTAAACGTAAAACAAAATACCTATATATATAATAATATGCTTATATATAATTAAAGAGGCTATATGCGTTTTTCTGAAATTTAAACTCGCGACTGACACCTGTGGCCAAAAAACTGCTCTTCCTTTCTGCTCGCTCTCGCAGCCAGGGTTGCCAGGTCTGCACAACAAAACCAGCCCAATTGCTCATCAAAACTAACCCAATCACGGCCAAAAATAGTCAAATAACGTTCCCGGGTGTTTGCCCGATAACAATCATGTTCCAGTGAGTAAAACAATCGCGTCAACCCGTGCACTACACAAACAACCCGCGGAAACAGTGCAGGCATACGGACCTGGCAACACTGCTCGCAGCGCTCGTACGTGCGTGCACACTTCACAAGTCATCTGCTGCCTGCAAGGAGGTCAATATTATGTTTACAGAGGTAAGAACAGTCAAAAACATATATTTTTTGAGATAAGTTTGCGAGTGTAGGCTACTTGCTGACTAGCGGTGGTGGCAGAGTGATCTGAAACGTTTAACATGAACGCGCTTGACGTCACATCCGCAGACAGCGCGGGAAAAATCCGACCCGACAGAAAATAGGATACAGGCTTATAGGTGCACCCACTGTGAGCGGACAAGGTGTCAGTATGCTCAACAGATGTTTGAGTCATAAATGGTAAAATAAAAAGGCTATTGTTACGTTTATTTTGGGGAAAAAGTTGCATATAGTCCCTTTAAACCATAACACATTGAGAATTGTTTTCTGTAATCCATAAAAATTATTATTTGATATATTTTTTGCATTTTATGAAGTAAAAAAATATGTATTATAATATTAATAATATAATATTAATAGGTGTAAAATTAAAATATAACACTTCATCAACTTTTTAGGTGAGGAGGAGAGTATCTCTGATACCTGGTACCCATGTGATCTCCATGTCCATGGCGTCATCATTCCCCTTGTCTTTGTCCTGAATGCTCTTCAGTAGATCTCTGTATTTGGCGATCTGCTCTGCGCTTTTCTTCCCCTTGCTGCCCTTCTTCTCCTCAGGAAGAGGCTGAGCCGGCTCCTCAGCTGAACATTCAAGACAACAAAACATTTCAAAGACAGCCACACTTACAAGTCCATCTGCACAAGGAGATGTTGACGCTGCTGCTCTTTTCCATATGAGAGATGAGATTTAGTCATCATCACAAACCTTCCGTCTGTTTCTCTTCCTCCTCCTCTTCTTCCTCACTGGAGGAGGCCAGGTAAGCCTTAAAGTCCATGTCCAACAGCTCGTCCTTATTGAACTTCCGGCAGAGAGCGGTGACCCGGTCGTGATCCGTTTCATCCCACGTCAGCTCAACCTGATGACGGACAGCAGACGTTACTGTACGCCGAGTTCAGGCGCTCAGATCTGGTGTAGTGTTCAGTGTGACAGACCTTGGCTGTGGTCGTGGCCGCCGATGTGAAGAGCTTGGGCTTGTAGGAACCATAATCCACATCGGTCGCTCTGTCCTTTGGCTCGTCGTCAAACGTCACGCCATCAGGGATGAACCTGGAAAATGCCCACAGACACCAGCATGAACCAATGATATCTGACAAAATAAATCTCTCAGAGATAATGAATTTTAAGCAATCAGATTTGTGTTCTTGATGGTTTCAGTTTTAAACACCATTTATACCACTTTCAGCCGGGAACTCTGGGAACGTGAGGGACTCACCGCAGGTCGATCATGGAGCAGCTGCTCTCGTACTCGAGGCCGTCACACTCCTCGTAAATCTTCACCGCTGTTTCGACGGACTCACACTCCACCACGGCGTAGTAATACCTCAGACGCTTGAACTGATAGTCACGCACTTTCTCCCGGCAGATCCTGAACACACACGGAAGACCTTCATCATGAAACACTGATCTGAAATAATGAGGGTTCCTCTGATCGGAAAAAACAAGACTGTCCCTTAAAACCATTCAGAGTGAATATAAAAATAGAAGACATGAAATATTATCAAAAGGGTGAAATATACATTTATATACTGCCGTTCACAAGTTAGGTTTTTTTTTTTTAAAACAACTCTCTTATACTCAACACAGTTGCATTTATTTGATTAAAAATACAGTAAAAACTGTAATATTGTGAAATATTATTACAATTTAAAATAACTGTTTTCCATGTAAAATGTAGTTTATTCCTGTGATGATCAAGAGTGAATTTTCACAGTCATTACTCCAGTCTTCAGTCACATGATCCTAATATGATGATTTGATGCTCAATTTTTTTTTATTATTATCAATGTTGAAAACAGTTCGTATTTTAAAGGAGACCGTGATGCATTTTTGTCAGGATTCTTTGGTGAATCGAATGATTTGAAATAGAAATCTTTCGCAACATTATGAATGTCTTTGCTGTCATACATTAAATGCGTTGTTGCTGAATAAATGTATTCAATTCAATGAAAAATAAATGACTGACCCAAACTTCTTGAACGGCATAACAGCTAAAATCATTAGATCACTTTTTTCTCTATAAGTGTAGCATGCAACACAGCACACACTACACTACGAAAAAGTCACATTTGAATCAAACTGAAATATTTGTATAGTCCGGTTTTTAGTATTGAATGAATTAGAAGTATGTTTTAAATCAGTGACAAATTTTGTGTGGCTAAGTTTGTTTGCAATGCATTCTGGTATTGCCTTCAGTAGTGTACCTTTGCTCCTCTGTGTCTGCGTCGGGGTCGTCGGGGAGGCTGGTGAGCTCCAGCGGACCCTGGGTCTGTTCTGCACTCATCCTCTCCTTCCCAAACTCAGACGGGTAGATCTGACAAATGCATGACAACCGCTCAGACTCAGAAATGATAGAGGGATTGTGGGAGGAGCCAGAGCAGGAAGAGAAGGGATAGTTACCGTTACAGACAGCACTACGCCTTCTTTGGGCTTGAACGAATTAAAGAGAGCCAACAGATCTTTAGCTTTCAGTCTGTCCCAGTCAATGTTACAAACTGCCAACCGCTGTGAAGTCTAAACAGAAAATAACACACTAAAGCATACATGATATATAAACACTTTTTTAAAAGTAATTCTTTCAATTGCATTATGCTAAAATATTAATTTGGTGGGGAAAATGTGTTATATTTAATTGTATTCAAATTTAATATAATATAAATTATGTTAAATATATTATATATAACAAAAAATATCAAATATAATTTTTATTTAATAAATATACTAACGTTCAATAGTATGATGTCAGTAAGATTTTTCTTTAAAAAAAATTATACTTTTATTTAGTAAGGATGCATTAAATTGATCAAAGGTGACAGTAAAGACTGAAAAGACATTTTTAATGTTACTAAAGATTTTCTATTTCACATAAATGAAGCAGCACAACTGTTTTCAACATTGATAATAATCAGAAATGTTTCTTGAGCATCAAATCATCATATTAGAAGAATGATTTCTGAGGATCATGTGACACTAAAGACTAAAAATTCAGCTTTAATTACAGGAATAAATTAAATTTGACTATATATTCACATAGAAAACTGTTATTTACAATTGTAATAATATTTCACAATATTATAGTTTTTACTGTATTTTTGATCAAATAAATGCAGCCCTGGTGAGCAGAAGAGACATTCAAAACAAACATTCAAAAATCTTACGGACTGTATATGATTAATGTTTGTGTTTGTATGATTAATAAAGTGTTTGGATGAAATCTCACATTGTCACCACGTGGAGCATCTTTACACATCTCTCCCCAGTCATGCTCAATCTCCTCTTCCTCCAACTCGTCATCATCATCTTCATCAGAGCTGGTCTCAATGTTACCCTTTCCCCTGGCCAGATCAGGTCCTTTCTCCTCGTCTTCATCTGACTCGCTCTCATCCTCCTCATCTTCATCATCATCATCTTCACCTTCAGAAGAACCACCTTCTTCATCCTCTTCAACACCAGATCTCTCATCTTCATCTGATAAAACCAATAAAAATGGTTTCAATCCATAAATAACATAAACAAACACGAAACACCCCTCAAGAATATATAAACATACTTATCAAAATGACATTAAAGGTACAATATGTAGGATTTTTCGCCACCAGGGGTCGCTAACCTCTTACAATAACAAAGGCGTATATTGATGACGCAAAGCATTAAGCGGAATTATGGATCTAGTCGTCAAGCTGATGGATCTTTTATGGATGAGTGAATACAGTGATGTTTTTAACATGACTGTGGGATGAAGCAGGGCGCGATTGTTAGACGTATACCAGCGCCACACGCAACGCGAGTCCAGCGGATATAAAGGAATAAGGACATTTCATTCTACCGAACTACACGCAAGTGCTGAATTAATACTCACACAGGTCAGTTTATTAGACGAGTTAAACTTGAGGTAACGCAGCGCTGTTTCACTTGCTCTAACAGTTACACTATCACACTAAACGGCATTTGAGTGTGTTGAATGTTGTTAGTTGGGTTGTTTGTTGGCTATATGAGACTAAGTAAGCTAGATCAACATTAGAATAACATACAGATCATATTCTAACATTTCATCATGTTGAACTAAATAAGATTAGTTTTATAGATTTGCTCACCTGTCTAATAAAGTATGCAACACTCGCGTCTCAGTCAAGTCGAAGTTAGTCGCGGACGTGGAGCTCTCGGCATCTCGAAAGATGTTGATCTTCGTTTTAGTCTCTTTTTGTCTCAAAGTCTGCTTGCCATGGTCCATAATGTTTCAACAAAACAACAACAGCGTGAGCGTATTACGGGCATAACCCAGTTGTCAACGTCTTTCAACATGGTTACTATGGTATTACGAGCGCAAACCTGGCGGAAACCGAGGGTAACGTGGATATGACGCATTGACTGGCGACTCCTCACTCCTGCTCACACGCCCCGTTTACTTAGTTAAAATCGCAATTTTCTCATGATTTACAAATAGTTGGAAACATTTGGGATATTGTAAGAAATCAACTAAACAAAGTATATAACATCGGCCTAGTGGTGGTTTTTGGATATTTTACTGCAAAATTCCTACATATTGTACCTTTAAGATGACTTAACCAAAACAAACAATATGCAAAACAAAACCGTTACATCAATTCAATAAATCCGCAGTACCTTCTTCAAACACTCTCACTCCTTTAGTTTTCTTCGCCTTTTCTGACTTCAGGACCTTCTCATCTTCTTCTTCCTCCTCCTCAGATTCATCACTCTCATCTTCATCCTCAACCTGAGGTTCCTCATCAGCTTTCTTTTCCTTCTCTGTGTTTTCTGTCTTCTCGTCCTCCTCTTCGGAGTCAGAGAGCTTGTAGAAGCGCTTGAGGTCCTCGGTGGTCGTGTGGTTGACGGGTCGGCCCCGTTTATCCACTGTGTACTTCAGCTTAAAGCGCTGGTCGTGGAACATGGACTGGAAACGCTCGTCGATCTTGACCTTGCGCTCTCGGTTGGGCATCTCCCAGAAGCGAGGGTCCTTTTTAACCTTGGAGAAGCGGTCATCGCCACTTGCAGTGTTTTTGGAAGTCATGGTGATTATTTGGAAGAACCGAGTGAAAGTATTAACCTGTGGAAAACAAAAGAGGTTCACTTCTGGTTCATGTGAAACCAGTTGCATAGAATTACATGAATTACCTGTCAATGTATATCCATTTAAAGAAATGTCACGAAATATTTCTCATGCAGACAGCCCAAAATAATGTGTTTCTTGAGTGTTTTCTTTATAGTGAAATAAACTAAATCAACTACTGAACCACTACAAGTGATGATGTTACAGCAAAACATTTACATTTATTCATTTTTTACATTTATGACATTAGAAAAACAAACGGACAAATAAGGAAAATTAGGGTAGAGTGGGTCTAGTTGTCACTGTGTTTACTGCAGTACTTATTAGTGTAAATTTTTTTTAATTTTTAATTACAGAGCATTGTATTTTATAATGTTTATTTGTCAATAGGCTATATTCATGCTCTTTTTCTGGTTTTGTATTTATTTGTTTACAGTGTGTATGTGATTTACACAGCACACATTTTGTTCCATGACTGTAATGACAAACTAAAACATTGAGCATGCCGTTAATTTACAGCACAGGACACGAAACAATAATTAAGCACAATACGGACTCCACAACAAATAAAACAGTTATTTAAAGGCCAATACTGACCTACTGGTTTTTCGTGCGATGTTGCGCAGCTCCACCAGCTCCACACGTGTTTTCCCGTGATGCTTCACTGCTTCCGTGACCTCTTTGAAACCCCGCCTTCTTTTTCCTACGGCGCGTCGAACAGTTCAAAACACACCAGACGCGAGCGTGTGTCCTCTTGTCTATGGTATGCAACTGTGTGGGGAGCTGAGGAAGGTTTATTGTACTTTACATACAAAAAAAAAAAAAAGAAAAAAAAAAGATTTTTCGTCATCTGAAATAAAACAAACGTTATCTGAAATAAAACAAAATACAAACAACTTCAACATTTATTTCAGCTACTTGCCACTTGCCAAAGCAATATTTCTCGTTTTCATTTAGTTTTAATTGATGTACTAAAATAACAAAAACTATGACTGAAATAAAATAAAATAAAAATAACTTTATTGACATGTTTAGAAAAACTAACAACGAAATCACAAAAAAATTAAACAAAATTGAAATACAAACTGAAAATATAAAAATAAAAATAAATTCAAAATATGAATAAAACTACAATAGATAAGCTACTAAAATAACACTGATTTGTCTAATCGAGCTTGAAACTAGAAATATATGAATGAACATGCAAATAAGAAAATGTTCGGTCAATTCCATTATTCATCATCAGTTTTAAATCACAAAATATGAACACAACTCTTAAAAATCATTAATATTACTACTAGCAATAGTTTGAAATAAAGTCACACTTTTTATGTTTGTCTTCTGTATATTTAGACGTTTTCTCTTTGCTTTTCATTGTAGAATAGAATAGAATAGAATAGAATAGAATAGATGAATTTTTGGTTGAACGTTCGCTTTAATCTGACTCCGGTCCACGTTCTAGTCCAGTTTGATGGTCTGATCCATTCCACATTTTACCTCGTCTCCTTGTTGTGTGACGCAAAGCTGAGCTCTGTTTTAGAGGCACACAGATGAAATGTGTTTGAAAGTGTTATGAAATGTATCTGAAAATGGTATCTGTTGAAATGAGAATGAATTAGGAAGCATGAACATCAGTGTGAAAAGCCTCCGGTGTGTGTCGAGAGGATGGAGGTGTTTCTCCTCCACGCAGGGAGGCGCGATGAACGTGTTTGACAGGAACATGAAGCGCAAGCAGAAAGAATGGGCATCATCTTTACTGGACAGCGACAAGTACGATTACCTTCGAGACGAGGTGAGACAGATGAATATCTCATACCTGCGTTTGTTTCTACGAGAAGTCAGACTGTGTGTGTGAACTTTCATGGATTGTGTTTGCAGGTTGCGAGCAGAGTGGCAGACAGAGTCTATGACGTGCTCAAGGTCACTGTCCACATATTAAACGCATGTTAAAGGAATATTTCACACAAAAAATATTATTCTGTCATCATTTACTCACCTTCATGTTGTTCCAAACCTGCATGAAGTTCCTTCTTCTGCTGAACACAGAAGATGATATTTTGAAGAATGTTGGTAACCCAAACAGTTGATGGGCATCGATTATATACTATGGAAGTCAATGGGTCCCATCAAATGTTTGGGTTACCAACATTCTTCAAAATATGTTCTTTTGTTTTTTCTTCTAACATGTAATGTAGTTCCAGACCCGTTTGACTTTATTTTGTTTTGTGGGATAGAAAATGAGATGTTGAGCCGAATGCCCGATCGGCTGTTTACCGCACAATAGCAGTGAATGGGGACTGGGGCTATTTTCCTCTAAAAAAGCACCATGAAAGTGCTTCATACGACTTTTGTGCTGTATTTCTAATCTGATGAATTCATATGATAGCTTTGGGTAATGAACAGACAAATTTATTTTTTATTGCAATTTGGGAGCTCAAGAAATCCAGTCCCCATCCACTTTCATTGCAACAGCAATGTCTAATTTTGTGTTAACCAGAACAAATGTAGTCATGTGGGTTTTGAATAACATGAGGGTGAGAAAATAACAAAATGTAAGTTTTTGATCCCCTATCGCAGGACTTTCCCTCTGGCTTTGGATGTAGGATGTGGGAAGAGTCACATCGCAGAGCATTTGAGTAAGGTACAACTGTTCCTCATGTTACAGTGAATGGCATTGTTAAAGGAAAATTAAGATTTGTCATAATTTACTTAACCTTATGTTTTCTTTTTAATACATAAGATAATTTGACGAATGTTTACATGGCGCAGGCTAATAGGTCCGTAACTCAACCTGCTTGCAATCACATCATTCTCTTTAGGGCACAGCTGATTGGTTCCTACTGTATCAGTAGCCAATCAGCTCGCTGCTCAACATTCAAATATGCTTTCAGAAACCCTCCACCTTCCCCAGCTCCACCTGTATAGATTTGCTATAGGTAATTCATGTATGCTATATTGTACAACAGCAGCATAACAGCTATTTCGCCAAAACCAAATATATCAACATTATCATGTCCATTAGCATCCCAAACACTCAGAGAGTTGTCATGACAGAAATATAATGAAAGTGAATGGAGATTGGGGCTGCCAAGCTTCTAGTGTGTGCTATATTGGTTTAGAGACACTAGAAGCTTGACATTGCCTCATCAATATGTATTTGCATGGAAAAGAGCAGCGTGAACATTTATTACAACATCTCCTTTTGTGTTCTTAAAAAGTTATTCATACAGGTTTGGAACGACATGAAGAGAAGTAAATTATTCCTTTCTGTGTATCTAATTGTGACACTCTCTTTCTCAGGAGGTTGTTGAACGTCTCTTCTTGACAGACGTCTCAGACTCTTCCCTGGTAAGAGATTGCACACGTCTTTATTTCATCGATGTGATAAAGTAAAGACATTTATAGTGTTACTTAAAAGATTTCTATTTACTTGAACCTTCTTTCTCCTGCTTGTTTTTCAGCGGAACAGGCGGGAATGTGAGATTCCTACTCACTGTGTTGTGGCAGATGAGGAGTTCCTGCCCTTTAAAGAAAACACATTTGACCTAGTGCTCAGCAGCCTGAGGTACTGTACCACCCCAGTGCATGATGGGAAATTTAAAGATGAACTCTCATTTATAAACCCGTATTCGTCTCCTCAGTCTGCACTGGATCAACGACCTCCCTGGAGCTTTGAGACAGGTATGAGGATCTAGGCAAGTGTGCGTTCCTGTTGTGCATGAGCACTAAATAAACCCAAATTCCCTCTTTCTGTCGTCCAGATCCACCATGTGTTGAAGCCAGATGGCGTGTTCATTGGAGCGATGGTTGGCGGTGAGACGCTCTAACGAGCTGCGATGTTCTCTGCAGTTAGCCGAGCTGGAGAGGGAGGGCGGGTTTGCGCCCCATATCTCGCCCTACACAGCCGTCACTGACCTGGGCAACCTGCTGGGACAGGCCCGATTCAACATGCTCACTGTGGTATGAGTATTCAATATATCTCGATTCAGCTTCAGTAGTGGCATAAAGTGAAGTCCGGCCTATGGAAATTGTCAATACTTGCAAACGAGTATCAAAATTTTATAAGCAACGTTTCGTTCTCATGACCTTCATCAGGCATATACAATTATACTTTTCAAACTCAATCACATTTGAAATGATCACATGACCAATCACCATAAAGATCCATTAACCCTTTAAGACCGAATCGAGCGCCGGCGCTCCCGTTTGCGTGTGTCTGTTTAAAAGCCTATAGAAACTGAAACCAAATGGCTAGCTCAATCATTCTTTTTGCATACAAAACCAGAGATGTAACATGTTCAGATCAAGCCTCCAACATGCCCATGTTGCGTTGTTTTCATCCTCTAATCAATCTGTACAAACTGTGTAATATGCGTTTACAAAAAAAAAACACAAAAATGCATCGCACGTCTTTGCACACATGTTCTGTAGATCTGAGATTGATATTTACGTCTTCCGATGACTCATTGACGTATCACGTTCTGTGCACTATGACCCCCGGGTGTGTCACATGTTGTGACGTCACGCTGCGTCATTTGACCATGCGTTTGACTCCCGTTTGACTCCCATTTGCTATATGTTCCTTATATCGTTATTGTCTTTTTACCATCGCTTTATTTTATTATTTTTTTCTCCTTTAGACGTTCACAAATACAAGGACATTCACACACACACACGCACGCACGCAGCGTTATGTCTAAACGAAAGTACACGCCTTTTTTTTGAATGAGTGTATCTTAAAAACTAATTTATGTAAACAGTTCAAATCAATTCTGTATAGTTTTAAATTGTTTTGTGCACGTTTTTCCCATTGACAAGTTTGAGGTTGACATTTATTCATTTTTTGTATTGAAGAAAATATGTAAAAAAATAAATAAAATAAAAAAAACTTCTTTTTGTTTATTGCCTTTTTGATATATTTATATAGTTACTATTGATTTATTACAAACATAGCCTTCAAATTGGGAGTGTAAGGATTATTTTGATGTATGGCATATGAAAATGCTCAAAAAAATGACAGCACAGCATGTAAAAATACAAAGATATACTCTGGTGGAATTGTTCTATGGCAGGTCATAAAGGGTTAATAACCAAATAAGCTCAATGACTGAATACATAATTAACACCATATTACCATAAATAGTAACAAACATAATTGTTCATAATTTCAAAGGAAAAAAACTGAACTTTATATAACATCACATTAAATAATGTTTCATCATTTATACCTCTAGGTGATAAAGTCTGAAGGGTACAAATCCAATACAGTTTGAATAGTATTTAACCGAAACGTTGCGTTACTCGTTTGCAAGTATTGATAGTGTGCGGGATTTCCTTGTTTTTTCAAATGTTATTAAATTTGTAAGCTATAAGCATATTGTGTAGTTGTTTTATTTTGAGTCAAGCTAGTAGCTAGTTTGTCTTTTATGCCAAATAACTTTGTCAGAACCAAGTTTAGTGTTTTATTCTTCACTCATATTTAAAAATCTAAAAGATTATACTCATATTTTGATGGTTTAATCAAACTTGAAGGATCATTAAAGTAACACCAAGTAGCTTTTCCTCTTCGGTCGCCCTACTGGTTGGAAACGAAATTGTCCATTGCCGCTGTCGTAAATATTTTGGCCTACCGTCGCACGCTCGCTGTTTATCCAGCACCGGCTTTAGAATGAACGATGTCCACAGACAAGGTAGAGTATGTTACATGATTTCATGAAAGGATGATGTATTGCGACATCAGAAACGAAGAAAAACGAAATAATGACTATTGTAGCGCTTGACGTAAAGCAGTCGAATTTTGTAGTTCTTTTTGTGCACGGGTTCCTACCCGAAACCCGAAGTTACACAGTGCCAGTAAAAGCGATACAGACCCCGTCAGGCTATGGCAGACGTGCCTTTCACCCTGTTACGACTTGATGAACCACTGATAAGATTTTGGAAACATTATTTTAAGGTAAACAATGTTACATAGTGTTGCTTTAAATATCAATATCCCCTCCGGACATCACTTTTGGCCACTACTGTACATAATCCGCAGTGCTTTATAGCAGTCACTGTTTATATATCGCATTTTAAGGGGTCTGTTTGATTTGAATTATGAGTAATTTTATTGTTGTAATCCAGGACATTGATGAAGTTCAGGTCCATTACCCTGGTATGCTGGAGGTCATGAGTGATTTACAAGGTAAACTCTGCGTCTTATAAATTTGGTGATTTGTTGTAAAAAGGAAGGAGAATGTGTTTATGGTTTATTCCTGCACTTCAGGTATGGGTGAGAGCAACTGTGCGTGGAACAGGAAGTCACTCCTGCAAAGAGACACGATACTGGCGGCCGCTGCCATTTATAAAGGTGAGACCGCAAACCGTGAACTGCGCCCTAACGCATGGAGGACTCACTCAAATGTAACTATAGCTATGTTTCGGGATATCGCATAAAAACGCTGGACGGAAAGTTTGGAAACGACAAGATTTTGCATAAATTGTAAGAATGCGCAAAAAAACCCGTATGCACTCAATTGAGGCAGTCTCTTTATTACAGATATTTTCCACGGAAGTGACGATTTTGTCCTCTTGAACACGGGATGGAAACTGCTTTATTCGCAAATATTTTATATAATACTCCAATCCTGCGCACAAGTTAAATTTGCATCTTTGGATGGAAGCGTAACTAATACTATGTAATAATATTACTAATATTGTTTATTTTAAATAAATAAATAAAAAATAAATTTCCATAGTATTTATTTTATTATATATTTATTATTTCAACATTTATAATTCTACATAGTTTTCAACCAGGAGGCAGAAAGATTGATGAATTAAAATGATTTAAAATAAGATACAACAATGTTTTAAAAAAATGGTTAAAAATCAGGATGTAAGACCGTGACATAATCATGTAATTCTCATGATTTTAGATAACCTATGAGGACTTTTTTATATATATAAGTAATTTATAATGAGTATAATTTATATTTGTATTTTTATATGAATTTAGTCAAGCCATAACATTTTATCAGGTAGAACATTTATATTTAATCAAGAAGTAATGTAGATTCATAGGTAATAAAAAGTGTAAACTATAAAGAACATTCAGTTATTGGAATTACGGAATTTTAATTATTTATAATTAGGTTATTTAGTTAGTTTAGATTTTAGTTTTAAAAAAAGAAAATTAGCAGTTTTGTCATTATAGCAGAAGTATCTTGGACCTTCCAATGTCTTTGCCAATGGATTTAATAAAGTTAGGAACCACTGATTTTGAACGCTAAATTATTTTCTTTACCTAAATGAGATTGGATATTGTGTAATTCTAATAACGTCATTTGTTTTAGAGATGTACGGCAGTGAAGACGGCTCAGTTCCAGCCACGTTTCAGATCCTCTACATGATTGGCTGGAAGCCTCATGATTCTCAGGTCTGTTGCATTTTCATTGGTCAGAATGGAACAAACAGCCAATCACATTCCTCCAAAAGTGGAACTGTAGTCAGATTCTGATTTTGCAATCTTGTGATGATTTTACAGGCGAAGCCAGCAAAACGAGGTTCGGCGAATGTCTCGTTCGCGGATTTATCAAAAATAGACAAACTTCAGATCGACCACCAGAAAACCAATGACAAGTCCTAGGAGCCGAGTTTTATCCCTCAAATCAAAGTATGTGCTTTGAAGGATCTGCTTTAATTACACTGAAATGTTGCATCAACAAACTGTATTTTTGCAAAAGCTTGTTTGACAAACATAAACCATGAATTAAATATGGTGCTAAACAGTTTGCCTTACTCTCTAAAACTGAGTTACCAAATCATGTTACTCACAAATGATTACATTCAGTTTCAGAAATAAAAAAGCAAATGAAAATATTGTTTTAAAAATGTATACATTTTACACTCAGCACTCTTTTAAAGTCCAACTAGCTCAAGAAACTCCTAACGGCTAATATAGCAGAACTATCACTTTCCTCCAAACATCATGAGAACAAGCTCCTCTGTACAGATCAAGTGTACAATACATTTACATATGGCTGAATATAGTGCTGAATATTAATCCTTCTGCAAATTCAATTTACAGCATATTCTACATTAAAAGCCCTTTAACTGCGTCCAGGGCACTGTGCAGGGGGGTTTCTGGAAGACATTGGCTCACAGTACATGTGGCATTTTGTGAGCTTTGACCTCTTAGTGGTTATTAAAAAACATATCTGCTAAATGTTAGCATGAGTATAATGGATGGTAATGAGCGTATATGGATTGGAGCCAATCAGAGGCCTCCGTTCTCATTAATGGCAGTTACAACAAAGTAAAGCAGTGGCGATTCATTATATGCAGAAACTTAAACATGAACTTGGTTTAAAGATTAATTAATGAATCACAAACCCAAGTAGCAGCTACAGGACGTCCGGTTTGTCCACAGAAAAAGGCTTCATGTTCCTCGATGAAAACATGAGATGTTTGAAGCAGGTTATGGTGACCATGAGTCGTCATAATAACATATTTCATTTTCTTTGATGCATTTTAAAGCTCAATTACAGCCAAGAAGGCACGAACAAAACTATTTACATCTACTTTGGATCCTTTTTTCAATCTTTTCTCATTCCTCCTTCACCTGATTTCCAACTTTCCTGAGTGTGTTCATGAGAATACGAGTGAATCCAGGTCATATTTCACCTCAAAAAAAAAAAAAAAAAAAGCTGATTTTTATTATTAAGGCTTGTTTCCATTATGATATTATTTACATGACAATATGAAGATTTTTTTATATATATATTATTTATTTAAAGTGATTGTGTAGCATTGGTTGTATTTTTTCAAAAAAAAATATTTTAGTAATTTTTAACGTGAATACAGTAAGAAAATTCTGAATCACCCCAGAATAACAAACTACAAAAAAACCCCTCAAAAGTAAAAACTAATTTGAAGGTAAAACGTGCTTAATTGTCATGCAAATAATGTCACAATGAGGTTTTTTTTAAATGGAGAATATAATTTCTTATTTTCTTCCCTTTGATTTAGGGTAAAATATCTTTCTCGGTTTGTGAGTGAATTAGTTTGTATTTATGCGTGTGTGTGTGTATCAGAGAGCTGCATAAAGTGCATGTAAATTAGTGTGCTGTGTGTGTTGTGTGTCAGCCCGTCCCGTGACTGCTGTAGTCGAACACTCCCTTCTTAAAGAAAGGAGAGATGTCGCACACGGCGTGTTTGGAGAGTTGTAATCCGCACTCGTCCGTTCTCAGAGGAGAAGAGAGGGATGATGTCATCATCACATGGAAGAAGTTACGCAGGTATTGCTGGAAAACACAACGGGATCATCAGCATCTTAGATTAGAAAAACATCTTCTCATTCAAAGGTGAATGACAGTAAACGCATCTGATTACCTCCAACTGATTCCGGCGTTCCGCAATCATTCTTTCGTCTCGGTTTCCAAAAATCTTTTTGGGAGGGAAGGCCAAAGCCGCGAGCTAGAACAAGACGTTCACAAATTAAAATATATCTAATATTCCATAGTTGGGTGAATCTCACGAAAACACACCAAGATTATGTTTAAATAAAATCAAGTGGAAAATAAAGAAATGGATGATCTTATATTTCCTTTGAGCAAAATATGTGGTGTAATATATGGTGTGGAATATATTTATAGGAATGATAACATATATTTTTAAATATAAATATTGAAAATAATGATAATTTTTTTTAATCTAAAATCAATTTAATCTTTTTAATCTTATGGTCCTAAAATGTGCTTTAAGCGTAATATTTAATTTTTTCGCCATTATTTTGTGTGTATTTGACTGTTTAGGCGCAATGTGAAAAATAACTCAATTTAGTCCTGAGAGGCGACTTTATGTGCCGCACTTTGGGTTTGAGCACTAAATCTGTGGAAATAAGTAAAATTAAGCACAAACACGTAATCCCACGCCAAAAAATGTATGTATCTGGAGCAAATGAAAGGAGTGAGTGAGGAGAGGCGGGTTTGTGTCACTCGCTGTCGGAGAGATATGAGAGAGTGAGTGAGTAAGAGCAGCTGGTATCGAGTATCTATTCTGCAGAAAATGAGTATTAAAAGCGTTTCAGATATTTCAATATTGATGTATTGAAAAATCTATATTTTTTGACAACACTACATTGTACTTTATTATTTCAGATGCCTTTTTAAAAGACAACAATTTGAAATGTATTTATTATATATAAAATTCAATGAAATACACACACATTTGACAGGTGTTAATGTCAATATTTCATCAGTATCTGCACTCTCTGGGAATCAAACCCATAACCCTTCCGTTGCTAGCGTCATGCTCTGCTTATTGTGTCACATGTGTACATGTAGGTCATACCTCTGGATATTTCAGCTTCAGAGACTTGTGCATCTCTCGGAAACGACTGTATCTTCTAAACACCGTCCACGTTTCATCCAAAACAGTGATCTGAACACAGACGCAAAACACCAAGTCATCAAAAGATTTAGAGATTTTTTATTCAGTGGAGGTCGTCGGATGGTCAATTCGACAATTCTCATAAATAACGCACTGACTGAGACGGTTTAAAACGGACAAACCTTGACTTCAAACTCGAAGTGCTCGTCTTTGCCCTGTCCGCACAGGACGTGACGTGGAATGCTGATCCTCACAGGATCTTTAAGATTCTCTGGACTCGGATCCAGGGGAATGGACACTAGTCGCTGTGGAAAGACGGCCAGTGACGGTCAGACAACATGCTAATGAAATATCATTCCCTCAACGCATACAGTAAAATCATACCTCATATTTCAGTTTGCGTGGATCCAAGCGTTTTTTATCGTTGTCCTGAGAGATTGAAATTGAGTTTATTAGGGTTACAAAATTAGACATACATAACTAAAAGGAGCTGATTTCAGGGGTCAAGAATAGCCATGTTTCGATCCAATGTTGCAAATTTAACTTGGAATTAAAGTGGAAAATCGCTTGTGGGAGGGAATTAAACCAACATCTGAGATGCTGTGCGATGCGATTGGTCCGCTGGTCAGTCCAGTTATTCAATCACATTGAAGGATGCGCATCGAAGGATTTATATTTTTAAAAAAAAGATTCAAAAGTGTTTCCATCGTAGTTCACTTCTTATTGGATAATTTTTTTTTGAAAAAAATTCTCATTTTGAGCACATACGTTTTTTTTAAGCCCATTTTTAGAATTTATGCGCAGCTTGGCATTTCCATCCAGTGTTTTTATGCAATATCCAAAAATTTTCATAAAAATAGATGGATGGAAACAGTGAATGTGATTTAACCAAGTAGAACATGTTCTTGGATCAACATCTTTCTTAATCCTGGAAAAAGATTCCAATCAACCAATCAGATTTGAGGTATATGTCTACAGTTAATGTCAAGTTTAGGCTTACAACCAGTGCTTCTACATCAGTGTTATTCCAGTTCCCTCTAATTTTAGGAATAAGTTAAGGGTAGGGTTAGGACTAGGAAACATGTTGATCTAGGAACAGTGAGATAAAGAAATCATTGCAGCAACAGCAAATGCACAAGAAATCGTGGGCAGGCTGCATGCTCCCAAAGTGGAAAACAGCAGAGGAAAGACCCAAATCACATGACATCAGAGATTGTGAGCAATATGCAAATTATTAAGGCTGGATCATGCAAATCACAGCATGGTGCTGATTGGCTGAGGCCTGTGCTTACCTCATCCGTCAATCTAACAGAGCTACCGTCACTATCCTGCTCCTCCTCCTGTAGAGTTAAACAACTGTGTTGGTGCCAAAAACAATGTGTCTCTTGTGCATGACTAGGGAGACATTGAACTATTTTCCCACAATGTGTGCCTGCACAGAAATCTATGTGGATACAATGTTAAAAACTTTGGCTAATTTGATTGTTTTTCCCTTTTAATAAGTTGCAAAGTTGTCACAAATCTGTTTTTTCGTTGTCATTATGGTTTATGGAGTGTACATTGATGTGACAAAAGGTGTACGAATACTTTCGCAAGGTACTGTATACATATATACGGTACAAATATATATATATTAGTGCGTGCATAATTATTAGGCAATTCAATATACCGATCTGTTGGGTTTTTCAAGCACAGTTTACCAAATTTCAAACCACATCAAACTTAATAACTACTATTCAATTTGTATATAATCATTGTTAACGTTGATATATAATTGTTAACGAGGGCTGGAAGCGGAAAAAAAAACTTTTTTCAAGAAAAAATGGGCTAATTAAAGAGATTTAAAGTCAAAAATGATTAAATGCCCATGAGAAGGATGCAATACTAATAGAAATTGAAAAATTAAAGTGTGACCATAGGACAAGAAATGCTCATTGGGGGAACAGGGTCACACAAAAAAAGAAGACAAGACGAATGTCTGGTGGTTTCACACTTAATTGGTAGTCTCTGTTGCAGTTTAAAGTGTGTGACTGTGGGAGCTGTAGTCATATACCTGCAGTGAGTCTGAGGACAGCGAGAGTGTGTTGTTGTTCTCTCTGTTCAGCAGGTTCAGTTTCTGCAGCCTCCTCTGCACCTCTTCTTCAATATACGTGTTTATCCTGAAGGAGAAACGAGTCATTAAAGGAACAGTCCGGTAAGTAAACGTGTCCAGCCTGTAAGCAGCGTGCGCACCTCTCGTCTCCTACAGACAGTACGCAGGGGAGGGTCTGTATGGGGCTGACGGGCGACTGGCTCACAGTGTTCTTCTCCTCTCCGCTCACGCTTAGACTCCGCACACTTCCTTCACTCTCACTGATCCTCTGCTTCAGCTGGGCAATCTCTCGCTCCATCCTGAGAAACATACACAATACAATCATAAGGATAAGCGTGATTATTTTTCACATTCACATTAACTAAATTTAATAGTATTTCATCCTGCTTTCTAAGGACTGGTCAGAAATTTGTTCATTTATTATAATTATTAAGACATTATAAAAAATTCATTACAATTTTTTTATTTTAACTATTTTTTTTGGAAAATACCATGTACCATGTTTACATGATATATATATATATATAGCATAGAAAAAACAAACATATTGCCTTGATGTTTATGGGAGGAATATATTTGTGTCAATGTATTGGAATTATTATGCATTTATGTTTGTATTTTTGAGGATTTGTTTTATGTGAGTGGTCTGGCATGAAAATGTTCTAAATGGGATTAATAAAGTTTTTACCATTACCTTAATCATGTTCTTACACAAAATAATTTTATATTTTTCTTCTTTCTATACTACTTCTTCTTCTTTAAATGGATTTTTATACATAAAAATACACAGCTCAGCTACCTTTATATTTATGAACAGGGTCCCACAAGAGGATCATTGTATTAGAGGGTCCTTCGCGTCACAAAGTTTTAAAAAGGAAAACAACTCCTAAAAAACAAGCTCACACCTGTCCTGGTCCAGGTCTTGTGTTCCTGTAAACCTGGAAGTGCTCTGTCCCAGTGCGGACTGTGACCTCTTGCGGGGCCCTTCGGGGTCCGGCTCCAGGCTGAGGCTCCTGCGATAGGCCGAGTGTTTCCTCTCCAGACGCGCGACCGCCTGCTCCAGAGCCTCCCGCTGCTGTTTCTCCCTCCACTCCAGGATCTCCTTCTCCTTCCTGCGGACCTTCTCCTCCTGTCGGGCCACGTTTGCAGTGAACTCGTACGACTGCTGCAGCTGCTGCAACTGCTCTGCGCTCGCGCTGTACTGAGACAAGCGCTCCTCCTTCTCCTCCAGCTCCTTCTCAACCTGCAGAGAAGAAACACACAGTTTGTGAGATTCTGCTACTAAAACAAGTTCTTAGGGTGAAAATAAATCTTGGGTTTAAATGAGTTAAACAAGTCTCAGATATTCTGGGATCCAGATATTGCTCAACTTTCTCCTTCAATTTAAGTATTAATTAATTAATTAAGTATTCATTTAATACTTTGAATTAGCTTTTCTTTTTCAGATGTTCAATTTTCATTAATTTTAGTTTTTAGTAATTTTGTGCTTTTGTAACTTTTTTCTTAGTTTTTAATATTTCTATTTAGCTTAATTTTTGTTTCAGTTTTAATTTGAATCATTTTAGTACTTCAACCAAGACAACATTTCAAAATTTCATAAAAGGCTAGCAATTAGCGAGTTAGCTTTGAAAGCACGCGATCCCACCCTCCCTTCAGAGCGTCTCCAAAGCCACGCCTCCTTCAAAACATATGAACATGTACACACACAGCCAAAGCAAAAGCGTCACGATAGTCGGCGTTAAACTACCTTCATGTCTCAAAGCCAGGCTTGGGAGGGTTACTTTAAAAATGTATTCCGTTACAGTTACAAATTACTTCATAAAAAAGTATTCAGTAACGTAATCCAAGTACCACAATATGAAAGTAATGTAACTGATTACTTTTGGATTACTTTAAGGACAGATATTATTTGAAAAAAAATATATATATTTATTAAGAATTTCACAGCCCTGAATAAATATTTATGTAAAGGCAGACATCTAGTGGCTACAGTATTACAGATTATTTTGTTTTATTTTTAACTTGACAAGGACAAGGAAAAAGTAAAATGGAAATATTTCTTCAACAGGAAAATAGAGAATGCAAATGCTTCTTTAGGTTGGATGTCGAGTCCTTCGATAAAGAAAGTGTTTTCATTGCTGGAAGGCACAGTTTGCACTGTACAACCATGTTGTTGGCATTTTCTTCTTTAAAAACAAAATAGCAGCGGAATTTCCAAGAAATGAAAGCATTTTTACCCGTGGGCAGCATCGTTTCTAGCAGCAGTGATTGTGTCTGACAGTGATGCGCGGGTCAATGTATAACTAACCCGCACTCGACCGACGGTTTCAACTAACCCGCCCGCAACTCGGACCAAAAAAAAAAAAAGAATTTTTTCCCTTAGGAGCGCAAACTGTTCTTTTTCTGAATGCTGTATAATATAGCCTAGTGTTATGTAATAAAGGCTTGATTTAGGCCATTCATTTATTTCGTTTCATTTTCTTAACCATTAAGATTCTGCATGTGTTTATCCTAATCGAAGTGTGCGTCTCTCCTCCGACTTTCCCAATAAAAATCCCGCCCCCTCTCAGAAAATACATAAAACTGACATTACTGAGCTATATGCATTATTAAAAGTAGCCTATTAAAATGGTACAATGGCATTTTTCAGTACGTGTTGGGAAATCGGGCATTTTGTCCCGCGTCAGCATTTATTCAAAAGTTAATAACGCGCAACATTCAAAAGGTAAATAAGGATTTCCCACTTGTATTAGTAGGTATTTGCGGAGCTTCCACTGCCCAGTCTTCACCTTTTCTCTTGCCGCCTTCATCTCTACCTGCAGACTGAGCTCGTGCGTCATCTTCACGCCAGTTTCAGCCAATAAAGGCCTATGTAGGCTATTTCATAGAAAATTGTGTCTAGTAGCTAGGCTACTATATAAATTAGAAAGATTTAATCTTTATTTCAAACGTATCATTAAAAATACTTTTGGATGACTCGTAACCGCGGGTAACCCGCTCATTTTGGATCAACCCACGCATCACTGGTGTCTGAGGAGATTGTTGCGAGCTGTTATTTTGCGCATGCATCAGCGGCGGGTGGCACTCGTGAGTCATTAATCAAGCAACGCTTAATATAGTGTTATTATGCCAAAATACAGATTTATTTCGTTTTAAATTAAACCATTGTAATCCTGAAAGTATCCCCCCTTTTTTCAAAAAGTAACTATAATCTGATTACTACGTTTTTTGACGTAACTGTAACTAATTACAGTTACTGGATTTTTGTATCCTGATTACATAACGCCGTTACATGTATTCCGTTACTCCCCAACCCTGCTCAAAGCAAATAGCATTACAATAATAATGAACAAACAGCTTAAAGAGCTCTGACCTGTATCACCTGACTGCTGCAGATTCATTTCAGCGTTGAAAGTGTTGACATAGAAACGCATAAATTCGAGTCATGAACTGATCTGAGTATAACATCACGGGTTTCCATCTCTTCCAAATGACAGTAGTTATGATGTGAACGCAGCATCAGCTGGTTGTTTTGGTTCAGGAGGAACTGTAAAAGACGGCTGCTTTTTTGTTTGCGCTGCTCGGTGACTGACGTCTGTCTAATTTGCATAGCATTAAATGAGCTGATGACGTGTGATATGATGATGTGTGGAAATACATATACGCTGACAGGCAGGTAGGACATCGTGTCATTGCATTCAGACCAAATTCAATGATTGAACGAACATTTTATGGTCCTACGCTTCCACAGATGATACATATATACACATATAAATACATTTAGACCACTTAACGTAGTGATTGCTATCAGGATGTGGACTTTCAACCAGCATAACAAAAAAAAAATCTGGAACAAATCACCTATACCCTGCCTTTAATTTTTTTTTTAATTTTCTTAAGTTTAAATTATTATAAATAACGGAAACAATGCAGCTATTCTGGCCGAGTAGCGTCAGGATGAGACTTTCTGACGGACCAGCGTTTTGAGAGTGTTACCTGATACAGTGTCTCATCCAGTTCTTTGTCCATTTCTTCTGAACTTCTTTCCAAACCAGGAGAGCCTGTTCCCCCTCTCGCTCTCTCCAGGAGCTCGCTGGCTCTCTGGCGCTCCTCTGAGACAGCGGGGAGCTGTTTCTCACGGAGAGATAGGAGCTGTCTCTCTTTAAACTGCAGCCTGTGTTCAGCCTGCTGGATCAGAGCCTCTTCCTGACCCAGAGAGGACACGTCCTGAACGCCACGCTCCATCCCGTCACGGACCTGCAAAGGACACAACAGAATTGAATTTTTTAGACTGACTCAAACCAATAACTCCTCTTATTGAACTATTTATTATTCATTTGTTCGAGAACTGGCCTCACAGGTCACACTATTTCATAAGATTAAAAGAAAAATAACAAGAAAGAAAGAAAAATTAAGAAAAATAAAATTACCAACATTACCATATTAATGTTACCATATTAAACAGTATTTAAGTGTCACACTATTATCCCAATAGTTAAAGGGTTAGTTCACCCAAAAATGAAAAATAGTACTCACCCTCATGTCGTTCCAAACCTGTAAGACCTTCGTTTATCTTCGTTTAACACGATATTTTTGATGAAATCGAGAGGTTTCTGTCCCTCTCATAGGCAGCGACCTCATTGCAACTTTCAATGCCCAGAAAGTTAGTAAAGACAACATTAAAATAGTCCATGTGACTACAGTGGTAAAGTCGTTATTTTAGGGGTGTTTGTGCACAAAAAGTATCTCGTTGCTTCATAACATTAAGGTTAAACCACTGCAGTCACATGGTCAATTTGAACAATATCATTAATAACTTTCTGGGCCTTGAAAGTTGCTGCTTATGGGTGGCTCAGAAACCTTTCGGATTTCATCAAAAATATCTACATTTGTGTTCCAAAGATGAACGAAAGTCTTACGGGTTTGGAACGACATGAGGGTGAGTAATTACTGACAGAATTATAATTTTGGGTGAACTAACCCTTTAACCCTTATGCTGCATTAGGGACATTTTTGGTCTTTTGCAGTTTAATTTCTTTGACCATGTTGGCTGTTTTAATGCAAATGATATGTAATTTGGCAAAATTGTGACTTTTGGGATAAATGTAAAAAAAATGATCCCATTTTGCAAAATATGTATAACACACTTTGTGTAGAACAAATAGTCACACTCAGCACCATAATGGACAAAAATGTCCCATTGAAACCCATTAAAACATTGTTTAAAGCCGGGGCCGTCATTAATACACAAATCATGATTTATGTTGAAACATCCTTTCATTTTGAAGCAAAAGCATTATATTTGCATTATATAGTGTATTCCACCAGATGACGTCACTACATATGTATTCCCTATGGGTGGAAATGCACGTTATTTTCCTGGTTTCCACTAGGGGCACTATGGAGTGTTTTATGAAGTATTTTAATGGCTCAATGATCTAAAATGATGTTTCTGAGTATGTGTGGATGTCTGAGAGCAATGTGTGTCTGTGTTGACAAAAGTGTGTGTGTGTGTTGACAAAAGTGTGTGTGTGTAGGGCCTAAATATAATACATGGTGTTTAGGCGAGTGACAAATCACAATATCCTAAAGGTCATATTTTACCCTTTCTGTCTACTCTCTCACTCTTTGTGTGTGTGTGTGTGTGTGTGTGTGTGTGTGTGTGTGTGTGTGTGTGTGTGTGTGTGTGTGTGTGTGTGTGTGTGTGTGTGTGCATTTAGCAAGAGAACGCGCTTCTCACTGCATTGTTTTCTTTCGGTATTTTACGCACAAACATGAATCTTTTGAATTTTATGCATCTTTGACACAGCTTCGTTTTTTTTTTTTTAGCAGTCTATGTTTCAAAGTTAATTGATAATTGTAGAGGCACAAACACAGCCATGCAGTCATTCCTTAGACAATAATAACACCTTTCATCTTGCTGCAACACAAAGATGTAGCTGCGAGGGATCTAAAACAAAGTCTGCCTTTCATACAAGTGTGGTTGATGCAGAAGTTATAAAGCTGTGCACATCTTGGGTGCGGCAATTTTAAACTGGACAAGATGAAGAAAAGCTAGTGGTCTGCAGACACCCATGACAAGAGCAGGAGGGGGTGCAGTTTCTGCCCTAACAAAAAAAGAAAAATCTCTACCACCTGCTCAAAATGTGGCATTTACATCGGTAAGGAGCATGCATTGCAATTCTGCAGCTCCTCCAAATGAGCTGAAGAATGACCCCATTTTGTTTTGAAGTTTTGATATGTTTTATATGTTTATACATTTAAATTGTTTATAGAAAAAATTAAAATTCATGTTCATGGTGATCTTGTAGTTTTGCTTTAGCAAATTATATGTGTAGTGAGACAGACACAGGTTATAATCTCCTAGTAGAAATCAGGAAAATGTTTGCAGTACTACAGATGTTTGCAGTATGTCAATTATATAAAAAATGGTACCAACTGGTGGAAAACAGTAAAAAGTAAATATTTTACCCCAAGGCTTGGTAATGACAGGGTATTTGAATAGATATTATGATTTTATGATATTATGACAGTGGGTTCAAAAATGGGTATTTTAATGGGTTCAAATAGGACCAAATTTGTCCTTGCGCCATGTGCGATTTTTAAAAAAAATCTGCCATAGCAAAAAAAATAAAAATGCACAAAAAATAATGTTGCTGCTAATCTTTGGCATATTCAAGACTGTGATACTCCAAAGCCAAGGGTTTCACTTTGCGTTTATTATATGGAAAATAATAAAATTGTGTTTTTTCCTCTTATACAAATTGATGGTATCGCCACCAAAACTGGTATTTAAAGGGTTAAAATCCTGAAATAAAAAAAAATATTTGGTAGTTATGATGAGGACTGATGCTGGTTAAAAGATTTAACTTGGTAAAAGTGGAAAATAATAATAATATATAATAATTTAGGCAGTGTTTAATATGTGGCCATTTTTGTCCCTTAATGCGCTAAGAGGGATTTTTAAAAAAAAATCTGACATAACACAAAATCTTTAAATGCACCAGAAATAATGTTGCCACTAATCTTTGACATATTCAAGACTGTGATAATCCAAAGCTAAAGTTTTCTCTTTGCATTTAGTGTATGGAAAATAATTACATTTTTGTGTTTTTTCCTCTTATACAAATTGATGGTATCGCCACCAAAACTGGTATTTAAAGGGTTAAAATCCTGAAATTAAATAATTATTTGGTAGTTATGATGAGGACTGATGCTGGTTAAAAGATTTAACTTGGAAAATGTGGAAAAGAATAATAATATATAATATTTTAGGCATGTGTTTAATATGTGGCCATTTTTGTCCCTTAACGCGCTAAGAGGGATTTTTTTTTTTAAATCTGACATAACACAAAATCTTTAAATGCACCAGAAATAATGTTGCCGCTAATCTTTGACATATTCAAGACTGTGATAATCCAAAGCTAAAGTTTTCTCTTTGCATTTAGTGCATGGAAAATAATTACATTTTTGTGTTTTTTCTTCTTATACAAATTGATGGTATGTCCACCAAAACTGGTATTTAAAGGGTTAAAATCCTGAAATTAAATAATTATTTGGTAGTTATGATGAGGACTGATGCTGGTTAAAAGATTTAACTTGGAAAAAGTGGAAAATAATAATAATATATAATATTTTAGGCATGTGTTTAATATGTGGCCATTTTTGTCCCTTAACGCGCTAAGAGGGATTTTTTTTTTAAATCTGACATAACACAAAATCTTTAAATGCACCAGAAATAATGTTGCCGCTAATCTTTGACATATTCAAGACTGTGATAATCCAAAGCTAAAGTTTTCTCTTTGCATTTAGTGTATGGAAAATAATTACATTTTTGTGTTTTTTCCTCTTATACAAATTGATGGTATCGCCACCAAAACTGGTATTTAAAGGGTTAAAATCCTGAAATTAAATGATGATTTGGTAGTTATGATGAGGACTGATGCTGGTTAAAAGATTTAACTTGGAAAAAGTGGAAAATAATAATAATATATAATATTTTAGGCATGTGTTTAATATGTGGCCATTTTTGTCCCTTAACGCGCTAAGAGGGATTTTTTTTAAAAATCTGACATAACACAAAATCTTTAAATGCACCAGAAATAATGTTGCCGCTAATCTTTGACATATTCAAGACTGTGATAATCCAAAGCTAAAGTTTTCTCTTTGCATTTAGTGTATGGAAAATAAATACTTTTTTGTGTTTTTTCCTCCTATACAAATTGATGGTATCGCCACCAAAACTGGTATTTAAAGGGTTAAAATCCTGAAATTAAATAATTATTTGGTAGTTATGATGAGGACTGATGCTGGTTAAAAGATTTAACTTGGAAAAAGTGGAAAATAATAATAATATATAATATTTTAGGCAATGTTTAATATGTGGCCATTTTTGTCCATTAATGCACTCAACGGTGTCAAAAATCTAATGCAGCACAAGGGTTAAAGACAACACTTTAGATAATAAACGACCCCAAATAACAGGCCTGTTCGAAAAGCGTGAACATTTTGAAATCCGAACAGCTCTACCTGTCTCTGTTTGTCCTTGTGCGCGTGCAGCAACAGGCCGAGAGACGTGCGCTCATTGGCCACCTCCCGTTCCAGTCGGTCCTCCTGCTGGATCAGCGACTCCTCCAGCAAAGCCAGCTCCTCCACCTGCGTCTGCTTGAAATGTTCATAGCCTGCCTGCGCGCTCCTGCGGGCCTCCTCCCAGCTCTCCTCCTCTTCTCCATCGATGCGCGCCTCCTTCGCTCGGAGCAGCTCCTCCCTGAGCTCGGTGAGCGCCCGCCTCTCCTCCTCCAGTCGTCGAGCTTCATCAGGAGTGAGCAGGACAGACGCCTCCTCGCTGCGCTCCCTCAGCTGCTCCTCCAGACGCCCCACCAGACTCAGCTGCTCCTTCTCACGCTCCTCAAGACGCCTGGAAGACATTCAGTATAACACTTTTGCAAAAATAGGCACTCCATATATAAAAAAAAATCTAAAATATGATGCGACGGCAGCCATAACGCCCACCACACACCAGCTTATTGGTGGAGAGGAGACAGAGTGATGAAGCCAATCAGTGTATATGGGGATGATTAAAGGTGGGGTATGTGATTTTCTTTTTTGACCATTTTTTCAAAATCACTTGAAATCCTATTCCTAACCCACTTACTGGCTGTAAATTAGAAGCACTGAAATGAAAATTAAGCAATTTAATCATCTGTGGAACGGGCAGGACTCGAAAAACTCCAGCCAATCATTTTCAAGACAGAAAATGCGTCACTCAAACGGTTGTACCATGACCCCTCCCCCACCCCCTCGCGCGCGTGTCCCGTTCGTGCGCATACTCAAACCTCGTGACCCAGTCACAGGAAGTGCAAGTCACCCCGGTACAGAGAGAGAGAGAGAGCGCATCTGAGTTTTCGCTTGTGGATGATTGCGCGTGCATGTTTTTTGAATGGGTGGAGTCAGGGCCAGCGTTGGAGAAGAGAAGGTAGGACCTTGTGTTGTTTATTTTCAAAATCTGCCGGCCAATTTGCAAATCACATACCTCACCTCGCCATGATGGACAGAGGCCAATGGGCAAATTTGGCCTGGATGCCGGGGTTACACCCCTACTCTTTTTTCCAAAGGACATCCTAGGATTTTTAATGACCACAGAGAGTCAGGGCCTCAGTTTAATGTCTCATCTGGAGGACGTATGATAAAATGTATGATATCTTTATAATATAACATTTCCAATATAACTTTATAATGATTATAACTTTAACTAGGGCTGTTTTCAACTAAGGATTTTCATAGTCGAATCTGATTCGTTAGATTTTGCCGTAGTCGACTGATAGTCGATCCTTTTTTTTTCACCAGACGTCCCGTTTTTCCCAGGACAGTCCCGTATTTCAACTCTAATTTTAGTGTCCCGACTTATTATGAAAAAAATCATGATTTGTCCCGTATTTCATCGCTAACATATATGTAATTTTACATATTATAGGTTTCGTTGAATAAGCGCAAGACAGAGAGGGAGGGAGAGAGCGAGCGAGAGACCTTGTGTGTGTGTGCTAGCATTAATTACACGCGCGCACAGAGAGGGAGAGCGCAAGAGACCTTGTGTGTGTGTGCTAGAGTAGGCTACTCATTAATACGCACGCGTCTCCCCAAAAAATATACTGTTATAGGGTTTATGTCTGTATTGACAAAAGAGTGGTAGAACTGTTTGTTTGTAAAGTTAACAAGCCTTACCCGTTTCAAATGAGCCATGTTGGTTGTCGTCGTGAAAGAAGCTGCTGGCACAACTTGCACTTAACTTTCTGTGGGTCATCTTTAACCTTCTCGAAATACTCCCATACTTTTGATGATTTTTTAGAAGCCATTGTGAGCCAATAAATCCGTGAATGCTAACAAATGTGGACGTGGTCCAGACGTTACAGGCATGTAGTGTGCTGCTGCTCATTGGTTGCATACGGCGCGCGGCGCGCCTATTTTGAAATAACGAACTTGAGCGCGCAAAAGACGCAATATGTGAACAGACCCCCTACTATTCGACTATGAGGTTCATAGTCGAATCAGACCTCTCCGAATCGAATCGTCGAATCCTCGACTATTAGAAGTCAGCCCTAACTTTAACAAATAAAAGTAACGACAAATAATTAAACAACACACATAATTATTATTTTTATAAATAACTTAATTGAACAATTTATAATAATATTATGTGATACTAATATTACTGTGTATATACATTTTTAAATAATATGATTATACTTATAATAGTTTTATTAGTTAAAGTTACTTTTACTTAACACTACATTTAAATATATATATATATATATATATATATTATATATATATATATATATATATATATATATATATAATTAAATAAAATGTTATTTTTAAGTTACTATTATTAATTTAATATTTTATTATTTAATATATTATAATATTTAACCCTTTATGACCTGCCATAGAACAATTCCACCAGAGTATATCTTTGTATTTTTACATGCTGTGCTGTCATTTTTTTGAGCATTTTCATATGCCATACATCAAAATAATCCTTACTCTCCCAGTTTGAAGGCTATGTTTGTAATAAATCAATAGTAACTATATGAATATCTCAAAAGTGCAATAAACAAAAAGAAATTTTTTTTTTTTACATATTTTCTTCAATACAAAAAATGAATAAATGTCAACTTCAAACTTGTCAATGAGAAAAACGTGCACAAAACAATTTAAAACTATACAGAATTGATTTGAACTGTTTACATAAATTAGTTTTTAAGATACACTCATTTTTACACTCATTCAAAAAAAAGGCGTGTACTTTCGTTTAGACATAACGCTGCGTGCGTGCGTGCGCGCGCCCGCGCTCGCGCGTGTGTGTGTGTGTGTGAATGTCCTTGTATTTGTGAACGTCTAAAGGAGAAAGAAATAATAAAATAAAGCGATGGTAAAAAGACAATAACGATATAAGGAACATATAGCAAATGGGAGTCAAACGGGAGTCAAACGCATGGTCAAATGACGCAGCGTGTGACGTCACAACATGTGACACACCCGGGGGTCATAGTGCACAGAACGTGATACGTCAATGAGTCATCGGAAGACGTAAATATCAATCGCAGATCTACAGAACATGTGTGCAAAGACGTGCGATGCATTTTTGTGTTTTTGTTTTTTTGTAAACGCATATTACGCAGTTTGTACAGACTGATTAGAGGATGAAAACAATGCAACATGGGCATGTTGGAGGCTTGATCTGAACATGTTACATCTCTGGTTTTGTATGCAAAAAGAATGATTGAGCTAGCCATTTGGTTTCAGTTTCTATAGGCTTTTAAACAGACACACGCAAACGGGAGCGCCGACGCTCCCGTCGGTCTTAAAGGGTTAAATGAAATAATTTATACTACTAATATTATTGTTAGTTTTATTCTTGTAAAGTACATTTTTTTAAAATAAATTAAAAAAAAAAAAATTTAATTTAAATTTTTTTACATTTTTAAATAATCAAAAACAAAGCTTTTCTGCAATTTAGTTCGGATTGCTTTCACCCTTAAACTGAGACTAGTTGAACAATTACAAATATTTTCCAAGTCAGGCATTAACAACAGGTGAAAGTATCTTTTTCTTCACCTGCGTTCTAGCTGAAGTTTGACGGCCTGTTCCTCCCGCTCTCGTTTGAGCCGCTCCAGCTCACGGAAGAGCTCGGTTTGTTCCGCTTGCTCTCGCTGAGCCTGAGTCTTTCCTTCCTCCTCCAGATCCTCCTCCTGCACCTCCTTCTCCTCCAGCTTCTGCTTGGGCTGTAATCTCCTCTGCTTCTGCTGTTCCTGCTCCTTCTGCTCTCTGTGTCTCTCCTCCTAAACAAAACAGACATCAGCATATAAAGAAGTCTGCCTTGACATTCAAAAGATTGTTCATTGTTTCGATTTAAACTCCTGTCTGAGGTGAATTTTGGCTCTTAGTGTGTAAATGGCTAGGCAAAAACTTACCCAAGTACAAATTAATGCGTTTATGTGTTGTTGTTATGATTTTATCAGCAGGAAGAACAGAAGAATTCCATAAAACATTATTGTCTTGTTATTAAAATTGACAACCTAAGCAGCAGTCTGACCTGGAATCGCTCTTTCTCAGCGATTAAGTCCCTGAGACGGCTCTCGATGTCCTGACTGCGTCTGCGCAGGCTCTCCTCCTGTCTGCGTATGCGCAGCTGCACCTGCTCGGACTCCTTCCTCTGAGACGCCACCTCCTGCTGCATGCGCTCAAGCTCCGCCTTCTCACACTTCTGCTTCTCCTCCATCTCTTTTATCAGCCGCCTGGAACAAAAAAAACAAAGGGAAGGATGGTGATTGGACAGGCCAGGGCCCAAAATTAACCAGTAGTGGGTGAAATTGAAAATTTACCAGTCATAAATCCATAAAACTTTATTTTGCATGATTTTTGTTAGAATTTGCAAAGCATATACCATGAGATTCCGCTATAGATCACTGTAGATGTATTGATGCAGGTCGCTTTTGATCATTTGTTAAAGGATTAGTTCACTTTTAAAAAAACTTTTGCTGATAATTTCCTCACCCCCATGTCATCCAAGATGTCCATGTCTTTCTTTCTTCAGTCGAAAAGAAATTAATGTTTTTGATGAAAACATTGCAGGATTTTTCTCCATATAATGGACTTCAATGGGACCCAAACAGTTCAAGGTCCAAATGACAGTTTCAGTGCAGCTTCAAAGGGCTTTAAACGATACCAGACGATGAATAAGGGTCTTATCTAGCGAAACCATCGGTTATTTCAAAAAGAAATAAAAAACGAACGTGCATCACAGAACAGAGCAAGGCGAGCATTTGTGCTAATAAAACTTAAACTTTTTTATTTCTTTTTGAATTGACCGATGGTTTCGACTGAAGAAAGAAAGACATGGACATCTTGGATGACATGGGGGTGAGTAAATTATTAGCAAATGTTTTTTTAAAAGTGAACTAATCCTTTAACATATTTTTACAGCATTTTGTTAATGTTAGTTAAAGTCACCCTGTAATCAATAATTGTATCCCTTAAAATCAAAAGCTTGAATGTATCTCTACACCCTTGCCTCATTTAGTAAACGCGGTTCTATGAATATGCAAATGAACCCCGCCTCCACTCACTCACTCAGCTCAGAGATCCAGTCGTTGATGATCACTCGTTGATCTGATTGGTTAAAGGATAATTCCGGTATTTAACACTTTGAGTCTATTTTCTAGTTTGTTTTGGATGAACTAGAGTGGTGGACTTAGAAATTTTGACTGGTTCCAGTCTCGACTTTTTGACAATTTTAGATCCGCCTCTGAGCGCTTCAGAGTGGCTGTCTATGAGCATGCACAAACATGTGCTTAAAACAACCCTTAATGTTCGTTTTCAAAACTGTGCAACTCATCGAGTGGTTAGTGGTGTTCGTTGATGTTCCAAAACAGGTAGCGTAGCGAAATACAGTTTCTGTCGTGTTTTATTTGGCATTTTTTAAAATTCCATTGACGAATTCCAACGAACACCACTAACCACTCGGTGAGTTGCACAGTTTTGAAAACGAGCGTTAAGGGTTGTTTTAAGCACATGTTTGTGCATGCCCATAGACAGCCACTCTGAAGCGCTCAGAGGCGGATCTAAAATTGTCAAAAAGTCGAGACAGGAACCAGTCAAAATTTCTAAGTCCACCACTCCAGTTCATCCAAAACAAACTAGAAAATAGACTCAAAGTGTTAAATACCGGAATTATCCTTTAAGGTAGTGTGTGACGTCAGAAACACCAGCGATTTCAAACCATGTTTTTGAGACTGTCTTTGGTTCACTGCAGTTTTAAGCAGAAAATACTCAGCAATGGTGTTGACTTATGAATTTTCTCATGGTTTGTCTTGAAGCATATTAAAAATATCACAGACATATAAACAATATTAAAAGCTTGATTTTCAAAACAGAGGGACTTTTATAAAAATACAATTTGTTCATGTTAGTTCAGAGTACAGTAAACTAATGTTATCAGGTAAAACATTTTATTTTAAATATATATTAGTAAATGTAGAAATTAACATTAACTAAGATTAATAAATGACGTAGAAGTATTGATTATTGTTAGTTCATGTTAACTAATGATAACAAAAAAATTATTGTAAAGTGTTACTGATAATTTTGGTTATTTGCATAGTTAATTTGGATAAAATGCTAAGTAGTAAGGGTTAATGCCCGACGAGGTGTCCATTGTCAGGTATTAATGGACGATGGCGAGGCGTGAACCGCCCGACACGCAACGGTTGCCTCCGCCGAAGTCCATTAATACCTGACAATGGACCCTTATACCATGGTCACTTGCCAAATAACACATTTTTTAAAACATTAGTTTATATTTTAAATAGTTTTACAAGCAAAATCGAAAGTTTTTACAAACAATAACTTGGATTCCCTGGTTACGCCTGACCGTTTATTTAGCAACCGGAGATATTTATAGTCCGCTCAGCTCGTAACCCTTCCGTTTATTGACTGCCTGTTGCTATGGTTACTCACAGCTGATGTAGCCAGCGCATTTATTTGTTAATTTCAAACGATAAACACAGTCAGTTTCACCAGAGCTCCTTTACTAGGTGTCCTCTATCACTTTTTAATGGACACTCTGCAGCCAATCAGAATCGAGTATTTACCCAGACCATGGTATAAATATTAATATTTGATAAGTCACAAGACACACCTTTTAATTTCCAGTTTTTCCAGTTCTTTCTCTTTGCTGCCTCTCAAACTCCAGTCTGGAACATTTAAGACATAATTAGCTTCCACCCTTAGAACAAACACAAACACACACAAACACAAACACACACCACAGCAAACTCACACCAGCGCATGGGATGGGAGTCTGCATTATTATGAACATCCATCAGTCACATTGCATGCGCTGCAACTATAAGCACATGCTACAGAATACACAACTTAAAAAAAAAGAGATGAAGACACACGTTCAACTAAAGTATTATGAAGATGATAATGCTTTAGTCCTCACAAGCATGATGAACGAGAGACTGAACCCACACATACTGATGATTAATATATATATACACATATATATATGTTTAACACGACAGTTAACATGAGAACACTAGTTGTGCTTTGGTTCTACCTGAGAAAGATGGGACCCTTTTCAGTGAAGAGACTGCCATGAAGAAGTTCAGAAACAGGAAATGTTACCAAATACTGCTGCACAAATCCTAGCTATTAGTCTGAATTAATTTTATTTGAAGACAATTCAAAAGAATAAATGATGAACTTAAATAAACACTGAGTTGTGTAAAAATGGAGTGGTTGGCGTTCATTCATGACATGAAGTTGTTGGTGTAGTAGCAGGTCATCGCCCAGATTCATGATCCGTCATGACATCACAACTGTTAAGGGTTTTACAGGCCAATCATCATGCGTGATCGCAGATCAGAGCCGCACCAACAAAAAAACCATCATAAAACTCATTTCTACCGTGCATCCTTCTATTAATCTGACAATGCAAAAAGACAACATGCGTTTTGTGTTTATTAGGGATGCATCGATATATATAATATATTAAAAAAAAGTTTATAGTTGATAGTCCACAGGTTTTTTCACTAGAGCAGCCTAGTACAACCTAAAATTATACATGCTTGAAATCAGGCATACAAATATTTAAATACGTACTGCAAAATTGATGCATATGCGTTTAGTACTTTTGAAACCTGGCACACTAAAATATATATTTTTTGAATTGTAAAAAATTCAATTATTTTCATCCATTACTGGCCAAATCAATCATTATGGTGCGACATCTGGAACGATTCTCAAAAAAGTGATATAAATAATCCTTCAGAAATCATTCTTATAAGCGGATTTGCTGCTCAAGAAACATTTATTATTATTATCAGTGTTTAAAAAAAACAGTTGTGCTGTTTCATATTTTTGCAGAAACCGTGATACATTTTTCCAGGATTCTTTGATGAATAGAAAGGTTAAAATAACAGCATTTATTTGAAATATATATTTTTTGTTTATACCGTCACTTTTGAGCAATACAATGCCTCCTTGCTGAGTAAAAATAATTTAATAAAAAAAAAAAAAAATCGAACTGATGCCAAAATGTTTTTGGCTGTTGGTGATCATTATTGTGTACTCGTCCAATTCATAATTTCAGAAGACTTCTAAAATATGCGCATTATCCTCCATTGGTAAATACCAATATGGTCACTGATATATATCGTGCATCCCTAGTGTCTGTTTTTGGGGAAGGGTCTCTGGTGATCTGGCAAGCGGGTTTGAATTAGTGTGTTTGTCAGCTGTTTTAATGCACTGGGCATCAGCGGTACCAGCAATGGCGCCTGAGGGCATGAAGAGAGTGGAGGATGGAGAGAGGAGGGAAGAGGAGGCTCCTGGGAAGGAAGAGAGGCAGGAGGGCTGAGGAAGAGGAAGCTACCACTCGCTCGAACACACAGGTAAACCACAACACACACACACACACACAACACACAACACACATGGCGATGGCTTACCCAGGGTTATACAGCATGACTGTGGAGAGGTTTTCACAGGATTTGGACAGATCAGACATGGATAGCTCAGACTGGTTAGGAGGCCGCTCTGGAAAACAGGAAGAGCATTAAAGTCACCATGTTATCAAAATTGACAACTATTATTTATTTGATGGAATATTGCAATTTATTATAAATCTGTGCATTTTTTTAATTCATGTGCCTCATACTCTTTAATTAAAATAACTTCCCCTCCCTCTTGCAGCTCATCTCTTTTCTTCTCTGATGATGCGTTTACTGGCGTGAGGGCGGGGCCACCTGTCACTCACATGAGATCCACCAATAGCAAACCACAACCACCCAATCAATTCCTCATGGACAAAATCAAGTCCCGCCCCACATTTGTTCTTGTTCAAGCTGCCGTTTCACTCAGACATACGTCACAATATGGGAAAAACGACTATCGCAACTTTTAACGCCGTCGCCGACTTTAAAGGTGCCCTATGTCAAAAAATCAATTCATACTCCACATATTCCATACCAGATGGGGGCAGTATACCTCCAGAAAGTTGGCCTACTCTAGTCTGTTTTTTAGTTTCAGGTTGTTAATCTTCTAAAACCGTCAAATAGTCCGCTTTGTCACCCCAAAGCCTATTTTGATCGGTGAGGGATGTAGACTAGAATGACTGCTGCCGCTGCGCTTGCAGAGACGGCGAGCAGAGAGAGAGACAGAGAGAGCGAGCCCCGGCCGCGCGCGCGCGCGCACTCTCACGTCTTCAAACAACACGAGAGCGGTCCTGCTCTCTCTATCCCTCGCGCATATTAATCAAATCAATTGACACGATAGAAATACCGCAGTTTCACGTGGAGCATTTGGAGATTTTTAGAGATTAAAGAGATACAAGCAGTGCGAGTTATTCGTGTGTTGCAGTTTGGCTGGTGGTTATGTATGTTGCCCACATACCGCCTCCCATGGCCGAAACTGGTATTACAACAACTGTCGGGCCGGGGCTAGTAATGCTAATGCTAATTAGGGCCCAAGCCTTGAAAAGGCGAAGGCCCTATTGTTTTCCTTAGGATTATTATTATTATTCTAACGACTATTCGGGCACTTTTGGGGCTCTTAACGTGCACGAAAACTCTTGAAACTTTGCACACATGTCAGAACCCGCGGCCATCAGGGCCGGGCAGAAGCTGGTACCCGGGCGAGGCAGGAGGGCTCGACAGCGCCCCCTTTAACGGGGTCCGAAAACTTGGTCCGTAAATCAAACACGCTTGCATGTAATAATTTGAAACTCGGTACAAATATAGATCTCATCGGTTCATATATACTTCATGCTCTTACTTTTTACCCCAGCCCAACAGGAAGTCAGCTATTAAGGGTTGTTTGGAAAACGCATGCAATGGAATTTGAAATACTCCTCATAGAGAATTCAAACACACGGCACGAAACTCGGTCAGCGTAAGTCAAGACACTGAGGATGAAAAATTGCCAGGGGATTTTTGATATCTCGAACGGTTTGGCCATGGCGAGGAAACGAAATTATGGCGAGAAACGTGAAACAGGAAGTGTGTTATAACTACTGCATACATTAACTAATCTTGATGAAACTTCAGCAGTATGTTCGTTGTAAGAGCCCGATCACATGGATGTGACTATTGTGAGTCAAAGTTATAGCGCCACCAACTGGCAGCAGGAAGTGTGTCACTTTCAAAATGCTTTTAAATCACCCTCTTATTTTTACCCGATTTGCTTCAAACTTTATGTGTATAATGTAGACACACGCCAGAGGGGTATTGCACAAAAGTAGAATTAAGAAAGCCAGGATAACAGAACAGTCCCGGCTTGACCTAGTTTAATCAGTGTATCCTGGCTTAATCCGTTGCACGTTTGCTGAGCCGTTGCACGGTTCAGAACGCGCGGCCATCAGGGCCGGGCTGAAGCTGGTATCCGGGCGTGGCAGGGGGGCTCGACAGCGCCCCCTGGAACAGGGTCCGAAAACTTGGTCCATAAATCAAACACGCTTGCATGTAATAATATGAAACTCGGTACACATATAGATCTCATCGGTTCATATATCCTTTGTACTTTTACTTTTTACCCCAGCCCAACAGGAAGTCGGCTATTATGGTTTGTTTGGAAGCATATGCCTCTGGAATTCGATATACTTCTCCTAGAGAATTCAACCAATCGCCACAAAACTCGGTCAGCATGAATTCAAGACATTGAGGATGAAAAATTGCCAGGGGATTTTTGATATCTCGAATGGTTTGGCGGTGGTGAGGAAACGAATTTATGGCGAATAATGGAAACAGGAAGTGTGTTATAACTTCTGCATACATTAACTGATCTTGATGAAACTGCAGCAGTGTGTTCGCTGTAAGAGTCAGATCACATGGATCGCTATATAGTCACACTATTGTGAGTCAAAGTTATAGCACCACCAACTGGCAGCAGGAAGTGTGTCACTTTCAAAATGCTTTGAAATCACGCTCTTATTTTTACCCAATTTGCTTCAAACGTTATGTGTATAATGTAAACACACGGCAGATGTAGACCTGTGAAAGGATTATTGATATCTTAGATACTGTTGCCATGGCAATGCATCAAACTTTAATATTCTTGTTTGATTGATGCTTTTGATGCTCTGAGCCAATATGGCAAACCGTTTTAACATTTAACAACTTAATAAATAACTTATTTCTGTATAAAATAAAAAATCCAGAATAATCCAGACCAACCAGAGCGCACTATTTCTACAACATCATCAGTGCTGAAGCGGAACTACCAGAGCCGTTCGGCAGATAGCGAGCAGATATTTTGATATTTTGTGTCACGTCGTGCACAATAACTCTAAAGGCACCGGGGTTGTGGTGCCACCGGCTTGGGCCCGTAATCGCTGCTCGCAGCTATATTTTAGGTTGAAATCTCTGCAACACTATAACTTTTCATTTTTTTAATGACATAATCGCCCTTATTTCTTCTCATTCTTTTAATGCGTGTAGCTCATTTTTTGGATATTTTTACCTCAATTATTACACATGGCACCTTTAACAAACGTGTGTCTAAAGCTGAAGTTTCACATGTGAATTTCTCTCACCTTTCTCTTCTCTCGTAGTTTAGCCGCCTCTTTCGGATGATTAAATCTGAACATATTGGTTCTGCCAAGGAGAATGACAGCACCTGAGGAACACAAATGCACTTATTAAAGTGCTGTGTAAGAAAAGACACTTAAGCAAAACTTTTATAGCTCTTTTATTTGGCACTCTTTCAGACTAGTGGACACAAAAAACAATACACATTTAAGAGTTTATTTTTATAACACTTTATCTATCTGTAGGATTCAATTACAATACATATGGCTGTTTTCTCAAAAAAAAAATATTCTCACTTAAACTAGTTTTATTCCTATTTATATTCTAAAGGTTGTTTCAGAGGGATTGTTCATGTATAATTCGCCTGATTTATATTACATGTATTCCTAAAAACATGGTGAAAATATTATTTTTTCTGGGAGTTGAAAGTATTTTCTGATTTATGGAGAGATAAAAGAGATCTATAATCTCCTTTGAAAAAAACTTGAATATGTCACCAAAATTAAACACGAATTTTGAGCATAGCTTTATCCAATGTTCATAATTCCTTTCTGAATTATGCAGGTAGGCAAAAAAATGACATTTTGTTGATTTTGCGCTGTATTGAGCGATCGCGGACGTGAAAAACTGGAGGGACTATATTAGTGATGCTATTGGTTTATATTTTTAACATATTCACTTGTGGTGTCTTGCCTTAGAAAATGAGAATCCTGATTTTATAAGATTGTAGTTTGCAATGTGAGAAAGGGTTATATATATATGTGACCTTGGTTGAGCTGACAGTTCTCAGTGATCTGAACTCCATTGACCGAACACTGAGCGTCATTCAGAGGAATGAGAGTGACCGTCCCGTTACGATTCTCTATCAGACAGTGCTCACTCTCCAGACCCAGACCATGAAGAACTGCAGAGAGAGAGAGAGAGAGAGAGAGAGAGAGAGAGAGAGAGAGAGAGAGGAGAGAGAGAGAGAGAGAGAGAGAGAGAGAGAGAGAGAGAGAGAAACATTTACACAGGCTTTATGAATGATAATAACAAGATTGTGCCAATCGAAAATTTCATTTCAATTAAATCTGATCTGAAGTTCAATTTAGGCACCAAACAGGATGCAACATTTTACTTTCAATATTAAGGATATTTAAGGATGGAATTCACATGAAATGTAAAGAAATCTAAAGTAACAAAATTGATTACATTGTATTTAATGATAGAATACATGATATGATGCATAGGATGTTTAAAAAATATATTTTCAGTAACTGAACTGAAGGAGAGAGAGTTCAGTCAATGAAAACACACAAGACTGCAAACTCACTGATGTCCTGTTCATTAGTGGCATCATCACGGCCAACGTATGTCCTTCCCTCCTGTAACCAAATCACATTCACTCAATACACACTGTGAACTACATGCTGATGAATACATTTAGATGCAGTGGCAGGGGAAATTAGAGCTGACTGCACAAACTCTAACGTTCATTACCTTTAAATGATAGAGAATGATGCCGGTGCTGAGAAGATCATCATCAATCCCGATAAGATGAGGAAGCTCCGAGTCCAGGATCACTCCGATTCCCTCCTTCCTCAGAGCAAGAGTTTCTTCCTGTTCAACACACACATCGTAAACACTCGACGTCTGGCTCAGTGGATGAGGAGACGAACATTAGCGTGTGTGTGATCACTGCGACAAACCTTCAGGATGTTCTGGGTTTCATTCCATTTGTTCGTCCATTCCTTGGTCAGCTCCAACACCTGCGACAGAAAAACATGCTCAAGACTGTGTGTGTGTGTGTGTGTGTGTGTTTCATATCCTGCCAAAGCCTACATTTGATTTCATCACAAGGTACACTGGGCCTATTATAGTTAATTTGATAGAGAATACACAGCGTTTATTACAGGGCTTGACAGTGCAAGGATTTCACTTGCATTTGCGACTAAAAATATATATGGGAAAACAATAGGAAAATAGGTCCACATGGGTCTTTACAAAAGTCTTAACATTTTTTAATTTGAGGTCTTAAATATCTTAAATGGTGTGACAAAAGTATTATAATTTTAAGAAGTCTTACATTTTGGCCAGGACAGCAGGATTTGCGATATGGCTTAATGTGATAATTAAACTTTATAAGGTAATGATTTCATTAAATAAAGGTGAGTGCTGTGTGTTCAAAGTGAAAACACATCACTGTTGCACGTTCTACAGGCTCGTGGTTTCAGAGCAGTTCACAATCAATGAATACTGCACATTTCTGCCAACAGGGGGCAGATTTACTAAACAGGGAATGTTGCTGATGTTGATGGTCGATGGTGATGTTGTGTGTAAATTTATGTTTTTGACCAACATTTTCCAGTTATGATGTCATTTAGAGAGGGAAATGACTATGGTAGTAATTAAATATTCGCGTAGTTATTTTGCTGTATATCATTCGTAATGCTGCCTCAGAAGTCTGTCCGAAACCAGTTTCGTCTTAACGCACAAACGATGCCTAGAAAATAACTGCTGATAGTCAGCTGCCTAAATTTTTGCATCTCCCTCATATGTTTCAATGAGCAACTGGAAGTAGTAAAGATTTCAAAATAAGAGTCCCAGTGTATTTCAGGCTTGTTTATAATTAAAAGTCCCACATTATGCACAACATATTTCTTTTCTGATTATTATTGGTATTTCCGCTACAAAATAATCTGTATCTGGAAATAATTTGATGTTTAGAAAATACATAATTTCTATCTTTAACAGAACACAAAATAAGATATTTTGAAGAATGACTGTAACCAAACAGTTGATGGGCCTCATTGACTTCCATATCATGGGAAAAAAAATACTATGTAACCATAAACTATGACACCTAGTTTGTATTCAAATAAATAAAATAATTTTGCTTGTAAACATCTCCTATTATCCTTTTATTACGGGAAAAACAATTATTTGATCAATTTTAAGTGCACCCCTTAAGTAATTTTTTTTTTCAAATTAGGTACATATGTTCTGCTAGGGGAAAGTAAGCATCAAGCCCCGTATTAGCGAAAGGTTACCCTACTGTCCAGGACATTATGGACTTGAGCTTATGACTACGACTCACGAGTACATTTAGAAAGCGATTGTCATGTGATTATAAAAGTGTGTATGTTACCCTGGCTTCATTATGATGCAGTTCCTCCTCCATACTCAACGCTGTGGGGGAATCGAGCAGCGCTATCTGAAAATGACACAATATAATAGTAAATGAAAACAATTATTAAAACTGATACTGAGGTAGTTCCAATATTAAGTTTATTAAATGGCTCATAATCATAACAACTGTCCAGTTCATGTTCTGACCTGAGTTCCCTGCACGAGCAGCGCTTTCAGCCGGACGATCTCTGCCCGCAGTTCTCGGATAAGTCTAACGTTGGAATCTTCATTAATCGTGGGTTTGTTGATGATGTTTTTGGCACGGTTAGCGTAGCGCAGCGTGCTCAGTGTCTCACCATAGTTGACGTCCGCAGGCGATATCGCTGGACACAAATATGGTAAGATCTCACAGTAGGGATATGCCTCGGAAATACTCTTTGTATTCATGTTATTATAAATTATGTGTATTCTTATGTTGTTGTTTAAGCTTGGTTCTTTTTGGTTAAAATGTTTTTTTTTAAGAAATGTATATATTTTTTTTACCTCTAAGGATGCATTAAATTTACCAAAAGAGACAGTGAAGATATTTCTGATGTTACAAAACAAATGTCACAAATGCTGTTCTTTTGAACTATATATTCATCAAAGAATCTTGAAAAAAATGTATGACAATTCCACATAATATGAAGCATTACAACTGTTTTTTCAACATTGATAATAATAAGAAATGTTTCTTGAGCATCAAATCATAATAGAATGATTTCTGAATGATCATGTGACACTGAGACTGGAGTAATGATGCTGAAAATTCAGCTTTGATCACAGGAATAAATTTAAAAACAAGAAATAAAAACATTTTACAATATATTCAAAGTCATAGTAGTCACAGTCATAATAATATTTCACAATTTTACTGTTTTTGCATTATGACTCTAAAAAGGCCAATTTTTTAAGTGAACATAAGAAGAGTGTCACATGACTGCTCACTCACTAGCGATCATGATGGTTTTTGAGTTTCCTCCCAGACTGTCCTTCAGGAGCCATGTGAGCACCGAGTCTCTGTAAGGAACAAACACCTGCTTCTTCTTCAAATGACTGTTCCCTCCTTCCTGAGACAGATCGGCTACAAAGACAGATCCCAATCAGAGACTACATTTGTGGACCAGAAGAGCGATAGGGCACAACAGTTCCTCTCACCCAAGGCGGAGATGACATTCCCCAGAGTGACCAGTGATTTGTTGATGTTGCCGCCCTCTTTGAGCCGGACACCGGTGGCCCCGGTGGCGTCGGCCCTCTCGCTTCCGCCAGATCCACCAGATGAATCTTACTGACCGTCTCACTCGGCATCTCAGCATCAAACTTTGCCTGAGAAGAATAATAATAGGGATAATGACCAGATGTATATATCACTGCTTTAATAGCATTTACTAGCATCTTGTTTCTTTAGCTGGGTGTTTCAGCTCATGTAAATGTCCATGTGTGATGCGTTAGTCACCTGTGTGAAGTTGATGGTGAAGATGGCGTGTGAGCGGCTGCTGGTGTCGTTCATGCCGGTGCTGGCTGTGGTGCGGTTGATGTTTCCCGCCTCCATCAGCTCCTCCACATCACTGTAGTTCTGCACCAGGTGCTTTGACAGATCTGAAACCAGTGAAAAAGAACCGTCAGAGCTCACGGGGGCTAGAAATACACACACCTTCAAGTGCAATATTTTATATTTACTTAATATTGCAACCCTTAATGTTCACATGATATTGCAACATTTACTCAGTATTGCAATATTTACATAATATCACAATATTTACGTAATGTTTAAATAATACTGCAATATATATTCAATGCTTAGCTAATGTTTACTCAATATTGCAAAATTCACTCAATGTTTACTTAATATTGTAATATTTACTCAATGTTTACTTGATATTGCAAAATGTAATATTTACTCAACATTTGCATAGTTCACATGATGTTGCAATATTTACTAACTATTTAATAAGCAATATTTATGCAACATTTACATAATATTTTAATATTTACTCAGTTTACTTGATATTGCAAAATTTTATAAATATTTACTCACCATTTGCATAATGCAATATTTACTTAATACCACAATATTTATGCAATATTTACATCAAGTTTACATGATATTGGAATATTTTTCTAACTATTTAATATGCAATATTTACATAATATTTCAATATTTAGTCAATATTTAATTAATATTATAATATTTACTCAATGTTTACTTAATACTGCAAAATTGAAGAAATATTTACTAATATTGAAAAGGTTACTCAATGTTTACTTGATATTGCAAAATGTTATAAATATTTACTCACCATTTACATAATGCAATATTTAATATTGTAATATTTATGCAATATTTACATAATGTTTACATGATATTGCTATATTTTTCTAACTATCTAATATGCAATATTTACATATTTCAATATTTACTCAATATTAACTTAATATAATATTTACTCAATGTTTACTTAAAACTGCAAAATGTAAGAAATATTTAGTCAATATTTACATGATAATGGAACATTTACTTAGTTTATGCAGTTTACATAATACTGCAATATTCACTCAATGTTTACATGACATTGCAATATTTACTGAATATTTACATACTATTGCAACATTGACTCAATGTTTACTTAGTGTTTACCTAATATTGCAATATTTACATGGTCACATGATACTGAAATAGTTACTAAAAATGTAATTAATTTTCTTAAAATTCTCTCAAAATTACAATATATAATTATGTTATATATATTGCAATATTTTCTCAATATTTTATATTTATTTAATATGTTCTTAAAATTCACTTACAATTTCAATTTATACTCATGTAATATATATTGCGATAATTATACTCAAGTAATTTATATTGCGATATTTATACTTAATATTTATTTAAAATTTACTTAAACTAGTACTTCAAGCAATGTTTACTTAATTAAACACTACTAGAAGGCTACAAGGCTTTTTTGGTTAATGAGTTATTATTTATGTTAATGTTTAATTTTTTCTTATTATAGGACTGTTATCTTTAACATTAATTTTTGCTGTGACACTGAAATCAATATGCAAATCGAAAAAAAAACGTCATTAGTATTTGTATTGCCTACAGAATTTTTACTAATGTGACTATTTGTATGATTTATGCATTGATTTGGTTAAGGTTTCAAGTCATGGTCTTACCTTCTACATAGGGTCCCTCTTTAGGATGCTCTCTAACTCTGAGGTTATACGTCTTAGCCATCTTTCTCCTTAACAAGTCCCGCACCCGCTCGTTGTAAATCTCCAAATAGCTTCCAGCATAACCAAAATGTAAGAGTAAGAACAGGTTTTCTGTACGCAAACAGCAACTGGCATTCACTTTAAAGACGTAAACATGAAGTGTATCATTTCTGTGCTCCTAGCAGCACCAAATAAAATTGCAATCTGTTTGTTTGAGTCAACACTGGCTAAAACAGGACAGGGGACTTCTGTTATGCACTTCTGTTTGCTACCCTTAATGGTGCACTTCACCTTTAAAGAGGACCTATTATGCTTTCTTACATTTTCAGACAGGAACTAAACAGAGCGTTACTGGCAGACTGGGAAAAGAGGTGCTGCAACAATGTCAAATATATGGAATATAATGCGTTTTTGAAAACCTATTCTAGTGGACATCAAACACTAAATCAAGACTTTGTAAAAGGGCATAATAGGACCTCTTTAATCCGTGTCAGTAAGAATGGCAGTTTAACTATCATGTTTTAGCTATCACACAGCGCTGGATTTTCACACATCACTCAACTTACCTGACTTCAGTACGGAAAGAGGCTTCATCCCTCCGAGTCATTCCTGAAATCCGGCTGAATAATCCTTCACAGATCCGTGGGATCAGCCCGACGTCACCCTACGGCACAGCATGTCACGATTCAGAGCCAATATAACCCATTCTACAAGCAGTCGAGGGTGATGAATCAACTCCCTGAGAGATTTACTAAAGCATGTCTGAAATGACAAAACCTAAAAAGAGTTTAAAGCTTACAGGCATGCCCATCATAGTGTGCGACTTCCCCGACCCAGTCTGGCCATAAGCAAAGATGCAGGCGTTATATCCTTCAAATGCTGACTTCAACACATCAGTGCCTAGATCCTTAAACACCTGAAAACACACAGATATATCATGCCTGTGACATTATAGGATTTTATATGCAACAATGCCAAGCTAAATCGAAAAAAGCTCAATCATAAAGTCAAGCTATGTTCTCAACTCTACTGTTAATAAAACTAGCAGGGCATTTTTTACAATTCCTTTACGATGAGGATTTGTTTTAATCTGGGAAATCAGCCTTGAATACCAATATTATGGTTTTTACTGTTCAACACAACACCCAAGATTGTTGTCACATTCAGCACAGAGTTACAAACCTTTCTGAACAAACGCTAAGAGGATTAGTTCCTAATCAGATCTGATTATTTTATAATGCAGAAACAGGGCAGAACAAATTCATTCAAAAAGTTCTCTTTTGACTGGTCCTGGAGAGTTTAAATAAAACATCTATACTGAGGAATTGATACCAATAATGCTTCTACAAAAATGCTAGAGCTGGGCAAATTATAGAATATTCTCAATATATTTGAATGAATTTTCGCATTGTGATTATGATATTTATTTGGCCATTAAGTCGTGTAATTAAACTAGTTCTGTGATCTTTCAAGTGAGCTTTAATAGCGATTTCTTTTACAGTTACGCACCTGGCAGACGCTTTCATCCAAACAAAGCGACTTATGCTGCACTCAATAGCCTGTGATTTATGAGTTTTTGCCGCCAATTCACATCTCTGATTCAACTCGATTCGTTTGCATTGCCAGTAAAAGATAAAAGTAAAAAAGAAAGCAATGTCCAGCTCATGCTCTGACAGGTATTTTTAAGTGATCACCTTTATATCAATAATTTATATGCGGTTATGTTTTTCCTTGTGTTCATATAGTGAAAACAGTGTGGAAAACATGGATTGTTTACTTATTTTACTTCTTACATTCAGTTTTTTTTGGTTAAATGGTTTATTTTTAATTAATTAATTAATTTGCTTTTAAATTATGCTTAAAGGATTAGTTTACTTGCTGATAATTTACTCACCCCATGTCATCCAAGATGTCATGTCTTTCTTCAGTCGAAAAGAAATGAAGGTTTTGATGAAAACATTCCAGGATTTTCTCCATATAATGGACTTCATTGGGAGCCAAACGGTTCAAGGTCCAAATGACAGTTTCAGTGCAGCTTCAAAGGGCTTTAAACGACTCCAGACGATGAATAAGGGTCTTATCTAGCGAAACCATCGCTCATTTCAAAAAATAAATAAAAAAGTTTAAGTTTTTAAGCACAAATGCTCGCCTTGCTCTGTTCTGTGATGCACGTTCGTGACTCTCCTGTTCGAACTCGTTCATCAAAATGAACGAATCTTTTTCCGAGTCATTTAGTTCATTTCTTTCGTTGAATGAATGAAATGACTCGAAATAAGATTTGTTCATTTTGATGAACGAGTTCGTCAAAATGAACTTGTTGAACCGTTTGGTCCCCAATGAAGTCCATTATAAGGAGAAAAATCCTGGAATGTTTTCATCAAAAACATTCATTTCTTTTCGACTGAAGAAAGAAAGACATGGACATCTTAGATGACATGGGGGTGAGTAAATTATTAGCAAAAGTTTTTTTAAAAGTGGACTAATCCTTTAAGCAATTTCAGGGCAAATGCATAAATATCAATTGCCTGATGACGATATTAAAACTGATGACTGCAAATGACAAAAGTTATAGTGTCTTCTGCAGACAGTCTGTTCATATTTCCACTGACCTTCTCCTGTGAGACAAAGCTGCCGTTTTTACCGTCCGACGAGTCGTAAGAGAAATCATATGTGAAGGTCTTTGCTCTCTCTCTTACAGAGTCTCCAGTCACTCCATCTGGTATCTGACGAAAAAACAACAACAATAATAAGCATAAAAATGATACTTTCTGTGGATCTCAATCATTTAGAATCACTTAATACAACATACTTTTAAGTTGGTGATGGTGGTCTTGTTGCCTTCCATTTCGATGATGCATTTGGCAGACAGGTCTTTCTCCCTGGGCCGAAAATCAATCATACATAAATAAAACATATTTATTATGCACTTCATTTATTATTGACAGTGCAAATCTGCTCAGTGTAAAAAATGCATTTTCTCTCGAGGGAGATTTAATTTAGACCAATCCACAGATCAAACCAGGTATCTATTATTGTCAACTTGATGCTTTTATGAGCATTTTAGGATGTATAGGGCTATATAGAATATATGGGGTTCACAAATTGAGTCCACTAGATTTTTTGCTGGTTGAAAATGTTTTTCATTGCAAATTGTATTATCAGCACAACAATTAAGAGTAAAACATTTTAAATTAACAAAAAATAGACTAGTGAAATCACACCTAGCTAACCAGAAATTAGACTGCTAAATAAAATAACCGATATTTATAAATACTTTACAATTTATTATTGAGATACTTACTGTTAGCGTGACGGTCAAGAAATGAAATTATTGTACTATATCTCAGTTCGATAATATTTTTTATTTAATATTTTTTTTTTTTTAGTACTAAATTGTATTTATGCAATAGTTTACTGCAGATTATTTATTGCTGAAGTGCAAAAGTTTTTTTAAAAGTGAACTTCAAAAAAGTTAAAAAAATTTTTTTTACATTTATTGTAATGACAAAATGCACAAAAATACAATTAAATTTTTTATATGATATATATTATCCAATACACATTCATTTCCAATGCAAATTATTTTTTGACCACAAACAATAAAAGTGTGACTTTTTTTCAGGACCATTTAACCTTTTCCAATCATGTCAATTTTTTTTTTCACACAGCAAGTGCTAAAACCTTTACCATGTTTTTGTTATTATATTATTTGTATATATATTAGTAATTATATACTATAGCATTATATTATAATACATTATAATTTATATTATTATAATGTACTGTCAAATTGATTAATCGTGTCTAATCGCATCTAACATAAAAATGTATAAATATATAAAATGTGTGTGTGTGTATATATTTAAACATTTATAGATAGGTAGGATAACATAGCTTTCTTTTTTTGTGCTATTTGTATCCCGTTTGTTTAAAAAAAGTACACTTCCCAATGGACAAAAATAATCATAATAACAATAAATTTGAAATAAATCATTGAACGGAATATTAATAATTTATTTATATTATTAATGCTAATTATAATAATAAATACAGCTCACTAATTTTTTGATGGGTTTAATCTGTGCTTTACTACTGTCATGCATTTCACTCCGCAGCTGTTGCGACATTCACTCGGACATGTTTATTAGTTTATTGGTGTGTTTGACACCCACTCACCGTCTGTTCATGGGCCGGACCCGCACTGCCACCCGAACCGATGCCATGACACATCCCTGAGGATCAGAACCACCACACACACACTTCACTTCAGTCACTTCTCATGGGTGACTGACACACACACTACTGTAACCGGCTCCGGGTGATGGGACTCTATCCGCGTGAAAACAGATCAGTCTGTCCGTGAGAGGAGCCGATAACAATCGTCTAGTATTCACTCAACTGTCATCATGTAAAAAAGCGTATTTGTCCAGGACGCTGTTGTTTGGTTCGTATTGTTTTCCCGGAGTGATTCACAACGTCCTGCTCTTTGCTGGCTGTAGGGCGGCATACAAAACACATATCAGACGCGATACTGACACCCGCCGGCCTGGAGTTATCACGGCTAGGCCGCATCCGAAAACCTAGCTAGGCTGCTTACTTGTTTCCTCAATGCCTTATCAGGTTCTGACTTTGTTTGCGCATAAATGTACCTCACGAAACTGATTTCGGACAGTAAAATTTTTGATGTAATAACTACAATAGTTATTTCTCGCTAGTAATGACATTATAAGTGGAAAATGTTGATAAAAAACGTACATTTACACAAATTGACCACCAACCACAGCTTTCAGACGCCATCTTTATTTATTTTTTAGGTCCACTGAAACTGAATGTAGCCTACTACATGATTGTGGGATATCAAAAGCAGCGAAGGATCCTTCAAAAATCAACCAAATGAAGGTATCTTCAGGAGACAGAAAGTGAAGCCAACATTGGGGTGGGACGTGCCTGCTCTTGATGCTCTCAAAGGCATCATTTTTAAGATTTCGGGTCGCAGCCATGGTGCCATGAGGCTATCAGCTATCAGCACATGACCATTACAAATAGATATTTTTATTATTAGAATAACACATTGGCTACATGTTAGTAATATATAAATACAATAAACATACATGGAAAAACCATAATAATAAAATAAACAAAACATAATAAATTACCATCATATATTAGGCCTACATATAGTCTACAAATGCTCCTGATTTCTTTTTAAATTTCTTTGTAGTGCAAAAAAAAAAAAAAATGTAATAGCCAAATTGTCCTAGTCCTCTAAAGAATGAATACGGATTTGTTTTATTAATTTGTTTATATTTTCATGATGATGATGAAGATCTGCTTTTGTCTATATGGTCATATGCTATTTTAATCTTCCCTGCTCTAGTCTATTCTACTTTAGTCTTTACAGGTTAGCATTTAATCCAATAATAACAGTGTGTTCACTAGTTAGGTCGTGGACCTTCATGTAATTAGACCAATAACATCCTTAACCTGATTTATCTAATCTAGGATTTATGCCCAGTCAGTTAACATCTTCTTGTTAATGTTGAAATTATTTTATACCATTATAACTTCACTGAACCTAAGGCTTAAACCTTATATCTATTTATCTTTCTATTCTATTCTATTCTTTATTCTATTCTGTTCTAAAACATCTGTTAAGTAGCTCATACAGGCTGTCTCTTTTCTCTAACTTTATTAATTTAGGGCACAATGTGAGGCATTAGATTATAGCACCTTATAATGAAGATATTTTACACATTTTTAACACAAAATCACTAATGAATTAAATATGTATTTATCAATGTTAGTATTGTTGTATTGAAACAAAGCTGCAATAAAATATAAATACTAGAAGAAAACCCCAATTACAAGGGTAAATATATAAAAAAAGTAAATGTCAAAAGTACATAGCAAAATTATTAAAACTTAAACTAAAATTAAAATGAAGATTAAAAGCTAATTTAAAATATTAATAAATACTACAATAGTATTATATAATGCTATAGCATTATATAACACTATTGTGAATAGTATACTATATGAATAATACTATATGAATAATACTAAAACGTTTTTAATGTCAAGATGTATCAATAAGGAGGACAGACAAAAAATAATGACATTATTAAATGTCTTTATTATCTAAATTGCAAAGGAAACATTAACTTTACAAATGAATTCTTTAGTTATGGATCTCTTTAGACATTACATTCAGAAGAAAAAATAATTTGTGAAATTGTAGTGAAACATATTGTTGCTTCTGACCATCCACAAGAATGATGCTTCCTCGGATGCCATCCTGAATCCATTCAAGCCGTCCCGGGGCTTAAACTTAAACAACATGATGATAATATCAGCCCTATTAGTTGTTATTTTCTTCAGCAGACTCTCTTAACATCAGCTCATACACACATGAACTGACTTTACAGAGTTATAAGGCAATCCCATTATGAGCCATTAGAGCTGAAGAGCTCTTGCACAACTGTTCTTGCTTCAGTTTTTTAAAGTGCTCATTCGCTGATCCTGGATTTTTTTCCCACAGTTCATAGCCAGTGTCGCTACAGCGTAAGAGGAGAGGATGACAATGGTGGAGCCCACGAAATGTGAGGAGGCCCCGCGAACCGGGACCTTTAGGGCTGTCCGTGGTACGGATCCTTCTGCGCGAGGTAACGTACCTGTATGCGACACAGATTCCATGTCAGTTCTCCTATAGCTCTTCCTTCAGGAGAGTTCAAGGTGCAGAATTGAGGATAACAGGTATAATATCAGTCAAGTTTCAGGCTCCACTGAGACACACGTCCATTCATGAGGTCTGTGTCTCTACGATCCGCTCCTTCCTTTATAATCCTCGCCCCATCCCGCCCTCATGACACACACCAAATCCCTAAATTAGTCTGTGTGCGTCAATGGGATGTGGCACAGATAGCCCAACAGAGGTCAGCTTTACCGGGATAGCACAGTTGGACACGTCTGAGTTTAATTCTTTTAAGGGAGGCTCTGTAATACAGAGAAGGGATTTGAGCGACGGGAAGTCTCACACTAACACTATTAAGGGGCTTTTGCACCGGGCAGTTTAGGGACTAAAGTTATAGGACAAAATTTGACACGAGGGCCATTTTGCTGGTTGCATTCGCACTGCCAGTAGTAAGCTAGCCAATAGTGATGTCATTCAAGCACAACATTCGACTACTCCATAGCGTAATGGTCCATCTATCGCTGTTTTCCATGTTGGTGGAGTAAGTATATGTAAACTGTGCTTTTACACTGCATTTTAATAATAGAAGGTGCTGTTTCGTATGGCATTCGTTCAACCAATCAGCGTGCATTTGCATCATTGTTAGCTCCTATCGTGTTGGGTTAAACTCTACTCTGAAGTAAGAGCTAATTTAGTCCCCACAAAAGGCATTCCTATAACTACAATCACGATCACTCGTTGATCTGATTGGTTTGGTAGTGTGTGACGTCAGAAACACCAGCGATTTCAAACCGTGTTTTTGAGTCTGTCTTTGGTTCACTGCAGTTTTAAGGAGAAAATACTCAGCAATGGTGTTGATTTTTGAATTTGTACATTGTTTGTCTTATTGTTTGTCTAAAAACACCACATAGACATATAAACAACATTAAAAGCTTGATTTTCACCACAGGGGACTTTAATGATTTATGGGGATTATTAAAAAAAAGGAGTGGCTGGATTTTTACCATTATAGGCTGGTTGTTTAAACACACTGTGGACACACATCTGTGTTCAAACACCTAATAAAATTTAATTTTACATAACAGGTCCCCTTTAAACAAATCAAAGCTATTCTACTATTTGTCAAGGTCACAGCCCTACACACTCTGGACATCTGTATTTTAAAAAGTTTGCATAATGCCTTTCTTTCTCTATCTGGTTCAAGAAATTAAAATATAAAACTAAATTTTTAATATTAAAGTAGTAAAAATAACAAGTAAAACATACAAATAAATAACACTGCAAATTTTATTTTTTCATTTATTCTTTATATTATATATGTTTTTATATATTTTATATATGTTTTTATAAAAGGGACGCTTTTTAAACAGCATTGAAGGACTTCAAAAGAAAATAAATACGTTCAAATTAAATAAATAAATAAGAAGTAAACAGTTAAAAAGTAAAATAAATAGGCACAATATGTATTTATACTAAACTTCATGATGTGCTAATTTACTAAATAAATAAATAAACATAAATGATATTTTTCTACTAAACAAATTTGTGAGCTGCATACATTCTGTCCAACTGATCCATTTAAAAAAAGTTAAAAAAAAAAATTATAAAATAAAATAAAAAAGATGAGAACAATTGAGAAATAGAAAGTAAAAAGAAATATGAAAAAATAGATAAATAAATGCTAAAATAAAACAACTGTAAAAAAATCATCCATTCATGCATATAGGGGAAAAAAATCACGCATAATTAAAAACAAAATTCTACAAAACTATTTGCATGCATTCAATCAAGTTTCTACTCTTTTGTCGGTAAAACTTTACAATAAGGTTCATTAGTTAACATTAGTTAATGTATAAACATGAACTAACAATGAGCAATACATTTGTTACAGTATTTATTCATCTTTGTTAATGTTAGTTAATAAAAATTCAGCTGTTCATAGTTTTTTAATATTAGTTCACAGTGCATTAACTAATGTTAACAAATTCAACCTTTGATTTTAAAATGTATTGGTAGATGTTGAAATGAATATTACCTAGATGTTGAAATTAATATGAACTAAGATTAATAAATGCTGTAGAAGTGCAGTTCGAGTTTACATTAGTGTACACACGAGTAAAGTGTTACACTTTTGTCTCAGTAGAATGTGACATATAAAGAATGATGTGAATCTTTAAATGCTTCATGTGTGATTGGTCTGAGGACATTAACAGGTGATGTCAGTCTGCTGTAAATAATCAGGTGACCCAGGAAACACACCAGTCCCTAAACCCTTAATCCTGTTTGATGTACTGAGACCCGCCTCTCACAATCAATAGTACTAATTGGATAACTGTTTTTTCCGCATCACTCTTAGCTGTGCATTATGACAAAATATTTTTGATTATAGTAAACGAGAATGGGAATGTTAATGGATAGGAGTATTACTGGAGCTGCATCTACAATTCATATACATCAATTAATTTTTTTACATTTTTTTTTATTAGGTTTCATGTTGACTCCCATTCTTTATGAAGCCTTAACCCGTTTAATCCCACCGGTCACAATTGTGACCGCAACTTTTTTCTTATTTCTAGAAGCTCTAAAAATGTTGTTATTGGCTTTGGGCAAGAAATTCAACTTTTAAATGAAAAAATAGATTGTCTTCATTAAAATCCATTAATGTCATGTGACTAGTGTGAAAGGTCACATGACCAGATCAGTTTACTTCTTGCTTGCACATCTGGAAGAAGATGTCTTCCTCAGACTACTAAAACAAGTACTATGTAAAACATCTTAATTAACAGATAGAACTATAATATTTTGTACATATATTCTTTAAAGGGTCTACTACTGATATATTTTGAGAATTATACTCCTGCATATATATTTTGTTCGTAAGACGTGTAAATTTGTTTACGGTCACAATTGTGACCGGTAGTATAACACAGTAACAGTACTTCAATTGAAAATACAGGTTTTGGCTGTTAATCCTACACTGAACGTATGCCACACCTGTGAGGTGGATGGATTATCTCTGAAAAGGAGAAGTGCTCACTAACACTTGTTTAGACAGATTTGTGAACAATATTTTTGAGAAATAGGCATTTTGTGTACATAGAAAAAGTCTTAGATCTTTCAGTTCAGCTCATGAAAAATGGGGGCAAAAACAAAAGTGTTGCGTTTATAATTTTCTTCAGTGTAGTTATCAGTATCCCAGAAACTATCAATGTGTTGGACCTTCTAGAGATATGTGACAACCCCCCAACCCCCCCATCCTCCACCCAAATTGAAAGTGACAGTGATAGTGAGGGCTCAGATAGTGAGTACCAGGGTGAAATGGCCCATTTGCCAGGCATTGAATGGCGATGCAGAAGTGAAATATTTGGAGGATTAGGCAGATGTTCATGACAACCAATTGGTGTGCCCCACACATGACCCCAAACAACCCAACAACCCTTTCTACAATGTACGGCCCATCTTCAGTGCACTGAATGAACATGCATCTCCCTAAAACTGGCATAGGACAGGGCCCAAGTGTAGTCATGGTCTAGCCCATAGGGGTCTAGCCGAACAAGCAGAAGTTCCTCCAGGGTGTAACTTTGTACATGACAACCTTTTCACCTCATAAGCCTCCTTCATGAAATGAAAAAAACGAGGTATTGGATGTCTTGGAATGTATTGTGTAAATAGGTCTAATTAAAGAAATTGTATGAATTCTGACTATGGTGTTTCCCACCGGTCACTATTGTGACCGAGTATAAAACCTATTTTTTCACTAACTTATCCAACATAAAATCAAAAAGGGCATACAATTTGAGTGTTAGGGAGGTCTAAGGAGTAAAATGCATGTACTCAAATTGCAAGAAAAAATTTGGGATTAAACGGGTTAATAGAGCAAAAACATAAATGTTTTGATTAAGCTATAATTTACCTGTGACAAGTCTAATGATCTACGGTCATAATAACAGTCTGTTCTTGGCACTGTCGTGTTTAGGCATTAATGCGCCGCCGACTCAAGAACAATTCATCACATGACACGGCAATTAGTGATGGAAAGAGACTTCTTTGCAGTCATTAGGATGATTTTCCAATTTGATAAGGAGTAATTTATGGCTTTTAGTTCAGGAAGAAATAAATACATTTCATCCATTAATGACTCTCAAAGTGTACTTGGCTTTGTTCGGCATAGTGTACTACCATTTTACTTATTATTGGATTTAATTGTCTGAAGGGTTTTTTGTTTTTTTGTTGTATTTTGTTGTTTTTTAAAGTGTTAAAACACCTTGGATATTTAATGAGACCAAAGACAATGTCATTTCCACTGTCTACCAACAGATGTCAATGTTAATTCTTTCACCTGATGGGAAGTCAGACTTGCATGCTTGTGAAGACTGTAAAATGTGTGCTTTTATGTTGAAGTGTCCAGTCAGTATCTTTAATATATATATATATAGAATTTATAATAATGTGACCATTATAATTTAGCTTTCAAGGTACACAATGTAACTTTTTGTCCCCCTAGCGGTTAAAAACAAAACTGCATGCATTTTACGGAAAAAAACTTTGTTTTAGTTGTGCTTCGGCTTTGCGTGACTGATGAATATGGTTATCATCCTACTAATAAAACATAAAACTACTTTTTTCTATTCACAGATATGACGAGACACACATGGGTGAGCAACGTGTACGCAATTTCCCATGAAAGTCAGGTCAAAAATATAAACATTTATAATAGGCTTACCATAGTTAATCAGGTAAGACAAACACGTTGAGGATTTGACTCATTATTTAAATTTTGTTAATTTAGAAAACCAAAAAAAGTTACAAAGTGTATCTTTAACTGCACACACACACACACACACACACACACACACACACACACACACACACACACACACACACACACACACACACACACACACACACACACACACACACACACAGATAACTTGTCTGTAGCTTTGTCTTTTGCAGAACACATGTTCTTCCTCTTATAAGGACTGGGTTTTTCTCAATGGCCTTCATAAAAGCGTCACACAACTTGTCCATGTTGTCCAACGGTGTAATCTGACTAAGCAGATTAATCTGCAACAAAATACCATAGCATTTTCTCCTCTTTTTATAAAAGCCTGCTATCCCTTAAGTATTATTTTATTATTAGCATTTAGCATTGCTTTTCCTCCACTGTCCGTGACCAAATCATAACACATCTGTGGTCCATTTTTGGTTTGCAACTCATCAGATGAGAAGCATAGAAGCGAGTGAGTTCATAATAACTGCTCTTATAGAGAGAGAGAGAGAGAGAGAGAGAGAGAGAGAGAGAGAGAGAGAGAGAGAGCAGTTTAGCTGATATTGACATCACCTGGATGATTTGATGTAGTTTCCTGTGGTGTTTGTCTTTCTCTCTTGTAATTGTTTCTACGGCAGCAGAGCTTTTGATTACAGATTCCTCGTGGGTGCATCTTTTCTTGTATGGCTGATTGCATTCTGTTTGCCTACAGCTTTTGAATGTGTGTGTGTGAACGTGAGAGAATATGTGAGAGAGCAAGTGTGCCGTTTAATGTTAAAAGAAACACATGAAAATTAACTCACTGGATTGACGCATCATTTTCAGTTGAATTTACATAGTCTCTGAACCAGATATAGATAGATAGATAGATAGATAGATAGATAGATAGATAGATAGATAGATAGATAGATAGATAGATAGATAGATAGATAGATAGATAGATAGATAGATAGATAGATAGATAGATAGATGATTTATAGAATGTGTTTGGGTAGTTTACAATGTTTCTAATCTGCCTTATGTGGTGTACACACACACACACACACACACACACACACACACACGGTTAGATCAAATAAAATAAATATCACATTTCTTAATTGTCTTAAAATATGCATCATTTTCTTTCAGCATAATATCATTCTTTTGATATTGGGGTGAGATATGACACATTCTTGACTGGTTTTGTGATATTCCCACCATGATCCAGCAAAGGTTGTGTGAAGCTGCATTGTGATGTCATGATGGACTTTGCTCAGGGAGAATAGCTGCTTTTTTTCTCAATTCTATGTCTGACATGTTTCTAGGATACGGCACGTTCTGCAGACTAGTTTGACACTGTTTTCATTGTCAGGTGGACAGTCCACCCTCTAAACACTTAAACACTGTTCAAAGGAACACATTGTCTGTCAATGAAAAAGGTACCAGATTTCATCTAAACTAAACAAGGAACCCACGACTAGCTTGGGGGAAGTCTAAGGCCCCGTTTACACGAAGGGAAAACGCAGATATTTCCCTGCGTTTTGGCCTCTCGTTTACACGAAAACCCCGTTTTTATCACAGAAAACGATTATTTCTAAAAACTCCGGCCAAAGTGGAGATTTCTGAAAACGCCGGTTGTGTTGCCGTGTCAACTGGGAGAAATGGGGTTTTAGGTTCTCTCGTGTCGATTCTGAGGATTCTGATTGCCTTTATCCTTCTCCCTACACTGCCGCCCATCGGTTTGGCATAGTTATGATGGCGCTCGCGGCGTATTTATGCGGGTGTGTGCACGATGTTATTATTGAAAACGGAGGAGGGGGAAATATTCGTTTCTCTAAATACCCGGCTATGTGTAAACGTAGCCTAACATTTACACACACGCACATGCACACAAGTGCACACACACACTGTCTGAACTGATACACACTCTTTTTATCTCTATTAATCACTGATATATAACTATATTTTAAATTATTTTTATATACACTCACCTAAAGGATTATTAGGAACACCTGTTCAATTTCCCATTAATGCAATTATCTAATCAACCAATCACATGGCAGTTGATTCAATGCATTTAGGGGTGTGGTCCTGGTCAAGACAATCTCCTGAACTCCAAACTGAATGTCAGAATGGGAAAGAAAGGTGATTTAAGCAATTTTGAGCGTGGCATGGTTGTTGGTGCCAGACGGGCCGGTCTGAGTATTTCACAATCTGCTCAGTTACTGGGATTTTCACGCACAACCATTTCTAGGGTTTACAAAGAATGGTGTGAAAAGGGAAAAACATCCAGTATGCGGCAGTCCTGTGGGCGAAAATGCCTTGTTGATGCTAGAGGTCAGAGGAGAATGGGCCGACTGATTCAAGCTGATAGAAGAGCAACTTTGACTGAAATAACCACTCGTTACAACCGAGGTATGCAGCAAAGCATTTGTGAAGCCACAACACGCACAACCTTGAGGCGGATGGGCTACAACAGCAGAAGACCCCACCGGGTACCACTCATCTCCACTACAAATAGGAAAAAGAGGCTACAATTTGCAAGAACTCACCAAAATTGGACAGTTGAAGAATGGAAAAATGTTGCCTGGTCTGATGAGTCTCGATTTCTGTTGAGATATTCAGATGGTAGAGTCAGAATTTGGCGTAAACAGAATGAGAACATGGATCCATCATGCCTTGTTACTAGGGATGGGCATCGTTAAGAAATTATCGATATCGATGCCATTGTCGAGTCTGCTTATCGATGCGATTCCTTATCGATTCCCATATCGATTCCTGTACCATTTGCTGAACACTTACAGTGTGACTTTGAGAGTTGTTGGCTTTGAATGTCTAATTTAAAGTGGTTTTAGAGAATGAAAAACAAGTGTGCAATATTTAGGGCCCTATGAAATCAGTTTTATTTTTTCCCAAATTCCGTTTTATTTTTCCCAAATTCCGTTTTTTTTCCTTTTTTATTTTTTGGGAATTCTTTTTTTTTTACCCTTTACTGTTAGTTTAGTAATAAAAAGAGTGTGCTTTTAAAGTTAATGATTAAAATGTATACAAATAAAATAGGAATGACCTTAAATTACAGACATTTATTCAGTAGCCTTTTCAGTACAAATACTGCATGATGCCACTTGACACTGCACTCTTCAAGTAACAACAAAATATGTTTATGAGCTTTAAACTGCCCAGTAAAATAAATTATATTCGTTTATATAAGTTTAAATAAAAGTCACACTCTGTCTCTCTCTCGCCCACTGTCACTCGCGGAGTTCGCTTCGGTTTTGTCCAGTCTGGCGCCTCATAGACAGACGCGGTGTGTGTGTGTGTGTGTGTGTGTGTGAATGCGTGTATCTGAGAGAGACGCGTGAGTGATAGAGAGACGGAGGGAGAGCGGGGAAAGGAAATACAACGGAAAGAATACGCTGCGTGTTTTAAATAGCATTAAAAAAAATGAACGAAACGCAATATGTGGCGGCCGGAGTTGATTTTGTGGCCGCGAATTAGTCTATGTGTGGAAAACACTGCATAAAAGTCACGTGCGAACTGCTCGGCTCGGTACTGAGGGCTTATAGCGTCGAGTTTCTTAACTTTTTCGCCGACAAAAGCAGAGCCGTGGAGAGCCGCTTCGCCATGCTTTCATTGTTTTGATGCCGTCATTGGAGCTGTAGATGTCGCCCAGATTTGCTTCCCCGGGTCTGCACTCTCGATCGTTTACGTCTTGAGGGATTTAAAAATCCAGTCGCATACTGTAACGTCATGCCGCGACGCGGGAATGGATGGAACGGAACATTCGGAATCGTTAGTGGAATCGTTAACGTGTGGACGTGTACGATTCCGATGGATCGGAACGTTCGGAACCGGTTCCAAACCGGAACCTGGAACCGATTCCCAAGCCTACTTGTTACCACTGTGCAGGCTGGTGGTGGTGGTGTAATGGTATGGGGGATGTTTTCTTGACACACTTTAGGCCCCTTAGTGCCAATTGGGCATCGTTTAAATGCCACAGCCTACCTGAGCATTGTTTCTGACCATGTCTATCCCTTTATGGCCACCACCTCTGATGGCTACTTCCAGCAGGATAATGAACCATGTCACAAAGCTCGAATCATTTCAAATTTGTTTCTTGAACATGACAATGAGTTCACTGTACTAAAATGACCCCCACAGTCACCAGATCTCAACCCAATCGAGCATCTTTGGGATGTGGTGGAACGGGAGCTTCGTGCCCTGGATGTGCATCCCACAAATCTCCATCAACTGCAAGATGCTATCCTATCAATATGGGCCAACATTTCTAAAGAATGCTTTCAGCACCTTGTTGAATTAATGCCACGTAGAATTAAGGCAGTTCTGAAGGCGAAAGGGGGTCAAACACAGTATTAGTATGGTGTTCCTAATAATCCTTTAGGTGAGTGTATACACACACACACACACACACACACACACACACACACACACACATACATACATACATACATACATATATATACATACAGTATACATACTATAGGCCTAAATATATTTAAAAATCATAATGAAATAACATTTAATTTGTATACATGCTCCTACTGGAAGACTGTAGATCTTATTTCCTTAATTTACAATCTCAAATGTAATATATACACAATATACAGCGGTGATGAGCCAAAACATTATGACCACCTGCCTAATATGCTGTTGGTCATCCACGTGCTGTCAAAACAGCACCGACCCGCCGAGGCATGACTCTACGAGACCCCTGAAGGTGTCCTGTGGTTTCTGTCACCTAGACATTAACAGCAAATCCTTCAAGTCCTGTAGGTTACGAGGTGGAGCTGCCGTGGATCAACTTGTTGTTCCAACACATCCCACTGATGCTCAATTGGACTGAGATCTGGGGAATTTGGAGGCCAGGGCAACAGCTTGAACTCTTCATCATGTTCTACAACCCATTCCTGAACAATGTGTGCAGTGTGAAAGCGTGTTTTATCCTCCTGAAAGAGCCATTTACACCAGGAAACACCATTGCCATGACGGGAAGTATCTGGTCTGCAACAATGTTTAGGTCAGTGGCACGTGTCCACATAAAAGGCCAGACCCTGTGTTTTCTGCGGCTATGCATCTCATACACAGCAGAGTGTGATGCACTGTGTATTGAGACACATTCCTTATAACCATCATTAAAATTGACCTGTTACACAGTAGACCTTCTGCTAGCTCAAATCGGGATCCTTCACTGCCCTCGTGCATCGATGAGCCTTGCGAGCCCAACACGCTGTTGCAGGTTTGTGGTTTGTCCCTCCGCAGACCACTTGTTTCTCTTTAAATGCTTACCATGCAGGAGCAACCCTTAAGCCTGTTTTAACTTAAAATAAGTGTCTGTGCTGACTTCACATTTTAATTTTAGTCAACTTGAAATGTGAAGTTGTACTAAGTGACAACTTGGATATTTGAGTTGACTAAACTTAAAATTAAGGCTGCACGAATAACGACTTTAAGTTCAAACAGCAATTTATTTTTACAGCGTTTGCCGTTTCACACAGATTCAGTCGCCTTGCCATATCAATTTGGCTCTTGTCAAAGACCCTAAGATTTTTATTGCTGCCCATTTTTCCTGCATCCAACAAATTGATTATTACCGATATAACCGTTGATCACGTACTTCACCTATGACTGGTCATGGGGCGTCGGACTGGGGGGGGAAAGGGTACCGAGTACCCAGGGCCCGAGGCGGGGGGGGGGGCCTTAGAAGTCAGTTTTCTATACAGACATATACATGCACTAACATTTGTATAGCATTAATGTACAAATAAAAAAGATCCTGTGCAAAACTAAAATTGTAGTTAGGCACTGGTTTGGTATAAAAAAAGTTATTTTCATGCTGTGCAGGGCCCCACCACCCCTCTCGAATCAATGTAAATGGTACGACCCGCAGGTTAGGTGCTTCTGCTGCGGACCTGCGGTGAATCAGTTGATGAGACAAGAGCTGGAGTGAGCCGTGTGACAGGAACTAGGAAGATTCATGTCTTTCCTTAAGAAAGGAAAATCAGGGGCTCAAAAACGAAAAGAAAAGAAGATTAAAGAGAGAAAGGCAAATGAGGGCAAGCAGTTGCTCACTCAGTTTTTTTAAAAGAAAGGTGAGCTCCAAATGCATCATCGAGCATTGACATTGTCTCCAGCTTGTCTCCTCTTCTGCTGCAGTTCTCCCCAGAGTCAGAAGTTTACTTGTATATTTTCCTTTATTGTCAAAATCTAACACCCGCGAAAACACAGATCGTTAGCGCCTATTTTACAGCATTGTTATGCAAATTAGCTCGCGCACGCTCTTACATTATAAGTACGATTGTTCTCAGTTTAATGCACATCTTAATGATTGAAAATGACTTATTTTAAAACGTAATTCAAAGACTGAATGTCTAGTTTGGCGGTTAGTGTACCCTGTGATTCTATAGTCTGCATTTATTTTAAACAGACAAATAATCGTCAATTAACTTGTAGTTCGCCTACACTTTAAAAAGGTATTGTGACAATAGGGAATGCGGAGGTACGTCACGCCGTGTTGCATTATGGGACGTGGCCGCCATCTTTACAGGCACGATCTCTGTTTACCTTCGGTATAATAGTGGGTGTTTGGCTAAATCGAGGTAAAATTGAAGAAGAACGGAAGAAATGGAGATGTTTAAAGAAAAAGAGAAGGGGCCCTACTGGGATAAACTAAATACCACTGTCAAAAAACTATTGGACAAACTATCCGCGATAAAAAACGTTGATACATCTGATTTAGTTTTGGTGTTCGAAGCCTATGCTAAGTTGATTACTATTGTACATAAAGTTCAAGCTATTTTACCTGAAAAGCAGCTCTCGTAGTTAATGTTAGCTTGCTATTTTCAGCATATGTTAAGTTTTCATAGGTTGTGCAAGAAAAAAAAATGTACATTACTTTATAATGCCACAAGATGTGGTAACTTGTTAAATACAACTGTGCCTTATTGTCAACATTTAATGTTGACACGTGTAAAAATGAGAGTATTTGGTCGTTTATTTTAAAAGTTTGATGTATATTTGCTCATTGTTATGTGTACTTAAAGGTCTTTGTAGTTGCAATCAGTACAGAAACAGAGAAGTCACTTAATGTATTTATTAAGCATATATATAAAATCATGATTCACAGACATTTTAAAAAAGGCATGTAAAAAGATGTACAGAACATCAAAGCAAATTGTTAATTGAAAATAAATATAATTTGATTCATGCAATGTGTCCTGGCTTTATCATCAGCTGCTAACATTAACCGCAAATTCAACATCATTCATCAACTATCCTCCTAAATTTTAGTCATCTATGAATATACAATACACAACCTCTTGCTTTGTACAACTTTTAACAAACGTAGTATGCAGTGGAGGACAGTAAGTAATGTTTTCCTCATGATTGCGGCGATCCGGCGTCTTCTCGTCAGCTCCTCGACCTGCTTCCCTTGTTATTTTTTCCGAGAAAGAAAGGTGAAAAAACATATTCCGTTGTTCAGTTTCCTCCCTGGACGATCGTGTGACCTGCTATGGCAGTTGAACTGAACAACCATATCGACGTTTATTAAAATCTCGACAGAAAATCCAAACACAGCTTCCAATACATGCATTTAAATACAGCGGTATTGGGCGCGATCCTGTAAATATGGCGGCGGACCCATAATGCAACACGGCGTGACGTCATCTCCACATTCCCTATAAAGGATATTTTAGCAACCATTTGAAGCCATATATATTTCAGTTTCAGACCTGCTAGACCTTTTGTCATCTCCGTAAGTAGTACTTTTGACAATAAAACAAAAATATATTAATCAGAGTGTGGCTTATTTTGTTTACATTTTAAGTGTTTTTAAGATAAAAGTGCAATACCCCACCTATTGGTATCACTATGGTATTTGGTACGGGGGCCCAGCAAGATGGTTTGTACCCAGGGCCCAAAATTTGGTGCTACGCCCCTGTATGTTATAGTACACAAACACATAAAAATATATTGCATTTATTAAAGGGGAATTAGGCACAATACATAAAGATATTTTTAATAAATACATTACACAAAAACATGATAGGCCTATATTAATTATACAATACATGCAAAATATTAAGTGTCAATTCGCTCTGCACGCGCCACCTACATCAGCTAGAGCTCAAAGGGTTAACGTGTGCTTCTCCTTCGAGAGTGAGAGAAGATTCATTATTACACACGCGCATTCTCCACACACACACGGTGTATTTGGATCTATCAGCAGAGGCGGTATCCAGTGCGGATTTCACGTGCATCATCACCAGTGTACCACAGGAAGGAATGATTGCAATACTTCGTTTTAGAAAGAAGCTCACGGCAACAATCAGAGCAGGATGCATTTCACATAAATGATGCCATTACTGATCCAGCTGTCAGCCAGCGAATATGATCTGATGGCGATGTCCTCTGGGGGACAGACCGTGGTCCATTAGTGCTCCAGATGTCCAAAGAGGACCTCGATCTCTCCGAAAGGACGCGCCTCGGTCGTGTCCGCGCGGACTGAAAAAGTGAAGATCTAGAGCACTCAAAATGAATATTTTACTCGTTTCTGACTGTAAAAACCAGGGACTTTGACCCTAGATCGGAGCGTTTAAATCGATTATAAAACGATTTTAAGGTTTATTTTTTAACGTTAACTGATGTAGCCTACTTTCCATCAGCTGTGTGTTTGTTGTTGATGTGTCTCGCGCATCGCTTTGCAACGCCCATGATCTTCTGTAACGTTACCTGAGGGGGGAAATGCAAACGGTGGAAAACTTCTGAACATCAGCTGTAGGCGTCTGTCACCACGTGGACTTGGATGTGAAGGGTTTTAGTCAGACAGACACGATGAGCGATGCCATGGATGACTCCGGTGTCATCCGCCGGCGGAGGATGCAGGTGAGATGTTTTGTTATTCACAAACTGGATCACATTAAAGCTGTTGCAAGGCATTTATGTTTAACATCCGATATACCGGTAAAATGTCTCTACCTGTCCTGACTGAGAAATCCCAGCTGTTTGACTGGAACCAATCAGAAACTCCCTCTGTCAATTATTTAACGCGTTGGGGTTTGCTGACATCGGATTGGCTGACGTGTCTTCGAAGGGGGTGTCATTTAAATGAGCAAAATGGCAGAAGTTAGCAAAACATTTCTTTTCAGTGCCATTCCAATGAATGGGGACTAGATCTTTCAAGCTCCGAAAGACAAGAAAACAAACAAAAACACCTTGATGGTACCGCTCGTGTCGTTCCAAACCCGTAAGACTTTCATTCATCATCAGAACACAAATGAAGATTTTTTTAATGGCATCTGAGAGCTTTCTGTCCTTCCATTGACAGCTACGCAACTACCACTTTGACACTTGAAAAAGTTCCTAAAGTGAAACTAATCCATATGAATTGAATGGTTGAGTCAAAATGTCTGAAGAGACATCGCTTCTTATGATGGACAGATTGAATTTTTATTCATGTATGAACATTGAATCAACCGAACAAGCTTGAAGCACGAGAACAAACCTCATTGGTTCTTGAGGAAGCTCATATGTGATGCGTAACAAGAGAATGAACCTCATTGGTTCTCGCACGTCAAGCAAGCATGCTTGAGCTTCCATTTACCATATCTAATGTGTGCATTGATGAAGATTTATGTGAATTAAAGCCTAAATTAAAGGCTTCTGGTCATCATATACAGAGATCATGTCTCTTCAGAAAATTAGGACTAAATCGCTCGATTCATATGGATAGTTTTACGATCTCTTTATGAAGCATCTAAGTAGTAGTTGCGTATACTGTCAATGGAGGGACAGAAAGCTCTCAGATTTCATTAAAACATCTTCATTTATGTTCTGAAGATAAACAAAAGTCTTAACAGGTTTGGGATGACATGAGGGTGGGTGAGTAAATGAAGACAGAATTGTCATTTTTAGGTGAACTATCCCTTTAAAGCTATCATATATTTTGTCCATATGAGCTATATTCAAGGAATAAAATGAAGTGCCCCAAAAAGCCATGAATCCATTTTCAAGGCCAGGGACAATGTGAATGCTAATTGAAGTAGATTATTTTATTTATTTTATTTAGTTCACTTTTTGGTGCACTTAAAGATAGCTAAATTTGTTCATCGTAAAGAGATCCCTGGAACTTTGATTAAAAAATAATAATAATAAACTGGCTGTTAAGATTGGGTAATCACTGGCCACTGTGACTTCTTATTAATCTAGTTTTCACAGTGTGATTTATTAACACTTAAACACTTAACACTGATTTCTTTGCCCAAAAGAATATAAAAGTAAAGTGTTATCTAAACCGTAACAGGATTAGGTTTGTTTTCATTGCAAGTTACTCACTAGGTTCCAGCGTACTCACAGGAGTTCATATTTGCTTTGTGGTTTGGGAGTTATTGTTTTCATGTCTCCGGTTCTTGCCCAGAGCAACATAACTGGGAAAAAAAGCATGAAAGAGGTTTTGAGCTGTCGTATTATTGTTGGTACAGCAAGGAAACCATCTGCTGTTCTATGAAGTCAAAACAAAAAGTGCGTATTACTTTCACTTCCCCTCTTTCACGGCTGAAAATAAACAAGCCGTTTTCAAGCTCCAGCTGATCCGGGTTTCAGAGCGCCGCTGCACTCCACCCCAGACCGCTAGAGATTTCGCAAAAAGGTCACCACTTTTCAGCTCCTTAACTGGAAAATAAGAGAACTCTGTGTTTATACTTTAGCTGGACATCAGTATTAGCTGCTCATTTTGACAGTCATTTCAGAAACATTTTCATTAAAAGCCAAGCACTATGATGCATTTCATTGCAAAATGTCTATACTCATCATTGTTGTTACTTGTAAAATTTAATTAGTCAGTACAATGAGGAATACAACATTTCTTTTTGTGATAAAGGAGTTCATTGTATCATTAAAAACTGTATTCTGTACTCAAAACTTCCTCCTTAGAGAAAAAAAGTGTTAATATTGAAACTAAACTGTGAAAATGGTTTCCATTCTTCCGCAAATTTTGCCACAATTAACAAACACCTTTTATGTGTTCAGAAACCTGGTGTGTTCAGTCACCGTAAGGTAATCTGTAACTGTAAATCAATCTTTGCAAAGAGGTTGTATTTCAAGGATAGGCCAGTTAAAAACCATATTAATCTGGACAGAAAAACCTACAGCTCATGTTTAAATGCAGCAAAGTGCAGCATCTCATTTCACAAGTAAAAAGGACGTTTACATAGAAGTCTTAAAGGCACGGCAGACATTTTTTTTAGTTAAAAAAAAGTTTAATTCTAAAAGTGTGAGGATAGAAATTAGTCAAAGAACTATGACCTATAACTATATTATACCTGTTTTTTGGTACAAAATATAATTAAATTATAATAGTACCTCAGGGGAAAAAATATTATAGCCTATGTAAAAAAAAAAAATATTTAAAATGTCCCCTTTTTACATTTTACACAAAAAAAACCTAATTTCACTCACTGTCATATGATCTACACTCCGGTAGACACATATCCAGGTTTGCAGCTTTGTTTTCTGGAAAAAAAATGCCATCTGGATCTAGGAGATGCGAAGTTGGAATGGCTTTTAGTCTGCAAAGCATTATGGGTGATTAAATGTAGACCACAAATTAGTGGTTGCTTTCAGGGATGCCTGGGAGTTTTGACCAACTTAAGGCTTTTTTTTCAGGGAGCACTTCTGAGAAATCTGTCCACTTGGGAATTGACCTCTCAGGAATTCAAGGAAGCTTAATGATTGGATGCAGCTTTATTGTGTGAAGGTGCATCAAAGCGATGGAAAGCCCACAGTCAGTTAGGATACTGCTTGGATTAGAGTGTGTGTGTGTGTGTGTGTGTGTGTGTGTGTGTGTGTGTGTGTGTGTGTGTGTGTGTGTGTGTGGTACATACAGGACGCATAGATTTCACTAGCCACCACTTTGATTCATATAAATGCTTACCGAGGCATAGGCTTACGGAAAATGCTTACAGAGACACAAACACACTTCTTCTCAAAAACACACATTCAAGTCCATACCATCAGGCTATCAGAGGCCCTACACTGGGTAGGGAGGGTCTGGTTTTCCTGGGACAGGCACAGTCTGCTCTTTTAAGCCCCATTAGGCAGTTAATGGCAGGTTAACCGCTAATAAATATGATAGAGAGTTTTTATGTAAATAAGTGATGGATAATATGGCTAAAAAATAAGCTATTTTTCAGCCTTTTGATAATATTCAGTATATCTCAATATATTGTGGTTTATGTAAATGCAAAAATTAAAACAATACATGCATAATTCCATACTGTTTTGTCACTAAATGAAAACAATAATATTTTACTATTGTATTATTTTCATTTTATATGTACTAATTTACACTATCGTTCAAAGTCTAAAGTCTCTTCTACTCACCGAGGCTGCGTTTATTTCATTAGAAATACAGAAAAACGTCATATTGTGAAATATTAGTACAATTTAAATAACCCTTTTCTATTGTAATATATTTTAAAATGTAATTTATTCCTGTGATCAAAGCTGAATTTTCAGCAGTCTTCAGTGTCACTGATATGATGATTCATTTCTTATTTCTTATGACACATTTCTTATTATTATTAATGTTAAAAGCAGTTGTGCTGCTTAATATTTTTGCGGAAACAGTGATAAATGCATCCTTGATGATTTAAAGTATTAATTTATGTAAAAAAATTGTTGACCCCAAACTTTCTTTTACCAAGAAAAATCTCACATGGAGACTGGGCCCTTTTTGAATCATGATTCAAATGAATTGTTCCATTAGAGTTTTGAAACAATTTATCGACAGTGTAAACTGATTCACTCAAATAAATCATACTTGTATACGCATGATTCTATTACTATAAAACAGCATTATGGTAATCTTAACCTAGTACAGTTTGAGGGATTACATCGAAGTAGCTATATGGATCATATTTAAAATATTAAGCAAAAAATATTGATCTTGTATGTAATGACATATGTTTTTTGTATTATATTCTGGCAGCTAAAACATTGAATCCTGGATGATTCAGTAAATACTCAGCGGGGTGTGTATTTGTGGAGTAATTTCAGCCTGTCTGCTGCTCTATGATTGACAGCCTGGTCTTGCAGTGTGGCGACTGCGTTATTACCCTCACTCCTCTTTTCCATCCCTCGTTTTATCTCCTGTGAGAAGGAGGGGGCTTTCTCTCCTCTGGGCGTTGAGCCCAGTCGGTTTCATTAGTCTCAGCTGTAGCCTGAATGTTATTCATCACCGGTCTGGAAGTTCACAGACTTAATGAGCCTATAGTGTTTGTCAATATCGTCTTTTGCCACTATGTCAAGTGCATGCAATGGATATGCTATTTTGTGCGTCTTATATTGTTTCAGCTTATGGCCACTCCATTTTCATTGAGAGAAAAGTAGAAACACAGGCTTGGGAAGGTGGGTGCATCCCAATTTACATACTTACAAGTACGTACTTGAGTGTAGTAAGACAGTACAGCAGTGTTGGGATATGCTGTCGCGTCAATCTTTGACCTTTGACCTAAACATCCAAACAAAGTGCAGAAAACGACGTTCTAACGAATACATTACGAAATGCCAGGATCAGAACGGGTTTCCTCTCACAGTTCCGAGTTCAAAGAGGAGAACGGAACTGAAAATGTAAATGAAGTGCTACTGTGGAGAAAATAACAGCTTCTTTTCCTGCTCTCTCGCTCCCTGTGGAGTGCTGACAGTCGATAAGCAGAAAGACATTTTATCTAAGTGATAAAGTCACACACAGTCTCGGAGTGGAAATCAGAGCTCAGTTTTGAGTGGTTTTCCTTGTGTTTTTTTTAGCTCATAGGGTTAGGTTTGCTGAAATCCCTGACCCGAAGTATTAACCCTCTGGTGTTCCTCACTTAGGGTTCATACTTGTGATCAGATCCTCAAAACAGACCAGATCAGCGTTATATTATCTGAGTCTGTTCTAAGAACATTTAGCTCTTTCATTTAGCCACAAAAGTCACTAAAGTTTGTACCATTCCAATGAAGTAAAAAGTATAAAACAAATTAAAATGTGGACCTTGGGCCAGTAAGAAACCACCTATGTGAGTTTTGCACAGCATTTCCTTCTGAAAATGTAAAAATGTAGCTAAAATATAAGCTGTTTTAAATAATACATCCATCCACAGAGTCGTTTGAAGGGTTCAGTCTGTTTTTTTCTATGAATTGATCTGCTCTCTAATACTGTTGCTTCCCCCTCATTGTCTCACTTGTCAACTTCGACATCCTTTCGATTCATCTTTCTGTTTCCTCTGGCTCTTCACTCGTGTTTTTCTCACTCTTTGCTTCAGTTGGATGGATTTATATTCTGTGAAGTAGCAATGGAGACTATATCTATCTATCTATCTATCTATCTATCTATCTATCTATCTATCTATCTATCTATCTATCTATCTATCTATCTATCTATCTATCTATCTATCTATCTATCTATCTTATCTATCTATCTATCTATCTGCATGTGTTTCTATCCATCCATTCATCAGTCCGTCTGTCCATCATTTTTTCAGTAAATAGAAAATTAACATGTTTTGTTTCAGAGAGTATTATGGTTATATATTCGAAAAAATGTAACAATTTTTGTAAAGTGTAAATTTTAAAGTACATTTTTTTAACACACACACACACACACATACATACACACACACACACACACACACACACACACACACACACACACACACACACACACACACACACACACACACACACACACACACACACACACACACACACACACACACACACCGGCCACAGACTTTGTCCACTTAATCCTCCATTAGTTGCTCAGTGGCGCCAGGGAAGCCCTTGTCCACACACGATGTCATCAAAGTGAGTCACAGTGGGTGAAGTCATTTCCCTCCGACAGAAGCCCTTAGAGTACCATGTACAAACATGTATTCTCTCTCTCTCTCTCTCCTCTCTCTCTCTCTCTCTCTCTCTCTCTCTCTCTCTCTCATCTCTCTCTCTCTCTCTCTCTCCTCTCTCTCTCTCTCTCTACTCTCTCTCTCTCTCTCTCTCTCTCTCTCTCTCTCTCTCTCTCTCTCCTCTCTCTCTCTCTCTCTCTCTCTCTCTCTCCTCTCTCTCCTCCTCTCTCTCCAGTGACCTTGTTCTTGTGTAATTGGCCATTAATGTTTTGGGATTGTTCTCCCCTAAGTGCTGTCCTCCCTCTCAGAGATCTGAAGAGCATTATGGGTCATAAATGAATGTCAGCTGGCATAAGATTATTCCAGTTTGGTTTCATCAAGATATTTATGTCCTAAAGCAAACTGGTATTGAGCAGTTATTGATGGTATCATTTTACACTGGGTAATATAATCACTCAGTCTATCATTTCTCTCTCTCTTCCAGAAGGATCTTCCCCTGCCCAGGAAGAGCAGTGGGTGAGTTTAGCAAATCTGCTTTACTTGATTTGATTCCGCATTTATTTGTCCAAATGTTGTCTAGATTGTTTTTTTGGTACAGCGTAATGTGGTACTGAGTAAAAGCACTTTTCTCAAACCCAATCCTAAACAAACAACCCCAGATTTGTGTCCGTTTTTCACTACTCCTGTCAACATTGAAATTACTTGATGTGCTGAATGAGTGAGTGAGGATTACACACACAGCTCTTACTGGCGTCCATTACACTCACTCCCATCCGGGTCACGGCACCAAATGCAACCGGTCCTTCCCGACTCGCTCCGACAGCCGCTAGCGATAGAGACCCGGTGAGTGAGGTTTACCAACGTCCTTTTAGGCAAGTCATGCCACTCGGCCACCATCTTGGCATGCCTCCGGGCAGCTATTTTGGACTAACAAGACCAGGCTCCTATCTAAATGAATGGGCAGAGAGTCAGAACTGCACTTTCACTGGTTACCGGGAGATAAAAACTGCATGTACAGAAACAGCAGTAAAATATGATAAAAATCGCTGAAAAAGTTTGATGACTTTGCCCCAAAATAATGTTTAAAACACCTTTTTCCCCACAGGTTATACTTTTACTACGCATGCGCAAGGGTTCATGGCACCAACTTTATTTACGTTTCTATCCAGAATGACGGTGTTGTGCCGAGCACTTAAACAGAATGTAAGGTAACATATTTGTGCGGTCGATATAAAATGCTTTAACTACCTTGGTAGTCCGGTGCCTTCGCGTTGTTATCACCCTCTTCCATGTGGATTGCATCTGATCTTGCACACAACACAACTCGCTGTCGCCGAATCGTCTCCGCTGTCGCAAACCTCAACTGTGCGCACGCGTCAGTGGAACCAGACGATAGGCTTAAATGTTTCCCGGCTTGACTGTTAAAAGCAGACGATTGGCTTTCCAGCGGGAGGGGCGGGACATGTGCATACAACCGCCATCTTTGCCGTTATGGGTTTTCCCTATATATTTGTATTGAGGATTGAGGAAGTGGCATGTCTCTATATTGTCTCTGGGTTTACACACGCTCAGATCTTACTGGCCTACGTCTGTTACAGATGCTTACTTCATGCAGCAATGCTGGAAAGCAACAATGCACTAGTGCAGTAATGCAGCGAGGAATGCAGTGATACATTAGTGCAGAAACGCAGGAAAATAACAATATGTCTTTCACGGGTTCGCCTTCCCATCCAGTCTTAATAGTTAATGGTAAACAAACTTGGCTTGCTGTCCTCAAAGGAGGCTCAAACCCGAGGCTCGGCTCGAGCTGCGAGCTCAACCCCACAATAACGGTATTACGTAGGGAGAACGATAGAAATAGAGGAGGAGATGGGGAGGTGGACGGAAGGATTGTAGCTGGGACTGAAGAGTGACTGCTGCTTAAATACGCTTGTAATGATGATTGACAGGACTAGGTATGGAACTTCATCTAGTACAGCAATGCAGGAAAGCATCAATATAATCAGTGCAGTACCACAGCAATACATCAGTCCAGCAATGCAGAAACACAGCGATACACCAATGCTTTAATGCAAGGATGCTTTAAAACTTTAGTGTGGCGATGCAGGATACACTAGTGCAGTGATGGAGAGACAAAATGCAGTAATGCAAAAAAGCAGTCATGCAGTAATACTGAAGTGAAGAGTGCAACAGTATGGGGTTCAGTAATGCAGCACAGGCTTGAAGTGATATAGCATATATGAGGGCATCAATGCACCAGTGTTTAAGATAGAGACCTGAAGTACTGCAGGGATGCAGTTATGCTGGAGAAGAGCTGGTCCCAAAATGTGTATGTCCTAATAGTTTCACAGACAGGAGGGGCAAAATGCTACATGCAAATAAAAAATTGCAACCAACCATAAACTGTGCATAGTTAGGATAGCTAAATGAATGGTCTTATCAACTTTTAAAAGACAGGAGAAAACGCATCCCATACCTTTTGTTGTTGACTTCATCTCCATGCATCCATGCAATCACCATATGGTATTTTGGCATAATGTCAAAGATGCCAACATAACTGAAAGCCATGAGCAGGTACTGTGCAAAAAAATAGAACACACACTAAATTAAATATTCAACTTGCACTTGAGTATCCATGGTTTTTGGCAAACCACAGTGTGTTTTGTGTGGTGAATTATTGGCTTCCTTGAAGAACATTTCAAATTCAAGAGTTGATCATTTATTTTAAGGACAAAGTATATATCTGGTGGATATTTTGTTAACTTTTGAATGATATGCACTGTGTTGCTGTCCAATGTAAAATCCTGTCATGACTAAAACCCCTTGAGAGCCTGTGTTGTTGAGCCTGAGCCTTGCAGACAGCGAATGAGGCGCTAGCCTTGGTGCTGAACCTTCTCTGGCATGACAGACTCCGTGTGTGTGTGTGTGTCTGCCTGTCTTTACTGAACACTTGTCTGTTTATTGCCTATATATAGAATCACAACACCTCAGTTTCACAGGTTTGGTGTTAGAGAGTGTGTGACTGTGTGGGTTTCATTAGCTACTGTGAGAGTTTGGGCTTTTTGTATGCTAATCAGATCAGAATGGCTGTTGTTAGTAATGGTAGTAATAGCATTAACATAAAGGCTAAGGAGCCTCTCCACGGACTTACACACACAATACCTGAATTTGTGTGTATGAATAGAGCTCTCTTGGGAGGTGTGTGAAGAGACAAGGAGATGTGGAAGGGCTTTTGTAGTTTCTTATGGCAGCTAATAACGGATGGGTCTTTTATGCCCAGTACAGGTCACGCTGTTTAATTGGGCTGATACAGTAGATTAATCCGCAGACGATCGATATGACATTTCCAGGACTGCTGAACCGCACTGGCTGCAGGATACGAGCTCGCCACTGTCTGGACCGCCATGACTTTCAGAGTGTCTCATATCCACCCAACTACACAGTCACTCTAGCAACTGTTTCCATGGCCTTGGTTATCTATGGATGCGTTTGATAGCTGTGGCTTTTTGATTTTTTTTAATGAGACTTATTTTATTTTGAGAAAACCTCAGCCTTTTAATTTAAGTATTAGATTTGAGGTGCAATTTCAGATACATTTTCATATTTAGATTAAAAGTGTGAGCAAAATGGATGGATGGATGGATGGAAAAAACAATGGATGGATGGATGGATGTATGGAACGATGGATGGATGGATGATGATGGATGATGGATGGAACAAACAATGGCTGTGATGGAGATGGATGATGGCATGGATGGATGGATGGATGATGAACAAACAAGTGGATGGATATGGAATGGATGGATGGAACAAACAAGATGGATGGATGGATGATGGAACATGATGGATGGATGGATGTATGGAACAAACATGGATGGATGGATGATGGATGATGGATGGATGGAACAAACATGATGGATGGATGAGATGATGGAATGGATGATGGATGGATGGAACAAACAATGGATGATGATGGATGGATGGTATGGATGGATGTATGGAACAAACATGATGTATGGATGGATGGATGGATGACATGATGGATGGATGGATGGATGGATGATGGATGGTGATGGAACAAAATGATGGATATGGATGGATGGATACAAACAATGGATGGATGGATGGAGGGAAAAACAATGATGATGATGATGGATGGATGGATGGATGGAACAAACAATGGATGGATGGATGATGGAACAAACAATGGAGGGATGTGATGGATGATGAACAAACAATGGATGGATGGATGGATGGAGACAAACAATGGATGGATGGATGGATGATGGAACAAACAATGGATGGATGGATGAGAAATGGATGGATGGATGGATGAACAAACATGGATGGATGGATGGATGGAACAAACAATGGATGTATGGAATAGGATGGATGGATGGATGGAATGGAACAAACAATGGATGGATGGATGGATGATGGAACAAACAATGGATGAGGGATTGGATGGATGGATGGAACAAACAATGGATGGATGGATGGATGTGATGGATGAACAAACAATGGATGGATGGAATGGATGGAACAAACAATGGATGGATGGATGGATGGATGGAACAAACAATGGATGGATGGATGGATGGAGACAAAACAACAATGGAATGGATGGTTGGATGGAACAAACAATGAGATGATGGATGGATGTGGATGGAACAACAATGGATATGGATGGAACAAACAATGGATGGATGATGAAGGATGGATGGATGATGATGGATGGAACAAACATGGATGGATGGATGATGGATGATGGAACAACAATGGAATGGAACAAACAATGGATGGATGGATGGATGGATGGATGGATGGAACAAACAATGGATGATGGATGGATGGATGGAACAAACAATGGATGGATGGATGGATGATGGAATGGAACAAACAATGGATGGATGGAACAAACAATGGATGGATGTAGGATGTATGGAACAAACAATGATGGATGGATGGATGGATGGATGGATGGATGGAACAAACAATGGATGGATGGATGGATGAGAACAAACAATGGATGGATGGATGGATGGATGGATGGATGAACAAACAATGGATGGATGGATGGATGGAACAAACAATGGATGGATGGATGGATGGAACAAACAATGGATGGATGGATGGAGAACAAACAATGGATGGATGGATGGAGATGAACAAATGGAGGATGGATGGAATGGAAACAAACAATGGATGGATGGATGGATGGATGGATGGAACAAACAATGGATGGATGGATCGATGGATGGATGGAACAAACAATGGATGGATGGATGGATGGATGGAACAAACAATGGATGGATGGATGGATGGAACAAACAATGGATGGATGATGAAACAAATGGATGGATCGAACAAATGAAGGTTGGATGGATGGATGGATGAATGGAACAAATGAACGAACAATGGAAAGATGGTTTGATGGAAAGAACGATAGAAAAATGGATGGAATGAATGAACGAAAGAGATAAACAATGGATGGATGGATGATGGAAAAATGATGGATGGATGGATAGGTGGAACAAATGACTGATGGATGGAAAGAACTATGGATGGATGATGGAACAAATGATGGATGGATGGATGGATGGATGGAAAGAAGGAATGAATGAAATGTAGATAAACAATGGAAGGATGGGACAAATGATGGATGAATGAATGGATCATGGATAGATGGATGGAAACAAATGAAAGATATAGATGAAACAAATGATAGATAGATAGATAGATAGATAGATAGATAGATAGATAGATAGATAGATAGATAGATAGATAGATAGATAGATAGATAGATAGATAGATAGAAGATAGATAGATAGATAGATTTCCATTGTCAGACTGGGTAGGTCACATACGTCTTTCTTCCATCCATTATTCCAGGTCATATTTTCCCCTCTATGAATTTGACCCAGTAACTTCTAAAAGCTCATCTGCGTCTGTCTCTCATCTATATTTAATCTGTCTTTCCACCATCCAGATCATTTATTATTGAAATTAGCACCTTTAATGTCTGTCTGGGCCTGTATGCAGCTAAGTGTGTTGTGCGTGTTGTGTTGTGTGTGTGTGTTGTGTGCGTGTTGTTGTGTGTGCTGTGTGTGTGTGCGTGGTGTGTGTGTGTGCTGTGTGTGTGTGTGTGTGTGTGTGTGCGTGTGTGTGTGGTGTGTGCGTGTGTGTGTGTGTGGGGGGGGGACCCTCCCTTCCAACAGACCCTCCCGACTGTGACATGACGTGATTCGTAGGTTCAGGCGAGGTTTATTGTGGTGAGTTATCAAGGCCTCGGGCACAGAATGATGTCAGTGCTCTTATACCCTGGCACACAGAGAGAGATGGGCGGAGCTCTGTAGTGACATCACAGCCAAATCCACCAATCAGATGTCAGCATCCTAGAATAAGCGCAGCAAGCTCCCCCCAAAAAACCCTCTTCTTTCCACCCTTCCCATGTGTCTGATTTCAACTTAGTGCAAATTACATTAGAATTGGAAAGTTTGATTTATCTGCATCAATCAATTGAGGCGTTCATTAAAAACTCTGATTCAGTGATTATCTCTCATAAATATTTATTCATCTTTATCTTTTTGTGGATTTTTTTCCTATATTAAAATGTTTAATTAAAAAGCTAAATGAAGATTGCTGTTAATTATGTATTTTTAAACTGATTATTTATTCATTTATTAATATTTTTCACATATGTTTATATTTTTATTAGTAAGAAATATATATATATATGTAAATATCAAAAGTCAAAAGAGTGACTGTCTAGAGTGTTTGATAAAAAATATGGATTCTTTGAAAAATAGTAGGGTATATTATTTACATATTAAGATATATATTTAATATGTCAAAAAGCTTTAAAAAAACACAATATTTTTTAAGCTTGTGCAACAATAAATTTGACCAATCTGTTTTAAGTGTCCATGTTTAAGGGTCCTAAATAACCTAGCGGTCTATTTTATGAACAATTTCAACATAATATTTTTCTTGGTTTCATTTTATCCCTCCCATGTGTCATTCATATTTCCATTAGCACTGGCACAGTCCGGAGCCCTGAGCTCTGATAGGCTTTTAATGGCCACACACACATGCTGACAGCCCTCCTATGATTCCTCTCTCTCTCTCTCTCTCTCTCTCTCTCTCTCTCTCTCCTCTCTCTCTCTCTCTCTTCTCTCTCCCCCTCTCTCTCTCTCTCTCTCTCTCTCTCTCTCCTCTCTCTCTCTCTGCCTTTACTTCCTGGCTTGGCACACAGTACCCTTGAGAGCCACCTTTCCTCCCTCCCTCCCTCTCTCCCTCCCTCTCTCTCTCTCTCCCCTCTCTGTATCTTCTCCTGCTCTCCATCACTCAGCCACACACACTCAGATGAACCCGGAGCGTGTGTGAGGGAGGACGAGATGTGTCACGGTGTAGTCGTCTGCTTTTTGTGACTGTTGTTTAAGTGTGTGTTGACACACTCGGCTGCTGCTGTCACTCTCATCGTCCTGGCCAGCAACATGTTCCGCCGAACCAAGAGGTAAATGAGAGAGAGAGAGAGAGATTATTTGTCTTGCAATTAGTGACTCATCAGTATGTGCTGCTTGCGTTTGGTTTGATTATTACTGATCTGATGATGATGATGATGATGATGATGATTTTGTTATTTTTGGTGATGCGCTGTGATTGTTTACACTGATGTCATCGTCTCTCGGCGGTTTGGTGGAGGGGTGACAGCTTGTGTTTTGCAAGTGTGTTGGCATGCGTGAACTCATGAGATCTGGTCTTTCTGTTTAGGAAGTGAGAGGCTGATATATTGATCAGGGTGATTCATTGGTTATGTTTTATTGCCATTTTGAGATTATCGGCATTTGCCAACAACCAGATCCAAAATTGACTTTTTGCCACACCTGCCAATGGTGGAAAAAATATCGAACATTTACAGCACACATATTATTTTATGCCATGTAAAATAATGTTTATCATTAACTTATTTTTTTCGTGAACATGAGCAGCATCATGTTTTTTCAGTCACAAAAATGACAAAATGGCAATATATTTTTATAATTTTATGAAAATATTGTTCTTAATGTAAATTATAGATAGTTTGGGGTCTGTAATATATATATATATATGTGTACTGCAAATGTTCAATATTATTGAAGACTGGAGTAATGATGCTGAAAATTCAGCTTTGCATCACAGGGATAAATTACATTTTAAACACATCTATAAATCATCCGATTGACACAGATATATTGACCTGTGCTGATAATCTCACAATTATACATTATCGACATATTTAATCAGGCTCTCTGATACAGTTTATTGGCAGAGCAGTTATTATATTGGCCTTCAGCTACTTTGTTCTATATTGTATTATTGGTAGCTGAAATCTCATATCGATTAAGCACTAGTTTAAAACTGCTATTGATCGAATTTATTTATCTGAACTCCTGGTAAACTGTGCATATGCACAAACACATATGCTTTTGGTCGTGTTGACATGAGCAGCTAATAATATGTGTGTTTATGTTTTGTACATATACTGTTGTGGCTGTTGCTTGTGTCTATTTGTGTTTATGTGTGATGTTGTGTGTGGCAGAGAAGAGATTAAAGTGGCTTTGAACGTGTGTGTGTGTGTGTGTGTGTGTGTGTGTGTGTGTGTGTGTGTGTGTGTGTGTGTGTGTGTGTGTGTGTGTGTGTGTGTGTGTGTGTATGTGTGTATGTGTGTGTGTGTGTGTCTGTGTGTGTGTTCACAGCGCGCCTTAATAACAGACTGTCTCTTTCTCTCTCTTTCTCTCTCTCTTTCTCTCTTCATCTCTGTCTGTCCCCCATGGCGCTCCATTCTGTCTGCACTGACGCTGTTGAGCTCAGATTAGTCACATTCTGTGTGTGTGTGTGTTGTGTGTGTGTGTGTGTGTGTGTGTGTGTGTGTGTGTGTGTGTGTGTGTGTGTGTGTGTGTGTGTGTGTGTGTGTGTGTGTGGTGGAAATGTGAGTGCACGTGTGAGTGAGTGAGAGTGGGCTTATGAATAGTTAAAGTTCAATTATTTTGTTCTGCACTGCACAAAGATACATTTACTTGATATTAAAGTAGTAGTTCACCCAAAAATCCCCACTGAACCTGATGTGTTATTATTCATGTTTATAAGATTTGCTCAGTGAGATTTTCTGTGAACTGTTATGACAACCGTTGACATGACCAAAGGGGTCAAGATTTAACTGTGTGTAACTGTATCATTCTGGATCATATTTCATCATTAATGGCCATTCAAATGTGGCTGTGTTCTGATGAAATGAATTTATAGCATATTTTTGCTAGATGTTTTCGCAGGTTTTAAATTAGTTTTTGTAGTTTTTTTTATATGTATTAATTAATTTGATATCACAGCTTGGGATAGTCACAAACATTTTTTTGGGATTGTGCATGAAATAAGATTTGCATTGCTAGACGCATCTGTGCTTATGCTTGTGTTTAGATGAAGTGTGTATTTTAATATTTCGTCGCTGTTTCTCTGAGTTGAGTACTTTCTGGTCCTCTGTCATTTGGGACGGGCTGCTCTGAGCCTCAAATGCTTTTATGTAAGAACACAGATGGAGAGGGAATATGAATGAGACGGAGAACGGGAAGTGTAGAGCCCGAGGAGATGTCTTGGCCTACATTTGAGAACGCTGGATTGGGTTAACTGAGTTCCTCTCTAAAACACCTGCTCTCTCTTCATCCTGCACTTCACTTTCCAAGATAGTCATTACAGAGCATTTTAACTTCTCATGAAAACTCAGCCGATATCAAAGGCAGAACAGGAAAAAAAACGGGAACAGGGATTCTTCAAGGACAAAAAAAATGTCTGTTGAAAAAACTCATAATAATATAATAACACACAAACAGTGCATTAAAGGATTTTAATGCATGACATTGCGGCAAAGAAACCACTCAAATGATTTAAAGCACAGCTAGCCATGGATTATCCTGCTTATACCATGGTTATTTGCCAGCACTGACAAGTTTAAGCTGTTATTGATGATTGTGGAGTGATATGTGATGGGAAGGTCAGTGATGGCTTGTTAGGTCTAGCCCTTGAATCAGACACAGAGATATTGATTGTCACGTTGGGTTGTTCTTTGCCTCCATGTCATGCATTAAAATTGTTTAATGCACAGCTAGTCGTGGATTATCCCTTACCCAATGCTTTACAAATGCCATAAAGCTTTGTAACAAGAGTCATTAGTTAATGGAGAATATTAATATAATAATTTTTTCTATGCCTTGCCCCACTCAGCAATGTTGTTCTCTAACTAGGACTATTGAAATATAAAGCTGTGAAACAGTCGAGTCTTCTATAAAAGTGAAAATGATAGACAAAACCAAAACTTTCATATGGCAGAACCGCTGTCTGAGATGATTCAGAGTTCTCTTGAGATCACTAAATATTATTCTGCACACGATTCCTCACGGCCTGAAATTACACACCTCACAGCGTTTGGTAGCAAGCGCAGATCTCAGGAAATGAAAGCACAGCAGGAAATATTAAAGGATGATGTGCGAGCGGATGAATGGAGGAATACAGATTTGCTTGTGGCGTAATCTTGTTTGTTGGCGACGGCGACTTTTTCAGATAATCTGTCGGATTATAGTTTGAGTCAATGTTGATCCTGTGATGCGGGAGAGTTCGGGAATCAGTTAGATGACAGACTGAACATCTGAGGACACAAGTAATCCTGAACATTCATTCATAAAGAGATTCACGGCATGACAGCCACTGATTTGTATGGAAGCTCGTTTCTACTGAATAAAAATTTAACTTAAAAAAAGGTAATTGTGACCCAATTCTAACTTTATTTTAGTTTATAACTAACAATTCTGACTTTTTTCTCACAATTCTCACTTTATAACTCACTTTATAATTCCCAGTTTATAACTCGCAATTCTTAGTTGATAACTTGCAATTCTTAGTTTATAAATCACCATTCCTAGTTTATAACTCGCCATTCTCAGTATATAAATTGCAATTCCCAGTAATAACTTGCAATTCTAAGTTTGTAACTCACAATTCCCAGTTTATAACTCGTTATTTCCAGTTTATAACTCGCTATTCCCAGTTTTTTAACTCACTATTCCATTTATAACTCACAATTCCCAGTTTATAACTCTCAATTCTCAGTTTAAAACGTTCAATTCCCAACTTATATTTCACATTTCTGACTTTATTCTTCCAATTCCCAATTTATAACTCACAATTCTCAGTTTATAACTCGTTATTTCCAGTTTATATCTCGCTATCAGTTTTTAACTCACTATTCCGTTTATTACTCGCAACTCCCAGTTTAAAAGTTCAATTCCAAATTTATATTTCACAATTCTGACTTTATTCTCCCAATTCCCAAATTTTAACTCCCAATTCCCAGTTTATAACTTCCAATTCCCAGTTAATATCTCATAATTACCTTTTTTTTACCATCTTGATGGTACCATTAATTACCATCTCAATTTACAGAATTTTCTCCCAATTCCCAGTTTATATGTTACAATTCCCAGTTAATATCTCATAATTACCTTTTTTTTACCATCTTGATGGTACCATTAATTACCATCTCAATTTACAAAATTTTCTCCCAATTCCCAGTTTATAACTTGCAATTTCCAGTTTATAACTCGAAATTCTGACTTTTTTTCTCGCAGTTCCCAGTTTATAACTCTCAATTCCCAGTTTATAACTCGCAATTCCCAGTTTAACTCCAATCTCCCAAACTTCTCCCAGTTTATAACTCGCAATTCCCAGTTTATAACTCACAATTCCCAGTTTAATAACTCTCAATTCCCAGTTTATAACTCTCAATTCCCAGTTTTATATACTCGCAATTCCCAGTTTATAACTCCACAATTCTGATTTTATTTCTCGCAATTCCCAGTTTATAACTCGCAATTTTGACTTTATTGTCATTACTGTCCACAAACAACAATTGTTCTGTCATCAAGAGATTAAATTTCTATTATAATGAAATTGATGTATAGAATTCAAATGAACATAATAAGTCAGGTTTATCAACACTTGCTTTGTTTCAGACCATTTTATCACGTAGTTCAGTTGAGCTCAAACACGAGCGCTGCTGTTGTCAGTGTTTTTGAGGTCTTGCAGCATTAGGGGCGGCTATATTTCAATTCAGTCTGTGCAGAGAATTATCTATTGAGCTGACTTTAAAAATTTTGTCCTTAAATTTAATCTAGCTGATAGTGTTAGATAATAAATGCAGCCCACATGCTGGATTAAATTAATCTTATTACCTAAATCCCAGTGAAACTGCTCAATATGCCAATACTGTTAGGAATGAAACTTTTATGTGAACCGCATTACTGCCAAGTTGGCTGAGGTTTAAAGATTGCCTACTTTAGAAGATCACAGCATTTTATATTAAA